>CM055887.1:10335189-10710189 GCA_029582165.1 Portulaca oleracea
GTTCTTAGCCAATTTTGTACTTGAATCATAAGGTGTACTTATCGGACCCACATTCTTACCTCCAAGCTTATCTAAAATTTTCTCAATGTCATGCTCTTAAAGTAATTAAACTTATTCCATCATTATTCTAATGATCTTAAACCAAGAATTACATCTGCTTCACCCATGTCCTTCATAGAGAACTTAGTGGATAGAAACTCTTTAGTCTTATTAACTTGTTCTATGTCGATCCCAAAGATCAACGTATCATCAACGTAAAGGCATATGCTCACTCCTTTACCATTCTCAAACTTATAGTATATGCACTTATCCGACTCATTGATCTTAATTATAGCCACTTGAAAGCACTACTTCATCAAACTTTTGATGTCACTACATAAGTGTTTGCTTAAGTCCACACAAGGACCTTATAAGTTTACAAACTTTCGTTTCTTGACCTTTAATAATAAACCCCTTGGGTTGTTGCATATACACTTCCTCTACTAGTTCACCATTTAAGAATGTCGTTTTGAGATTCATTTGGTTGATTACTAGCTAATGGATGGAGGCTAAAGCTAACAATACTCGTATTGAAACTATCCTAGCCACTGATGCATAAGTATCAAGGTAGTCCATACCGTACTTTTGAGTAAAGCCACTTACAACCAACCAGATTTTATACCTCTCAATGGTACCATATACTTTCTTTTTCCTTTTTAAAGATCCACTTAGAGGTAATTGGTTTACTACCCGGAGGAAGATTGACCAATCCCTAAACATTATTTTCCTTTATAGAATCAATGTCATTTTAAACTTCTTCCTTCCACAAGAGAGCATCAAGAGATTGTATAGCTTCTTTAAAAGTCTTTGGATCCTTATCTATGTTGTACATACCCACGGTCTCATTTTTAACCGAGTTCCTTGAACCTTCTACTAAATACACATAGAAGTCCGAACCAAAATCATTTGGCTTCCTTGCCATTTTACTCCTTCTTAACTCAATATCATCTTGTATGGTTGTACCCTCATGATTTACATCACAATGCTCAACTTGAGGAACAACATCTTGAAATATCTTTAGGTCTAGGAATTAAAGAAAACCGATATCTAAATTACATCTATTGATTCCATAACGATATTCACTGATTAAACCTTTTCAACGGGTTGAGGACCCGCCTGACCCGACCCAAAAACTTCCAGGTCAAGGACAATTTTTTCACGCAAGACCTGACTCAAAGTGTCGGTGACCCGAACATAAACCGGGCCGGGGTTCGGGTCAAGGGTCAATGACCTTACTTGACCCGACATAATATATTAAAATTAGAAAAACACAATTTTTATTTGGTCAATGTTATTATAATATGAATATTGAATTTTTAATTAGTCTTGAACTTTTATTTGGTCTTCAACTTTATTTAGTCCAGTGTTTTAAACCTAATAATTAGACTACTCTATGTTGGAACATTTTCTTTATGTTCGAATTTCAAAACGTCGAATTTTATTTCTAGGTGGTTGTGTATTATTGAACTTGGACAAGTATTGTTGAAATTAGGTTTAAAATGCATGAACGTACGTAAATATTCCCAGGTTGTTTTTCTCAAAAAAAAATAAAAAATAACCCGTAAGGTCTGCCGATTCGCTGACCTGACCCGTGAGGTCGGGGTTCAACGTCTGGTGTGAACCGAAGGTTGAGTGTCGGCGGGCCAGGGTTGTTGACTCGACTTACCCGTCCCGTAACCTGACTCGATTGATGAACAGGTCTATCATTGATATTTACTGATTTGGTTCAACCACCAGAAACCTATAAGTTTTGTTATCTTGAGCACAACATATAAAGATGCACTCAATTCCTCTTTCACCTAATTTCCTTTTCTTAGGTTTTGGGACCCTTACAATGGCCCTACAACCCCAAACCCTAAAATGCTTAAGATTTGGTTTATTTTTGTTCCACAACAAATATTGGTCAATAGATTTCCTTTTAATCAGAATTCTATTTAAAATATAACAAGTTGTACGTTAAAATGGCTTCACCCCAAAATCCATTACTTAAACCGAAGTTAGACAATATAGAATTTACCAATTCTTTTAAAGTTTTATTTTTTCGTTCAGTAACTCTATTTTGTTGTGAACTTGTGATGTATAAAGGGCAGTTGTCTCGTGGACAATCACCATTTCTTGGAAAAATTTTGGGTCATAAAATTCCCCTTCCTATCTGATCTCAATGTCTTAATCAAAGGTCTCACATTGTAACTCACTTCTAGTTTTGTAAACTTTAAACTTTTCTAGTGCTTTATCTTTAGAACTTAATAAGATAAACTTGGAAAAATCTAGAATAATCATCAATGAAAGTATATGATACTTCTTACCACCAATAGAAGGTGTACTGTGAAAATCGGCCAAATCACTATGAATCAAACCAAGTAATTTAGAAGTTCTTTCATATTTAAGAATGAACATTTATTGACCTTATTTAACATGCACATCTACCACTTTTCTATGTCGTCACTCAATTTAGGAATCAAATAAAGATTAGACATTTCCTTCAGCTTTTTAAACTTTTACATGTCTTAATCTAGCATGCCATTGAGAAGAAACACTTAAACTTGACATATGCATATAAGCGAAAATCATGTCATCTTTATTACTTTTCGCATTCGACTTAAACATTTCACTAGAAGCACACCTCTTCCCATTAAAGGTTCCTTCCTTAGAAAATACAACTTTAAAGTTATTACCATCACAAACTTGCATAAAACCAAACTTGCTAAGAAGAAAACCAAATACAAGTTTCTTACAAATTTCTGGAGCCAAATACACATCATTTGAAAGCAAAGTTTCCTGGAAGTGAAAACAAGTTCCACTTCTCCGATGCTTCAACTTGAATCGAATATTTGTTGCCCATTTAAAACTTCACTCCTTCATCTGCCAGTTTAAGAGTCTTGAATAAACTCTTGTCAATGTAAATATGCCTTGACACACACGAGTCTATGAACCAATCATTATCACCAATGGAGACCATATTAATTTGGTCCTTGATCATTGCAACAAAGGAATTGAATCCTTTCTTCTTGCTTTTAGATGTGTCATTGTTCAAAAGATCATGCTTCTTTTTCCATTGATAACACTCTGTTAGTGTGCCTCGGTTTGCCACATTTCCAACAAAGTTGCTTGGGTGATGTCTTTCAGCTCACGACTAACCCATCAAAGGAGGCCCAACTCATCTACAAGGAGGTAGAACGGGCCCTAGAGGAAAGAATGAGTGTAGAGGCCCAAAGACCCATCCATATTGTGTGCTCCTTATGGCAAGAGGACGTCCAAACGTCCTAAGGAGAAGTCCAAATCACGTCAAAGGCCCAAGTCCAAGCCCAAAGTGAATTTCACATTTCTGACCATTTCAAGATGAAGTTCACAGTTTTGACCATTTTAGTTTGAATTTCATGGTTTTGGCCTTTTGATGTATATCTTTACATTTCTAGGGTTTTCTTTACATTTCTAGTTGTGTGAGGTACCAAGTAATATATACTCCCTCTGTTCCATATTAACTTCGTCTTCGAAAATTGTGCAGTCAACTTCAAAAATTTTGACCGTAAATTTCTCAATATATACAATGAGTTGCTAGATAAAATTACCACCATTAGATTCGTAATAAAAAATACTATCATAAAAGTATAATATTGCAATTGTTAATAACATATTATGCAAGAAATTATCAATCAAAGAATGATATTGAAGACCGTGAAAGTCAAAACTATGACAATTAATATGGAACGGAGGGAGTATAAACTTGGACACCAAGTCTTAGGAGTCTAGATTAGTCTAGAATGTTCTAGAATGTTCTAGAAGGTGTGAGAGTCACGTGTGGTGTGTGTGACGTGTGTTTTGGCGCCAAGCATCATAGTCCTAGATAAGGTTGGCTTATTTTGTAACTTATCCATCTTGGATTAGTAAAGTCAAGTCCTAAAAGGATTACTATGTTTTGTAACTAACTCTCCTTAGGATAAGGAGTCCTAATCCAAGGAGGAGATAGCTAATATAGGCATCTAGTAGTAGTAGTAGAAGGCTTGCACGCCAAGTTAAGAGTCCTAGGATGTTTAGGATTTAGTCTATTATAAATAGTTAGGCTTGTAATCGATTAAAGGCATCCAACCTTGAATTATGGATATATCCAAGCTTTTAGCTTACCCCTTGAGTGTTTCGTGAGAACCTCGTTGATCTCTTCTATTGTATCTTGATTTGGCAAATCAACTGATGAGGAAGAGCTTGTTTCTGAAACCTAGAAGGTGTTTCTGTAACTAGGAGGAAGAACAAGTAGCCCTAGGGTTTCATCTTGTGGTGTTTCTGTATCAAGTTTGATTCCTTGAACTATCCCTTTATCTTTCTATCCTTTTAGTTAGGTAAACCCTAAGGCTAGTCAATACTCTCTCAAAGCTCTCTCTCTCTCTCTCCCTCTCACGTCAATCCTTATCTCTCACACAAAACTCTCTCAAACGTCCTCTCTCCTAATCTCTCTCAAACGTCACTCTCTCAATTCTTTTAATCAATTCTTTCTCTCCCACAAAAGACCTCACGTCACTTTCTAAATCTCCCTCATATATTCGTCCATTACTCTCATCCAACTCACAAAAGATCCAACCTTTCTCAAACCCTAATCCATCCTCTCTCACAAATCATCCAAACTCCACAAAATCTCCCCCTATTCACGTGAAGCATCCCTACCCTAACCTTAATTCACGTGAAGCATCCCATACTTAGATTGGTTGCACGTATCCCCTATGATGTGCAATTGATCAATCCTATTCTTTGATCCCATTATACATCATTGGGTTTTTGAATTCCCATGCTACTCTTGTTTTGGCCCTATTTCTTATTCTTTTTTCCTAATTGTCTTGCACCATCCATGACTTTAGAGGCTTACTCTTTAGTACCATCTCGTAGACGTAGCCCCTCTTCAATCTGAAGATGGTTAGCTAAGTCTTCAAGAGACATTGCCTCTTTCCAGTGCATGAGAGTTCTTTTGGTTTCATTTCATGAGGTAGGAAGCTTATCAATAATTGACATTACAACTATGGTTTCATCCATGTTTAAGTTATGTTGCTTAAAGATAGTAAGAATATGTTAAATCTCATGAATGATACAACATTTTCCCATTGTCATCCATCTTGAAGTTCATGAATTGATCATTAACAAGAAAATTCTTACTTGAGAGGATGCTATGATGTAATACTCCCAGGTGTTTATCCGCTGCTAGTCGATCAGAATCACTATAAAAATTATCGGAAGAGAATTCTCAAGAAAAGAAAATTAAACTAATTTGTTGACGATCGTTGCACTGTTCAAGTCCTGCAAAACATACACTGGGTTAGTAAAAAGGGAAGAGGAGGAGGAAGTTGGGCCTTATTTGAAGTATTATGTATATATTAAGGGAGGAAGTAGCAATTAGTTTAAATTCAAACTCAAAGGATATCACTCTTGCTTCCACTCTCCCTTATGACTCCTTGGCTCCCCTCACTCCTCACCACCCACCCAGCCCCTGCCTACTCGCCGCCTGCCCAGCTGACAGCCACCACCAGCAGCCACGCCGGCCGTTTTCCGGCCACCACCGTACCAATTCCACCCTCCTTTCTCACTTCTTTTCACCTCTCTTGCAAGTGTAACTCTCTCCACTTTGTTTCTCTTATTTTCTTTCAAGTAAATCAAGTTGGAATTTGAAAATGTGTGGATTTTATGTTGGTTTCTTATGTGATTTTGTGGCTTTAGTAATTAGCCAAAGGATGGTGTAGGATCCAAGTCTCAAAGGAAGAAAGTTGGGTAAGTAACACTCACTTCTTGTTATCTTAGCCTAAATTAAGGGAAAGTAGTGCAAATTATGGGCATGCATGTATGTTAGTGGCTAAATTCTCTGTGGAAGTTTGGATACTTGCCTTAAATGAAATGCATGTTTAGAGATAAGTTATAGAGTGAGTAGATTGAAGGATTTTAAGCGATGCATGTTGGATTAAATGATGGGTTGTGGAAATGGATGAGACAATGGTGTTGCATGTGATTAGAATATGTTTAGATGATGATTTTCAGGACATTTCAAGTATGAGTTTGGGGTTTATGGAAGCTAAAATATGTTTTAGGAGGGATATATGCTAGATTATAAGAGTTTAAGCATGCATGTCAATGAGTTATCAAGAATGTTACAATCTGGTTGGTAAATGGATTTTCCAGGAAATGAGAAATGTGATTTTGGGCTATTTTATGGCATGAATAGATAGAGTAAAGTGTTAGTAACACCCGGCTTTTGAATCTCGGGATTTCGATGTGTATAACTTGAGCTATGACCAAAACCGTAAAGTGTTGCAATTATATACGTGTTCTGAGGTCAGTACCTAAATGCATGTTACTCGTCTATTTAGAGACCCTTTTGATCCAAATGTTCAACATGAAAGTTGTAGACCATTCTTTAAGCTTTCCAGAAAGGTATGGTATACGTCCATAGGATACCGGGAGAGAGAGTTATGAGCTTTTATATGGAAGACAAAAATCTGAGTTTAACTCACTTTTCGAAGTTTTATGTTTTCCTTTTAGGAATCTCGGCGAAGGAGAAGGAAAAGCCCCGGGAGAATGAAACCCTAGAGCTTCTTAAGGAGATTGAAGGTGGTTAAAGACTCTTGATGACAGATTTAAGAGAAATTTGTGATATTTTGGCTGTATAAATTTTATTGGGATTGTGTTATGTTGTTTGGAGGTGGCTTAGTTTAAGTTAAGTCTTGATAATGCAGGTTTGAAGCTAGTTCATGTTTTGGTTGTTTTGCTGGATTTAGTCTTAGCCTTGTTCACCTCCGTGAACGGCGGTAATACTCCCAGGTGTTTATCCGCTGCTAATCATTGGGTTAGGTATAACATTAGCTTAATCTAGGGATTAGTAACCTGGGGTCGTTACATATGACGAATAAAATTTTTAATACGTCATCTACATGAGACAATAATAGAAAGAATGAGGCCGAACAACGCTAGGCAAACAACAAGGGAGAGCCTTAATCAATATCTGCTTGTTGATGATAATTTGCAAGCACCAGTCTAGCCTTGTAATGTTGTTGAGCGTTCAACGGACTCATCTAAATTATATTTAATCTTTCAAACTAACTTACCAGTAACTAGGTTGCGTCCTGATGAAAGAGAAACTAATTCTCATGTATTATTAAATATTAGGGCCTCAAACTCATCCAACATAGTCGATTTCCACTTAAAATTTTGTATTGCTTCTTTAAAAGAAGAAGGTTCAAACTTAAAACAGCCGGCTGTGACGGATAAGATATGTTTAGGTTGAAAATACCTACTTTGGATCTAGTGTGCATAGGATGAACATTAGAAATTAATACAATTGGAGTAGTCAATCTAGTGGGTGGGGCAAAACAAGGAGAAACATGTGAAGAGACATGAGTGTTTTTTTTTTGTGGGGGGGGGGGGGGACGACGATCATGTGAGAATGACTAGTCCCAGAGAATTACGTCGGTGGTCAGGAAAATGAAATGGGCGGCAATGAAGAATTGCTTCATTGGACAAAAAACACATTACGATTTATGAATACAATTTTAATTTAATTTTTTGTTGAGAGAAATAAAAATAAAAAGAAACCTAGGCTATTGATGCCTTATGTGAGAATAATTGGTTTGACGTACTCCAACTGAGAGTATATTTATTAATATGCTTATGAAATTATGTGTTTCTGTTAATTGACACTAATTTCATATGATAGATCTGTATATATACTTAGAAATTACTTCCCTCGCTTCAATATAATTGACTTTCATAATTTGTAAGGTTCATTTTTAATTAATAATTTCTCATTTACTATTTTATAAAAACACATAATACTCTACTTTTCTGATAATATTTCTTTTATTACCAATTTAACAATATTAACTTTACAAGATAAGTCATTAATCAAAATGACGCATATTGAAAAAAAAAAGGGAAGGGAGTAATAATTAAAATCAGGAAACTTGAAAAGAAAAGGAGGTAGATGATGAGATGAAAAGGCAAATAAAAGGCAGATAATGAGAAAGTAAAATGAGCACTCAAGTAAAAACGTACGAAAATTCAAAAGGTGTGTGCTGTGCCTGCAAATGGGAGCATCAGAACATGTGGATTATTGACCACCTTTTGTCCGACACATTTCTAATATTCTCTAACTAAAATTCTTCAAAATTTTGCATTTATAAAATAATCACACGACTCCTATTTCATTCTTTAGGTGGAAAAGAAAAATGCTCCGTAGCATTTTCGTCTGTAATTCGTGTTGATTTACCCATTTTTTGGTCATTTTACGTCAAATCATGGCTGTATTTTGCCAAACATGTGATGCACCTTTTGGCGTTAGTTTGACATGTTTGATCAGGATGTAAGCCAGACAAGTTACGTTTTGGAAACGTATACTGCTAAATGTATTTCAGTATGTAGTAGGCTAATTTGTTCATGAATTCATGGGATTTTGATCTTAAATGTTTTTACACTTTAAGTTATATGGGCTCTTTGTATGATTTACAAATTTTGGTAATTTGATGTTTAATCTTCTTATGGTAGGTTGCCTACCCATTTAGTGTCACCCCCCCCCCCCCCCAAAATGATGATATATGATAAGATTTTAGAGCCTATATTTGAGCTCCATATCTCCATTTAGGGAAGGAGTGTCTAAAACCATTAATCGTATATGTGGCCTGGTTAATCGCATTTGTGGTTTACGGATTTTATAAACCTAAACCTAAACCACTTTATGCGGTTAAACAGTTTGCGGTTAACCACTTTTAAAAACTAGAAACCGAAACCGTTGGTTAATCGCATTGATAACATGGTTAACCGTGGTTAACTGCCGGTTTCTAGAAATTTAAAGTAACAAGTAAAGAAGAAAAAATAACATTTTGCGTTAAAATTTCAAATTTTGCTACTAAATTAATCTAGACCGGTTAACCGCTTCACAAAAATACAAAACCTAAACTGCTTAAACCAGTTTGGCTAACCTAAACCGTAATTTTTATAAATCCAAATAATTAACCGCTTTTACCGATTTGGTTTAGGCGGTTTTACAGTTTGGTTTTTGGTTTCAGTTTTTGTTGGACACCCTAAATTTAGACAGCCCAAATCGAGAAGGTTTGTCCAATTATATGGATGGAAAAAAAAGGGAAATTTCATATGGTAGGCTCCAACTTTTGGTTATTCCAAATTGTCAACCACTTTCCAAACTATTCTATACGTAGGCTTATTTCTTAAAATTTTCCATACCATAAGCTTGCCGTTAACATGACGTTGGGCTGTGTAATTTTCCGTTATACATTGCTACTGCTCTTTCTCATCCTCCCAATTAACACCTTTCTCCCTCATCCTCACTCCTCCCTCATCCCTCCTATAGAGAACAAAATTACCTGGCCTAATTATTTCCAAGACCCGTGTTCTCATCGCTGCAAATGGCCTAAAGTTAACTAAACAATCAAAAATCTTTCTCAAATATCAAACCACAATTGTGTATATTTATGGCCAAATTAGGTTTATCCCAAAATTAAATGCCTTTGTTTCTAGGTCTGGTTTCATAACTGCAAGCATTCTTTTTTGTAATAAATCTGATTGCAATTTCGACAATTATTTTCGAGATTGATTTTTGTTGGTTGATTTTGATTCTTGTTGGGTAAGGAGCATATGCTGAGAGAACTCCTTTGTTTGTGTGTGTATGTGGTTGAGGCCTGAGATGGATTTGTTCTCTCTATCTCACTCTCATTGTCTGTCCTTTCCAGACTTTTATCCATTGTAGAAGAGGCTTTAGTAGAGTTTCTATCAAAGGTCATGAGAATTGTTGTTGAGCAGGTTCAAATGCCTGCTGTTGGGCTGCCATTAGTGAGGATGAGGGAGAAGTATTTTGAAATGGGTGTGAGGATGAGAGAGGGCAGCAACTTATGAGGACAAACTACACAACCTAACGTCATGTTAACGGCAAGCTTATGGTATGGAAAATTTTGAGAAATAAGCCTACCAAATGGAATAATTTGGAAAGTGGTTGACAATTTGGAATAACCAATAGTTGGAGCTTACCATATGGAATTTCCCAAAAAAAAAATCTATATAAATAAGTTTTTCAATGTAAATGTAGTTCCTTATTTGAGAGTGGAACATTCAAAAGGTTATCTCAAAGAAGTTCTATGTTATCATAATTTTATATGAGACTGTCTTACTTTAAAAAAATTTATTATTGTTTTTTACAATTATTATCATTTCTTTTCTTTGTTGAAACTTTAGCAAGTCCTATACTCTTTCTTTAATCAATTGTACGAACAGTTCTCTTGTTAAATTTTTAATCTGAATCTTACAATCCTACAATCCTACAGTTATACGATCCAAAAACCCTCAATGATCCAACTCATGAGGATCTTAAAATAGTTAGATCTTATGATCCTATCTTTGTCGGAATATTATGTGTTAGAATTCTAAGAATTGTGATAAGATTTTACAATCCTATCAACGAACTGTATAAATTTGATCATGTTTTTGCGCATGTAATATGATTTACAATCCTATCCACGAACCTATATAATTGTGATCATGGTTTTGCACATTTGCTTTATAATTTTATCTTAACGATAGGCCATGTTATTTTGAGGTGTATGTAAATAGGTAAGTAAATAAGATAAGGTAAGTAAAGTAATGAAGGTAGTTAAATATCACATCACTTATTTCTTTTTTTAAAAAAATAAATTCTTTGAATTGAATAAATTTTTTTAAATATAAGTTATGTAAAAATATGTTGAGTATGATAAAACAAGATAATATAAGGTAAAGATACGTAAAATTTAACCTACGTCCGAAAAGCATAGGAGCTAAATTATGCATTAAAACAATCTGTCAAAATATGATTAAACAAATTGCTTTGAATTTAGTGAATATTTGTTAAACTCCTTACTATGATCCAAAAAGTTTATATTTGCATAATATATTAGAATTGTTCAATAATCAATCTGCAATTTTGACTCTAACTACCCTTCATCAATACTACTAGGATCACAATTCTAAGTCTGCTGCTAATAGTTAATTCAGTAAGTTTTATGTGAGGTCATCTCGTTATAAATTTATCATGATATTTATAATTTTGTTGTAACTTTTTATGAATATAGAGAGTGACTATGAATTTAATTGAGGCGAGTCCATAAGACTCACCCCTTGATAAATTATCAATCACATTTGTATTAAAAAGTCAATTCTAATATCACTTATTAGTCATAGTAACATATAAAAAAAGCCATCCTATAAAGAGTCTATCTCACGGCAGATGGATGTATGTGATGCAATCTCATAGTAAAATTTGTGTACGCATAATGACCCAAGAATTGCAAATGTCAATCTGCCTGACCGATCCAATTCAGAACAAAGTTTTTTTCAACTGGTTCAGTGAGTTTGTGGACTTGGCACCCAACATCCCCTTAAATGAACCCTTCCCCATTTATAGTTATTCTAGATCAACACTCAAACTCATGTTTTGCTACTTCTGTGATTCAATGTTAAGGCCATATTAGGAACTTGGCATTCAGCAAAACCAGTTTATGAAGCAACATAAAGTAGTCAAAGACAATGGCTCTTTTTTGAGTCTTTTCCTTTAATAGAATGCTGCCATCGTGCCGTCTAAATCCCATATTTTACCATCAGTACTGAGATTATAAGGTTCCAACGAGACAAAATCTTACAAGGGTTGAAACAATGTGGGAAAATAATACATGCTATAAAGTTAACTTCCTGTTTTGCATTCTACAATTTTCCACTTACATTGTAAAGGTTGCGGTAACAGTTTGTGCAAGGATTTAAACAGATGAGGGTTTTCGATACCTACCACAAAAATGACAGCTTAACCTATCGCTTTGAACAAGCTCTCCGTCTCAGGCATTGCAGTTGAAAGTATATGACAGCAAAATTTGTGCAAACTGCCCAACTCATCTGCCTTGTAAAACTGAACTGAATTACCTCTTAAGGGCCAGGCTCAGGAAGCGACTACTTGTGGTTTATGTATGTACAACCGACAAGAACCTGCCTTTTGATTTGAACCCAAGGCATGTGGCGTCACGTAGATATTTAAGAACAGGGTTATAGCCAAATGAGAGTTTAATTTGGTCCAGAATTTCCCTGTTGATTGGTTTTGAGTTGTGAATTGCCGTGTATGAGATCTGCCAAAGTGATCTTTCCATTGTTGCCGCGGTCCAGCTCGTCAAACTTCTTGCAAACCAAGAGGATATCTTTGTCTGATATTTTCCCCATCTCCTTCAGTTTGTATATCACGTATTCCGACTTGCTGCAAAAATAAACCGGCAAAAGGTCAAATACTCAGCATCAGTGTATGGAACAAAACAAATTTGCTCAACTAAGCCAGGCATTGGTTTTCTGTTTCCCAACGACTAGGAAACCGATGCTATTCCTTTACTTCAATGAACCCTTGTCTCTGAAACTCATCCCTAAAACTTTGCTAGCTAATCTCGATCTTAAACCAATCCTCCTTTTCTTTCTGACAGGAGTTCCAAAATTTGCTTTTTAGCAAAATTAGTACCAACAACTTAACTGTTAACCCATAGTAGAGAATGGATATTCGGATAGCAAAGTGAACTTTGAAGTCTATGACTGCTGCAGGGATGGATTGACAGAGGTAAGATAGGAAACCAAAACCAAAACAAGAGCAGAACTAAAAGCAGTTGCGCCTCAAGCAAAGGTCCTCTGGCTGGCTCAAAATGCAATACTCACAAGTCACAAGCAACATAATGTAGGACTAACAAGTGCTTGTTCAATGTTCACTGAAATTAACTCAAGAAAAAACAATGGATGTTGCTGTATCCATCCAAAGTCCAACAGCCTGTTGTCTTTTCCCAACCAACAGAAAAAAGTTAAAACCTAAACAAAAAGGGGGATACGAAAATTAATTAATAAATAAAACAGTCTGAAAAATCATGATCAGACAACATATAAGCTGGAGGGGAATATTTTCACATGAAACCAGAATCTATGCAAGCAGCCTGTTGCCTGATGAGTGAGTGTTTAACCCATGTGGGCATGAAGGTTGAGATTGTGAGGAGAATCGATGCTGGATATGTGAAGTAGGGTGGGAGTTAGTGTCAAAAGAGGTTAGATAAAAGACTAACAGATGCAACCCAGATCAAGGATGGGTGGGAGTTGACGATGTTATAAAAAGAACAAGGCAGGAAAAAGAGGATAAAGAGATGTCCTACTTACAGTCTCCTATGAGATGGACTTGCGTAAGGGTGTTAGTTATACACATGATCATCATGTACCATAACACTGTCCAAAATTCTGACACAGATATAAGAACTTGTCATCAGACATGTGGGATTTGCAGCTGAACTTAATAATTGTTGAATATTTCATTAAATTAAAGGTCTTCCACTGGTCAAATGGCAAGGCACTAAAGAACTTATCAAAAGTAATCAACACACAAGGAAAAGGACCATATATTCCCAATTCCCCCCCCCCCTTTCCACTGCTTAAAGTTTAGATGCATGTCAAACACTTTATCCCATGTCATATTTATGGAATTTTGTGTCGAACACAGGTACGGTTCAGAAAAAACCAGCACAAACTCTGCAATCCTATGCTAGAATGCCAAAAGCTCCAGTCAAATGCCATGCTCTCCCGGAACATTCAATATTTATTCCCTTAACTCATCCTCGGTCATCATCTTTTGCTTTCAACATCCCTTATCCTCAGTTTCCATAATTTCTTCACGTCACACATGAATGTCCCTTTTAATATTCGTGATGCTACATATGAATATCTCATTTTGAACTATCGAAACCATTTACACAAGCTTTCACGCATCTTATATATTGAATCCTCTCTAGTATACCAACAAACTCAAAGAATCACCCGGTTTAATACATGTATATACCAACGAAGTTGGCTAAAGCTCTACAAAAGAGTGGTTCATTATAAAGTCATGCAAGTTGCAACACTGATGACAAAAATACTCTAGCGATCGAAACATAAAAGACTGGCTCACTGGCAAATCCCTGATTGTGAATTAAACTAACGACCAATATGCTAACAGCCAAAGGCTTAAGTTATTCTGAGGCAAAGATTCAAACACCAAAAGCCAAACTTGCAATCAGTAGGTTCATCGCTAAAAGCTGTGTATTTCTTCTCATTTGACAATTCATTCCCAAAATCATAGTTTTTACACTGCAATCTGTCTTCCCTTGGCTCATTTCTCTAGTACTCAGTTATGCATGTTCATCAAAGCAACAAGCATTTGTTTAACAAAGAAGATAATGAACCAACTGACCAAGTAGCAGGGGTTGAAGCCATAAAAGATGAAAACTGACGTCCAGACATGCCATTGGAATTTTTACCATGACAGACAATATTGCCATTCTACACAAGATAAAAGAAAGTTTGAAAGAAGAACGCAGAGTCGTCATCTATTTGAATTGTAGACTAGACACCATGCTTATCTAGCAGACAAAAGAGTAGTACGCTATGTGTCCAGATCCAGTTTGACAGCCTATCTTAGGGCTGTCAACTATCCGAGTTCGGGTCAATTCGGGCTTAGACGAATCGTACATTGGACGAAAAGTTGATGCCTAATACCCATATTGTTTGGGCTTATTTCAAGGTTGGACAAATTCAGACACGACTAAAATCGGATTCAGACAATAGAAACGGGAAAATATTGTGTTCGAAACCCAGAAAAATGGCCAAGGTCAAACTTCGGACGAAAAATCGATGACCATACCCGGTTTTTTCCAGCTCGGACAGTTTTTTGAAAGCCCCACCTATCTCCAACGTTCCAAGTGAATAAAAGCAGTTCCGTCTCAAGGGAAAAGCAACAACCTAACATGATTACTCCACCTCATATCTGTGTTCCCACTGCCCCCCCCCCCCCCCCAATTGAGAAGCTCACCGATTATCGTTACACATTACGCTCACCACTTTGTCCCTCTTAATCGCTATTCATCTTCAAATTTACCGGACTACTAATCATTTCTTTTGTTCCCCATTGTTGTCCATCTCCAAATTTAGCTTGGGACCAAACATTGCCAAACCCTCCATAGTGAGGCCTGTGCAAACTGCACGATGTCTCATAAAACCTCTTACATGATTTTCTTACCAGAAAAACCTTCTTGGACTCCTTAACATTGAATGCTCAACTATGCCTATAATTCTAATCATGTTGTCACAATTATAATTCACTATGTAACATCAGTGCCACCACTTTAAGAGCTTAAGCACCCCAACAAGCTATGTGAACTTTGATTCATGCTCCAGCTCAACAACCATCATTCTCTTAAGAAGCCTTTTCAAATATGCCTTTGCATCCATTGTTGCTCGCCCGCAAGTAGAATTGTTCAATCACGATATGTATCCCACAGTGTTGTGAGTTTTAGCTAAAATTCAATTTTCAAATGCCTTTGGCTTACCAGTGTGGCAGTGTCCAGTATGCATCTTTGATAGAGGCTTACCCATGTCTAATATTACTGTACTCGAGCATAATTGTTCGATCTGGATACGTATCCCAGACTTTCATTGCAAGTTTTAGCCTAAACTTTAAAATCCAAAAGCCTTGATCTTACAATTGTCCTAGCATGAGTGTTTGATAGAGACACAGAGGTGAAATGTACAGCTTTAGTAACATTGTTAACAAGCACAAAGAAGTCCTTCGCCACACTCTTTTGTATATTAAACAAGAGAAGAAACTATGACAAAATAATAAAACCCCACCACCAAACATCACATGGCACATGATTCAACCCTAACCAGCCTACAATTAGAGGGAGCTGCCAACCATACCAATTTTGTAATACGCCATATGAATGAAAACCCTTTTCATTACTCCATAATACCAAATGGCCTCAAATAGGTTCTAGTTCTTGCAAACAAGCATTGCTCATAAAATCACTAAAGAGTCAATTCATACCATTCATATCCAATACTCCAAACTCTTGCCACCAAGTGAGGTATTCTAAGTTGAGGAAAAAACTATCGTTTTTCGACTATACAAATTATGGACATCATATCATTCAAGATTGTAATGTAGTCTAATCATCAAAAAGCATCTGAAGTCTCCCAAAATCCATTCTCTGCCAACACTGCTCATCAGTATGCTGGTTTGACATAACATTCCAAATTCTCAAAACGTTCAACAATATGTCAATAGAAGCATGGAAACTATGGCTTTGACCAGGCAAATAAGGCATACTAAAAATGACTCCATTATCTTTAATTTTTAGTCCAACACATATTTAAGCTAACAATTCTGTATGCCAAAAGAACAACATAAACCGAGAAAAATAATCCATAGTACGATTAACAGCAAGGACAAATCCTTACCTGACAAAGCCATTGTTATCGATATCAGCAGCAAGGAACTGGGAGACCGTCATGCCTTGACCAAGTGCCCATTTTGCAAACCTCCTATTCCGCTTATCAACCCTGAACTCAGCCAAGTAAAGGAACGCCCTAGCGACAGCAAGCGTGGATACAAGCAACCAAATGGATGCAAATATACGACCAGGCAACGACTTGAAGGCTCTATCACCATAACCCACTGTGGTAACCGACATAACCGATAGATAGAATGAATCCAACCACCCAAGCCGCTCGATGTAATGCAAAACACCCACCCCAATTCCAATACACATAACCACTACTCCCAAAGCCAAAGCAACCTTCATTCTAATCCTCATCCTCCCTTTCTCAACATCAACAAGCACAGAGTGAGCCTGTTCCCCATCCTTCCTAGCCTTCACTGCACCCAGAAGATAGTTTTCCTCCAAGTCCAACACATAACTAACCATACTACTTAGCAAAATATCAATGAATCCAAACCCAACCAACACAAACAAAATGGAGAACAACTTTGTGGCTGTGGAATTAGGGGTGATGTCCCCATACCCAATAGTGCACATAGTCACAATACAAAAATACAAAGCATCAACAACCGGGTGTGTTTCATTACCAGAGAACTGCTTCCTATTAGACCAATATATGATAATCCCAAATGCCAAATAAATCACAAGAAGCAGAAAAGCTTGCCTAATCATGCATTGAGGAGTGACTTGCTCAGGCTGTGGCTCATGTGTCTGATTAACCTCGTTTATTGTAGCCATAGCAGGGGCAGTCTTGGACCTGTGAAGGTTTGGTTTCTTCAATTTGAAATTGGGATCAACCAACCACTGCTGATCCAAGGGCTGCTCAGGATCGGATAAAAAGGGACTCTGATGATACTCAGGAGAGGGAGAAGAAATCCTAGGAGCTGTAGCCAAGGCAAAAGCTTCCAACATAGAAGGAGAAGTAGATTGAACTGAAGAAGGGTCAATTGAAGGTCCAAAAATAAGCCTATCTTTGAATTCAGAAGGGGTTAAAGAGTGACCAACTTCCTCATCCTCAGGAAGAGCAGAAAGAATCAAAGAAGGTGGGTTTGTCTGCTGCCATCTGGGGCTCAACAACGGCATAAACTGATCATTCTCCATCTGGGTACTCCCAAAATCGCTTCTTGTCTGGGAATTTTCAAGGTGGGTTTCGAGAATTTGGTATGTGGGCTTCAGGGTTTTCGGCAAAGAAATACTCATGAAAAAAAAGGTGAGATTTTCAGCTTTCTGAGCCAAAATGGAAACAAACCCATCAAAATTGGGGTGTCAGAAAACGGTGGTAATTAATGTGGGAATTAAAGTGAGTTTGTGTAGAGTAACCGATAAAGGTGAAAGGAAGAAGATGAGGAGGTGAATAGAAAAAGGAATTATAAAGGAGGAGAAGAAATTAGAGAGTGAGAAGCTTATTACCAGTTGAGTGTTGATGTAAATAAAAGAGTTTAGAAACAAAAAGAAGAGTGAGTGGTGGTGTGGGTTTGATTGAGTCAGTGTGAAAGAAACACGTTGAGCGTGAGTTGAGGGTTAAAGGTGAAAGCAAAGGCGGCTCCTCCGGCTCATGTGACTCCGAGCCTCCCCGGCACTAATCACGTTGCCGCTTCTATTTTCTGGTGGGTACCCCCTCCCTCTTTTTTTTCTTTCAAGGTTTCCTTTTAACTTTATATCATGGGTGAATTTGGTAAGATTCCTAGAAAAAAATTTTCCGAGGAAAAGTTTTCTTGGAAATTTTTCCATTAGAAAATTTTCCTTAACCCCTCTAAGGAAATTTTTCCCAGGAAAACCTTGCAAATGGTGAACCCCTTGTAAAAACTTTCCTGAGGTCAATGTACAACCAAACATGGGGAAAATAAGTCAACTCGGAAAAATTGACCATTTCCCATGGGTTTTTAACTAAACAAACGCACTCTATTTTTATTTTTATTTTCACATTGGTTTTATTACCGCAGAAATACTCATTGGGTGTTCAATTTTTATTTAGGTTGTGTTTCGTTGGAAGGAAAATGATTTTGGAGGAAATCGTTTTTCAGTAGAAATGATTTTCTAATAAAAATAGTTTTTCATGTTAAATTTTCCTTTGTTTGATAGGACCCAGATCGTTTTTTAAAAAATGACTATATACATCGAAAAGAGTAGCAATATATGTTACAAATGAAAATATTTGGACCTTAAAATTCATATTTGAGCTTTTTTTTTAATCATTTCCATCATATTATAAAGTTTCGAGACAAACTGATGAAAATTAATTTTGCTCTTAAGTTTCAATCATATTTAATAGAAAAAAAATGTTCACAGAAGTGGCGATATATGTAACAAATGAAAATATTAGGAGCTCAAAATTCATATTTGAGCTTTTTTGGTCCATACTATCAAATTATAAAGTTTCGATTCAAACAGTTAAATTTAATTTTTTTAAAGTTTAAGTTAGTTTCAACCGCAAAAAATTCTGGTATATGTCGCAATAAATGTTATCATATAAAATTATTTTGACCTAAAAATTTATATTTGAGGTTTTTTTAAAAAATCAATTCTATCGTATTACTAAATTTCGAGCAAAATCGTTGATGTTGAATTTTGCCCTCAAATTTCAGTCAGAGTTAGTAGTGAAAATCGATAGAACAATAAAAGATGGAAAATATTTTTTCTAGATTGAACAAAGGAAATCAATTTCATTCCTTTAAGGGAAAATGACTTTCTTTGAAAATGATTTTCCAAACTTTTATTATAACCAACACTAGAAAATTGGGAAAATATTTTCCTAGAAAGTGTCCCCCTATCAAACACACCCTTAATGGAAATATTTTTTATTTCTATCGAGCCTTGAATTGAACTTTGTTGAAGTTGTCACTTGACTACCATCTCTTTTTGTAATTAGACATGTCAATATATTACTTCACTTTGAATTAATTTTAGTTCGAATCATGTCGTGGTAGCAAGATTTTCTTTGATTTAAATATGTGTTAATTTCACGGTTATATGATGTGTGAATCTAATTAGTAAGGGGGAATAAATAGTTCTTAAACACTTGAGATCATCAAGGTAGACTAAACCCTTTTTTTTGGAAAAGGAAAAACAAAAATGTTGTAATTTAAGCGGCTCTGAAGCAAAAGATCAAGGGAGTTTTGGACTAAACAAGTTAAGAGTAGTTGTAACCGCAAAGAAAGTGCTCGATGTGAAACCATAGAAACTTCTCACTTCAGTGATATGTGAAAGGCATAACTTGATTAGAAAGGTCTTCTCAACTCCTCGACGCCCAGGAACTACCACCCACAGTTGACCATGTGTCAAGAGCACCTCCCTAAGGCCCTACGTTCTACCAACAACATCCTGAAAAGAGTAAACTATAGTTGTCCTTGTTCACAACTATCAAGGGGTATTAGGGCACTAGGGCATATTTGAGGGTGGATAATCTTTTTATTAGATAAATGTTTGTGTCAAATTTAATTGAGGTTCGGCTCCATGATAAATTTTTTTAATAAATTAACTATTCAAGCGTTATTCAATCATTTATTTTAAATCATTTGATTTAGGTTGTTAACGACAAATTTAGGAATATACACTATATGTTTGAGAAAAACTATCACCACCAAGTTTCAAACCCTAGGCGAGAGGGTAAATCATCTACTTCTATGCAACTTGAGCTACAATTTCTTGGACAAATACATCTTCCCATAGTGTGGCAGGCGAATAGTGATTGATAGCTGCGACTAATAAAAAACTACAGTCATAACCATTGATCGTTGGGCTTGGTAAAAAAAATATAGAATTTTTTCGCAGAGACTGAACCTTCTTCGCCTTTGTGTTGCTGCTGCAGTTTGCAGACGATAACCAGTTGTAACACCCCCAGATTCATAATCATCATATCAAGACTAAATATCTCATAACCCAATGATTAGCGCAGCGGATATATAATCCGAAAGCATTACCGTCATCCATGACCATGAACAAGGCTAACAACACATTGCTTACAACTTAACATTCCCCCAAGCTGAATTGAATATTAATATGTACCACAACATACCTACCATACTAACTTAGGATCCACATACCACCATTTCAATATAATATATTACAACCAACACCCGAGGTCTATATATATCCAGGACTCACATACATCAAATTATATCACTCATGTAAATCAAAAATATAATTTAACTTCATGAAAACCAAGGGAGATTTCCCGCTGGCCAACTTAACCTGACTTCTGATCGATGCTTGGTTTATCAGCACTAGAGGTACCACCTAAAACAAAACATAAAAACCATTTTCGCAAATGAGTCGAAACTCAATACGCATACCCCTATACAATAAACAAATTTAAGCAATTCATTTTGTTTCGCGCATTTCAATTCATTTTGCAAATAACTAAACTATAAAATAACAAACAGAATAAAACTTTGCTTGTCGTATTATTATTATTATCTTGATGGTCCTCTGCTTGTGATCATCGGACTAAGCATCCATATGCGCATACCCGAACCGATCGGGAGGTCCGGATGGGTTGACAATGGCCATGTATTGACTTAGGTAGTGCACTATGACACAAGTAACTTGGGTCGGGGCCATATTTACATGAGAAAAACATGTAAACATTACTTAATTACACTACAATTATTAAACTAGCTTACTTGAACTAAAATGAATGAGTTTGAAAAGAGTACATGCAATATGCGTACCTTACAAGTTGAACCTGCATTTAAAGCGACTTCAAATCTTGACTAGACTCGAATAGGGAGCAGCAACGATCTCTTGAACCATACTTCAAGTGGGGAATGAGAACAAGAAGAAGGAGAAGATGAAGATGGTGGCAACTGGGCGACGCTGGCGGGAGCCCCAGGCGGCCGACAACGGCTAGGTGGTGGCTGGGCGCTGCACAAAGGCCCGATGGATAAAGAACGAGAGAGAGAGGAACAGAATCAGAGGGTCGAGAAAAATGGTGTGGTGGTGCGCTGGTGGCCGATCCACTGAGCAAGAGGCCACGACGGAACATCTGGGCGCGCAGCCGGCGTGGAGCGACGTGGTGGTCGCTGGCACAGATCAGGGGTTGATGCAAAGGGTCGAACGGAGGAGACAAAAGCTGAGCATCTGAGCAAGTACTATGAATGTAATTTATGTCTGCTATTGGGAATTTAGAAGACTATCAATTCCTTTGTCAGGACCCAATTCAAGAATCCAATAAATACTATAAACATTAAACCTCCTTTGCATACTAATTTTTATTTTCCTACTAAACCCAACACTACTAATTTCTATTCTCGGGGTAAAATTTATAAACTTAAAATAATAAAGAAGGAGACTTGGAATAAAATGGGGAAGTGAAACAAATTGAAATTTAAATAAATTAAGGAATGAAGATGTACAATAATAATAATAATAATAATAATAATAAT
The DNA here is from genome assembly GCA_029582165.1 of Portulaca oleracea. Lineage (NCBI taxonomy): Eukaryota > Viridiplantae > Streptophyta > Magnoliopsida > Caryophyllales > Portulacaceae > Portulaca > Portulaca oleracea. The sequence goes on from CM055887.1 coordinate 10,356,944, forward strand.
AATAAATATTCTTAATAATACCGTCAAATCAGTTGACTTGGTAAAATTTGGTCAAGCAAATAACCCGAATATTCCAAAAGTAATTTGAGTAGCGGTAATTGCCACATAGCTAATTTATATATATAACATACTAGGTTGACGTATGACGGTCGTTGCTCTGCTCGAGTCCTGCAAAACAAAAACAGTTAACTGAATTGAAATGCGCAATTTTGGTTATACTTAACTTAATTATGTTAGGTTAGGGTCGGGTTATTACATCAGGGAACTATCTGCACCGCCACTGGCTTGTGTCGTCGCCACCAGCGCCAGCTATCCCCTCAACTAGTTGTCCTTCCCTTGTTGTTTTAGATATTTTCTCTTTATTTTTAATTTTGATCTAGTAATGAATTGCAATTTTTACATTGAGTTATTCATATTTACTTATTTAAGCTAGGAGTTTATTCATAAATTGGAGTATTTGAATACTTAATTTGTATTTGAACTAATGGTTTTCTAGTTTAAGGTTTAGAGTTGAATCTAGGTTGGGTGATATGAGTCGAAAATAAAGTGGATTATTTAGTACTATTCATAATGTGGACAAATTTATGCTAACTTGTACTTTATGAAGTTGAGTTTAGGCTAAGCATTGGTGGTAAGAGTTGAAAAGATAAAGTTAACTAATTATTTAGAAATTATAATATACGTGGATAAATTCATACTAAAATGTAGTTTGTAAAAAAGAACTAATTATAAAAGTTGATGGAGTTGTCCATGAGCACTTAGAAGGTGAAGCTCTGAGAATTAGCAAGTCCAGAAGTAGTTGGCATATAGTTGAGTTTGATGAGACCATCAAGCACTTTTTCCCTTGTGAAGTTGCAAACAATCTTTATGTGTTTGGTTCTCTCATGGAAAAAGGTTCTTTGCAATGTGGAGAGTTTATTGATTGTCACAGTTAAGAGATAGGCTAAGTTGTTTGTACCAAGTTCTTCAAGGAGTGTAACAAGTCATTTCAATTCAGAAATCACGTAAGCCATAGCTTGTATTTGACTTCGAAAGAGCTTTTGGAAACAGTCCTTGTTTCTTGGACTCCCAACCGATAAGAGTATAACCTACTAGATGATGTAGCCATCACATAATGTCTAATACTAGGACAAGCCACCTTGTCTAAGTTTGAATAAGCTTGTAATGTATTTCGTCTGATTCATTAAGGATAATTCCAAGGTTGTTAGTGCCTTGTACATAATTGAGAGTGTGAAGGAGAGCTTGAAAATGCGACATCCTTGGACTTTGAAGAAATTTGTCAAGGTGCTCTACAGTAACAATAAATCATGTCTTGTGCTACTAGGGAGTTCATCCCAAAGATCATTGAAGCGGGGTATTGGATATCAGTAATTAACCGTGATGTTGAGGGTACGGTTATTGACACATATGAGATACGAACCGTCTTTGTTCAGGACAAGGAGGTTCAGTGCAGAACATAGGCTCATGCTCTCACAAACGTAGCCCCGGGCGATTATCTCTTCCACTTGGTATTGGAATTCTTTGGTCTCCTCAGGGTTGCATTAATAAGCCGACTTGTTTGGAAGGACCGGCCCCGAGACCAAGTCAATTTGGTGCTCAATTCTCCGGATTGGTGGAATGCGAGGAGGAAGATCCTCGGGAAAAGAACAGGGTATTAGGAGAGGAAGGGCTTCATTTGTGGAGCTAAGGATTTCACTTTCTCACTAGGGTTTCTCTCGTGTAAGAGTAACGCCAAGAATTGTTTGCCCTTACTCAAGTAACGCTCTACTCGTGTTTCACTACGTAGTTGAGTTTTCTTCTCACTTGCTACCCATGGTGAGTTTTGTGGAGTTGAGGAGGTGGTAGGGGGTTGAGCACAATCCTTTCCTTGCACACGTATAGAGAATAGGTGCTCTTGACACAATCATATATTACGCTCCGGTTGAATTGCCATGGACACTCAATCACACATGACATGTAACTATATGAACAATGTCTCATAAAACAACATCTTAGGAAGGGCCAATTGAGAATGAAACAAATGATTATTAGGTTCCCTTAATGTCACCAAAATCATTGAGAAATTTGAGGGAATATAGCCGAGGGTAAGCCACCTTGCATATTTGTACAACTCCTACTGTCAATAATCACATTGCACACCTTATCTTAGATCTTGCATCGGGTGTGGAAAATCATTCCTTATTGTGTCTTGACCTGAGGTCCTTCTTTAATATGAAGAAACTTTTCAAGGACTAAACTTCACCAACTTCACATCAACTCCAGTAGCATGCTCGACATTCCTGGAGACAACCTCTTCATTCTCTTGCTCATCAACTTCCTCTTAAGTCGTTTCCTCTATAACCACTTCTTCAATTTCCTAGAGAGTTATAACTCTCAGGGCTTTAATTTGTACTGATGTGTTCAGGAGAATTGAGGGTGAAGTAGTGCTAGACATTCAAAATTGTGCTGGGACTGTGATTTTCTGGGTTTATTGGAGGTCAAGCATAACGACTCTATTAAATAAGATGCGAGAAATAAAGGATGTTTGTTTCTCTAGCAGAATGGTTGTATCCAGATCCGGTGGTTTTTTATGCTGTGGTTATTTGATGGTTTTGCTGTCTAGATAAGCATTCATGGTTGTAGTTGGTTTTGTTTACAAGATGTTCTTCAGTGGCATGAAAGTGATTGTGTTGTGGGTGTGATCATCTCCTTTTTTTTTTGGTGTGATCATGCTGAAACTTCCAAGTTACTGTCTCATTTTTCAAGTGGATTGAAGGATAAAGCCTGTGTTGCAATTGTCAATTGGGGTTGATTGTGCAACAGCTGGCATTTCCATGCAATTTTTGGAGTGCTGGATTCAAATCAACTTTGAGTACTAGTTCAGATCATGCTGCTAGATGGTCGTCAACTTCTTTGTGTTTGATTGATCCTTCTGGGATCTTTGGACTATAGTGATATTTGAACAGATGGATGGGTGCAAGGTGTTGGTGCTGATGATTGTCAAGTGCTGAATCAGTCTCTGGTTGGCGTAACAAGCATACATATCTGCTGCACAACAAGCCATAAATGGTCATCAAATTACTATCATCTTTCAGTAGTTTTCACTCAACTTTTTTCTTGGGTTGTTACTTTGTATTGGGGTGGTGCTCTCACTAAGGCCTTCCATTCTGTTTTGCGGTTGTGGACTGTCTGTCTATCAGACTTGGTTTCATTTGGCCTTCCGCCATTCGATCAATATAAGGGCCTTGAGCCGCTAATTTTTTTTAAAAAAATATAACTCTCTTACCAGGGCACTCGGCTTGGTAATAACAATCGCTGTGGCACTTGAAGCACTTACGTCCCCCTAGTTTCTTAGGAGGCTCCTTAGGAGCCGCTTGAGCAACAATGGTGGGCCTAGGGAACTTTGAGAAGACGTATCATCTTTGGAAATAAACTCCCTTGGAGAATGAGCCACCCTTGATAAGGGACTTGGATCCCTCTTTCTTATTCTTTTTCCTTTACTTCAATGAGGGGTAACAAGCTTGTATAGATCATCAAGGGAATAAAATTTGTATATCTTGACCTTGGAGGCGATTTTGTAGTCAAGGTCATTGAGAAATTGGGCCATGAGTTGTTCTTGTGACTCTTGGGTATCACACTTCATTAAGGGCAGCTCAAACTCTCGGATATACTCCAACACTCTTGAATTCTTGTTTAGGGAAAAAAAAATTGATTGTAGAGATCTTGCTTATGGCTTGAAGACATCTTGTTCCCTGGCTTCAATTGGAGAAGATTTTGTGCAAATTCATGCATAAGTAGACGTAAATTTGTTTAAGGTGGGGGGAGGGGGCGGGTGGGAGAGGGGGTAATTGGTAATAAAAAATGATAAAATTTTAAATTAATCACTTTTTCACGGGCCAAATAAGGTTTAGCTAACCAATTTCTCAGTAAGAATTTCGGAAGGATGAGAATTGATTTTGGTCATTAAGTATTGAACAACATTTGAGATTCACTATTGGATAATTGAAGATTAAAGGTTTTCCCCCCTTTATATATCTTATCTTATTTCCCAATTGTAGATCTTATCAATTATCATTTCTTAACTTTAATTAGACAAGATTTTACCTTTCTAACCAGGAAAGTATTATATAATAGGTACAAAAAAATTGTTGGGAGGTGACACACATTTTTTAAAACTGACTAGAAGGTTACCACTTTTTTTTTAATGCACTCTTGGGTGACATAATCCTTAATTAAATGGCTCTTGGGTGACATTCAGGTAAATGTCACCTGAAAATCCAAAAGGTCTATTATGCCCCTTATTTTTTTGAGTTAAATGCCAAAGTTTGACTTAGTTTCCTCTTCTTCTTTGTTAATATGCAATTGCTACTGACGATCATCTTTAATTTGTCATTGTCTGCTTTCCTCTGTTCAATTCAATCGACTCCATCAATTCCTTCTCATCTCATCTCTTCTCCAATGGTTTAAGCGGAAGAAACCCCCTCTAACCTAGCCCGATCGACTTAACCACCTCTACTTAGCTATGTACGACAACAATATCCAGAGCTCCCCCTCTTCCAACTTTAACATTTCGAGGGAGCATGGCCACCCTTTCCAGCGCAAACCAATGAATCCCCAATCAAGACCCTGAGCAAGAGCCCACCACCCAATTCGACCACCACCTAAACACCACAACCACCATGTGCCGCCAACACAACGAGCAACCACAACCCAATCAAATCGAAAATTGGGTTTCAATCTCACTACGTACTCCCCTTTCTCTGAAATTCGAATTCAATCACCACCAACCAAAAACACACACACCCCAATCTCCTAACTATCGTTCGTCGAACCCCAAAGTCATAGCCGAGAAACCCTTCTACTACTTGCTTTGTTTTTCGCAAGATAAGAAGAGAGAGAAAAAGATTGCTGAGGAGGAGGGGTAAGATTGAAGGTTTTGAGAGTTGAATCGAAGATTAACAAAGATGAGGCAGAGGAGGTGGAAAATTGGGTTAAGGGGGAGTGACAAAAGAAACGGGGGATTGATTTTTTTATAGTAGGAGACGGGCGATAAAAAATGGTGAACATTTGAGATGAATGAATTATAGAGGAAGAGGTGAGGAAAATAGAGAAAGAGAGATGAAGGGTAAGTTAAGTTAAATTAGAGAGAAAATAAAAGCATTTTCGTCTTTTTAAACATATTTCGTCAGATTTCAGTCAAAATGGTTATACTGTCACCCATGAGCCATTTAGTTAAGGATTATGTCACCAAGAGTGCATTAAAAAAAGTGGTGACCTTCCAGATAGTTTTCAAATATGTGTGTTACCTCCCAACATTTTTTTTATAATAGGTATTATAATATAAAATGAATTCAAATTCACTCCTAAAATAAAATATAAAGCAAATTTAGATATTCCTTATCCTTCGTCCCTAAAAAGACAGTAAATAAGTAAGTAATTGTAGTTACTTGTTACAACAACAATCTAAATAACACCATTATAAGGTCATTGATTTCATTCAACATTCAATGCAATCCCACAAGATCTTCTGTATTCGATTATTCGAATGTGTATACAAGTACACAAATTAGAATCAGACACGGTTAGAATTGTTAAAATCCAATCAAACACGATTTGTCCTAAACACAACATGCGTGATCACATTGAAGCTTGGTAGTGAGAAATCTAGATCTCTACTTTCAGATACGAGTCCTGTTGGCTGTTATGGTATTGAGATAAAAGTAATTCATTTGTTTCATATTATTTTTCGCATTAAAAATTGTGTTAGTTAAATGTTAAAAACTTTAACCATCAACTTCCTACAATATATATAGTGATTCGTAATATAAAATTACTACAGTTACATTCGTAATGAAAAATATTATCTAAAAAGTATGATATTGCAACTGATAACTAAAAATTATATGAGAAATTATTAGTTAATTATTGTGACATCGGATCATGAAAATCAACTATGTGACAAACAATATGGACCGTGTGGAGTAAAATATTAAGGCTCTGTTCTTTTGTGTGGTTCCACCCGCACTTATCATATTTATCCACACGTACCATAATCTTTCCATACCATTCCACATTTTACCACAACAATGATAACTTTCTCTCTCCTCACTATTCTCCTCTACTTTCCACATTCTCTCTCCCCACCTACCACATCAATCATTCTTACAACAAATTTACCATATCTTTACCATACCATATCTCACTTTCCACTACATTGTCATACCATACCATTTACCGCACCCAATTTGCCGCACAAAAGAACAGGGCATAAGTATATACTCACTTCTAAAAATTCTCTCCATACCAACCATTTTTCATTTAAAAACGGTTGGAAACCCGATTACCGATCATTTTTCCAACCGCTCTTTCGGCATTGGAAAAAGGTTGGTAAGAAAATACTTCCAACCATTTTAACAAAAATAGTTGGTAATTTCCGACCATTTTCCCACCTAAAATTATGGTTGGAGTTCAAACCATTTAAAAACGGTTGGAATTCCAACTATTTTACCGAGCATTTCACCCACGATTTTTCCAAATACGGTTGGTAAAATGGTTGCAAAAGAATGTGAGTTATATGTCTCTTAACAATTTTTCAATCATATTAAATATAGTTTCAAAAATGATAGGTAATTTTTAACGTACCAACCACTTTTCTGAGTCAGACTCCAGATCCCTATCTACCACCCGGTTGGTTTTGGAAGCACTCAAAAGAGCATCCTTATAAGTCAACCTGCTTCCATGCTTATTGCTATCGAAAACAACATTAATAGGGTCCGCAATAGTTTTGCTAGAAGCATCCCCAAACCTGTCACAATCGGGATCCTCAAGAGAGTTGGGCACAACCGTATCTTCCTTTTCAAAAGTCCTCAATCCATTGTTAACCCTACTAGGGAACGAGAAGTGCAAAGCATTCGAAAAACGGTCACCACCAGTATTCTTCTTAGGGATCCATTTCTGGCTAACTTTTGCAGTGGCAAGAGGTCCAACAGCTAGCTTTTTATTGCATTTGGCCCAAGAAACAAAAAGCTTACAGTGATCGACTGTTCTAAGGTTCATTCCATTAATGGCTTTACTCCCCTCATCCCTATTCGCATAACACACAAAGCCAATTTTTCTACCATTTTTTCCAACTTTAGCAGGGATGTATGCATCAATGACATCGCCAAACTTGCTAAATAAGCTCTTAAGCCTCGAGCGTCCCAAGTAGATAGGCAAATTGTCAACAAAAAGGGAGTAAAGGCGCCTGTCTTTAGAGGGTATATCAGGCTCAATAGAGCCACCCTTGAGGGGTGCGTCATTGACAACAACACCCGCACCACAAAGCTGACGATTTTGAACCGGGGAGGAAGTCAGCAACCCTCCTTGAACCTCTCCCATCTCTTTCAACACAGCAATAATTTCACATGCTCGATTCAACGAGGCCCGTCACACAACATTTGAAGAAAAATCTTCCAAAGAAAAGGAGGAAACAAGACACTCAAGTCCAGCTTTCAACACCTTAAACCTACCAAGAAACATGTTGCCTAGCTCCATGACCAATTCAAAAGAAAGCAAGCCATAGGACAACAATCGCACCCCAAACCAACTGCTTAAAACTGATAAAGTTGCAAGAAGGCACATGAGACAACCGACGTACTAATCACTTTTCCAATGGATAAAAGAATAGTTGGAAAATTGCAAAAAAAGTGAAATGGTTGTAAAAATGGTTGGTTCTTCCAACCATTTAAATCGGTTGAAAAAAAATGGTCGATAATACACACTTTTTTAGTGGTAATTTATAGTGATTGTCAGTATCCAGTGATCATCATTATAATTAAACAAATCTTAGCCAAAGATTTAGTCTAAATTAATCTAAGTATCTCTCTCATACATTATATTATTTGTATTTTAATTTCTTTATATGAAATTATTTTTCAAAATATCAATTTCATTTTTTGTGAAGTAAAATATTAATTAAATTAATTAATATTGAATTGGGTGACTTTTTTTTTTCACAATCAAACACAAACCAAAATTATGATACTGGTCAGTTAATTTTATTAAATATTTTTATGGCATAAGATAATATACAAAAATAAAATGAAAATACTAAAATATGTGAGTGAGATTAATTTAGACTAAATCAACAATTAAATTTATTTAATTATGATGATGGTCAAATATTGACAACCAAGGTAAACTTTTGGAAATATTTAAAGATACAAAGGAGTACTACCTCCGTCCTTTTTTAATTTTTATCTTACTTTTTAACTAATGTTTCTTGTTTTAAATTATCTATTGCTTTATATATAATTAGTCAATAACATATTAATTACTCCCTCTGTTCATTTTTGTCTGTCATTTACGGTTTTCAGTATCAATCTTTAATCAATAATTTTTAATATAAAATTTTTATAAAAAATATAATATTATACTTTTTTAATAGTATTTTTAATTACGAATCTAATGACATCAATTTTGTATGATGAATTATTATACAAATTAAAATATTAACGGTCAAAGTTTTTGACACAATTTTTAGGTGATAGATAAAAGAAAACGGATGGAGTACTATTTTTCTTATTTTACTCATAGCATTCATTCAATGATATCTCAAAAGTTAATTTTATTGAGAATATTCATGTAATTTTCTTACTAACTATCACATAATTTTCTGTGATATTAATTTTCTCCCACCCTTCAAAAGACGCCTACTATAAAACGGAGGGAGTATGCAAGAAAATTATACTATATTGCTCAATAAAAGAAAATTATACTCCATTCGTTCTTTTTTTTCTATCATTTACGGTTTTCAGTATCAATCTTTAATTAATAATTTCTAATTTAAATTTTTTTATCAAAATATAATATTATACTTTTTTAATAGTATTTTTCATTACGAATCTAATGACATCAATTTTGTATCATTATACAAATTAAAATATTAACGGTCAAAATTTTTAACACAATTTCCTATGTGACGGATAAAAGAACATGGAGGAGTACTATAAGGCCCTGTTCTTTTATGCGATAGGTTGCGGTGCAGTACCACGCCGCATCGCACTTTTTAATCTTCCACCACACTTCACCACACCACAGTGGAATTATTACCAATATATCTTTTCATTTTTCTTTCTCTTCACTTTTTTCCTTTACTTTTCACATTTTTCTCTTAGGCTATGTCTTATGGTGGTTTTTTTGAGTGAGTATGCATGAGAGAGAAAAATAAAATAAAGGAAAAGGGGATTGAGAATGAGGGAAGGAACGCCTGAGCGTTCTTTTGAAAATGGAGAACGGATGAGAGAGAAAAAGGTAGACAGAAAGTAAAAAGAGGGTGAAATAATGGAGTGTGTAAGTCACTTTGACCAAAAGCATTATGCGTGTAGCTCACATCCTCCAATTCTTTACCCTTCCTTTTTTTGTTTTCTTGGTTTTTATCTTTTTGCAATGATAAATAATTGATTTTTCATTTTCATTTTTTATTTTGTTCAATTAAAATATTATTTTCTGGCCACTTGTTGTTGATCTCATTCCTCACCATGTTCTCCGTCATAAGCAATAGCCATACTTTACTATGTATTAAAATATTACTATTTATACTATATTTGTACTATATGTTTTTCATTTTCAAGAACACCATAAGATATAGCCTTAATTTATCTCACCTACCATAACTTTCATCGCAACTCACCATAACTCACCGCACTTTTCCAAATATCACTATACTGCACCATTACCACACCGCAATTAACCTTATAAAAGAAGGGGCCTTAAATTTGGATAAAATCTTTGATTACATTGGATGAAGTCAAATCTATCTCATCATAGTCACAATCTTGCGTATCCAACTAATGCGACAATTTCGATTAATTAATTAATGTCCTGCCAAAGAGTTGTTGATGTGGATTATTTAACGACCACAGCTAGCTGTAAACGATATTAGCAACGAGTTTGACGAAGAAACATCAAAGTTTGTGGGGCTAAACCTAATTAATGAGGATGTCCAACTGCGAGATTCTTATGTTAGACAGGGCTTGTGAAGGATATCATTGTCGTCGTTTTGTCAACGATATGTACTATGCTTACATGCTATTCAAATTTAAAGCTTTGGATGCAAAAAATGATTTGAAGGTACCTATCTTTTTTGGAAAATGATTTTTATGACCCTATATTTTATATATTAATTTTGAAGTCCCTTTCTTTATGTGCTAATAATTATCATGACCCATTATTTTAATAGAAACTTATTAAAAGGGGTAGTAACTTTTTATATATTTATAGAAAAGGGTTTAAAACAAGGATCTTTTATGCAAAAAGTAGGATTTTTTTGAGTATTTACTAAAATAGGTTAAAATAAACACTCTTAACTCTTTATAATAGCTTTATTGGTACTAGTTATCACAATCTACTACTTATACCTCAAAAATTTTGTATTCTATAGTTGGCTCACCATGCTTAGTAAAAAAAATTAAACTTAACTAGAGAATTTTGACTGATATCTTAACATAGTTGTGTTGGACCTTTGGCATTTTTGGGCTTCCAATTTACAAAGTTGGCTAATCTCAACGACACCAACCTTAGATCAAGCACAACACATATATTTCATTTTTCTAACCATACTGTAATCACTAATTTAGTCTACTTAATTTTTAACAGGCAAAAAACAAAATATGAAATAGTGAAGGACTAATTTGTAAATTTAAAAAGCCTAATGTCCCTCAGAAATAATTATCATAAAAAGAAGAGTACTTCAAAATCATTTTTGAAATTATAGGGACCTAATAACTATTTGCATAAAAAGAAGGGTACTAGAAAGTTATTAATTGGGTGTCTATGTTCCACAAATAAATATATAAATAAAAAATTTGAAGTTACATTGTTTTATACTTATGATAGGTATTTATGATCAATATTCAGTACTGATCAACACTATTTAGTATGAATCAACACTGATTAGTATCAAAAAATTACCCATAGGTACCGCAAAATTTGGGAAACTCTTTTTTGCAACTTTTCAAAACTTACTTTAGGGTACCCTTAATGTTTGGATTAGGAATTATTAGGTGCTTTTCCGACCAGAGTGTTGACATTTCCGATAAGTTTTAGGCGGGTATTGGATTGTGAACTTGACGTTACTGAAATACCCTTTGGTTATTACAAAATCTAAATTTATTCATTTGCTTTTATAAAGAAGCCCTCCCCCCCCCCCCCCACCAAAATGTCGTCGTTTCTCTATCTTCTTCTCTCTCCCTCATGCATAAGCAACAGTAGTGGAAGCCATTGAAAGGAAGTTTGGGTAAATGTCAGTGAAGGTATGAGTTTGTTCAATTAACATTGAATTTCAAAATTGACTGTATTGGTGTGAGGTCGACAATTCCATTTTGTTTTTCTTCATGGTCAACAATAATCCGACATAACAAACAAAAAATATGAAACTTTCTTTTCTAATTTGATCGTTCCCTACGAAACTTTATTTGAGGGATCAAAAGAGGCGCAACATGGAGATTGAAAGCGAATGAGAATTGAGTCTCGATAGAAGTGAAAAGCATCATAGAGGTGACTTTAGTTTGGTAGATGCATTTAATGCAGATAGTAAACGCAAGCTTTAGGAAGGGCAAAATCGTCTTTTCTTTCAATAAGTAAGGGTATTTCGGTCAGTTACCAAAACCAATCAGACTTTATCTAGAAAATCACCTTATAATTACTAACTCAAAAAGTAAAGGTACCCAGAAATGAGTTTTGAAAAGTTGGGGTACCAAAAAATGGTTTCCCCAAATTTTGGGATACATCCGAGTAATTTTTTGGAATAGTATTGTTTAGCACTGATCAACATTGATTAGCACTTATCAATATTGATCGGTATTGATCATGCGATACACCTAGCATTTTTTATTTTTTAATATTTACGTGGTTAATTTTCTAGTGAATGAATTAAATAAAAAGTAATCATTTTTTTATGGTGTCCTCCATCACCGCCATCTTGTTCTGAAATTCGTCCAAGGCTTCTGCTAATCCATTTTGATCTTTTAAAGGTTCAACAAATTTAGATTTATTGTTGGCACAACAGTTCAAGGGAGGGAAAGGAAAATTGGGGTAAGTAGAAATGTTCATTTTATTGAATGCGAAAAGGAATACATCGCCAGCTGACTCTGGGCTAGCCCCGACCAACTTAGAACTACTAGGACCCGACTCTATGACCCTAGGGATAGACTCTCCTACAGACAGAGTAAAACAATTCTTATCAGCATCCATCCAGGTGATTGCATTGCATCCTCCGTCTTCAGTGATCATTTGACTTTGGTCAAACCCTGGGTTCGACAGTGCAGCGATAACAGCATTAGCCTCAGTCCTCTTCTGAATAGCCTCCTGCCTAAGAAGCATGCCAAATATGCCGCTTCCAGTGAAATGCGTCCATTCTAATGGTGGTTGCTTGCCTCGAGCGGGGACAAAAATAGTTGCAACATTAGTGGAGCAGTCCTTGAAGATTTCTAGCCCTGCCACTAGTATTCCTTGGTTCTTCAAATAGAATGGTTCGGGGAAACCATAGTAAGGAAATTCATCTCCCTCCTTTAAGAACTATTCGTTCAAGGTACATGGGTAGGGCTTCACTTGGTATAGTGTTGGACGGTTTTCCATCCTCTTCTGTTCAGTTATGGCCAACTTCATGAGCTTGACCTCCTTTTCTGTCAGTTTGTAGCCTGTGTCAAATCTGCACTTATGCTTGAAGGTCTTTAGTTAGGGGATAACCTATTCTTTGGGTTCTTTCCTAGAGGTATTCATGGGAAATGTCCCTGCTTCTTTAGGATAACATTGACTTTGGGGTTTGGGTGTAGATCGAAATCAAATGGGACTTCATCCTTGCTCAATACCGCCACTATTTCAAAGTTGTGTAATTCCCCATCAGGGAGCTATGCTCAACCTCCAGGGATGGCTATTTAAGATCGAAGACAACATTAATCGGTTTGCCCGAGATGGTCACCACTTATCCCTGAACGAGCATCTTCACCTTCTAATGTAAAGTGGAGGCCACGGCGTTGTATTCATGGACCAATGGTCTTCCGAGCAACAAGTTGAAAGATACTAGAATATCAAGTACCGCAAATTCCACATTCTGGATAATATAGTTCATAGTGATGGGCAAGACTGTTATCCAACTGACTTACGTGGTGAATTGTCATAAGCCTGAAGTTGCACCCCGTTTTGGATTAAATGTTGTTGTTGAACCCCCAGCTTTTGTGTCGTCCTCCATCGGCATACATTCACAGCTGGTCCATTGTCTACCATCACCAATGGGATGGTCTTGTTTGAGCACTGCACCGTAAGGTAGGGGTAGCCATCTTAAACCTAAACCGAAACTTGATCTGCAAAACCGGCAAAACCAAACCGGTAAAAGCAGTTAACCGAATTGATTTTTGTGTAAAAGCGGTTTAGGTTAACCAAACCGCTTTGACCGGTTTAGGTTTAGGTTTTGGATTTCTCTAAAACGGTTAACTGCGGTTAACCGGTTTTAAACTTTTCAAAAAAAAACCTACTGACTGCCTTATCTATGACTGACCGACTGTGCATAGATTCAAATATAATTATATGAATTGCTATCAGGGAAGTAGGAACTGTTAAGTGCTCACTATTACTGGGAAGTGGAACTGCTAACTATTAATTACTTTGTTTTTAGTTTGTATGATTGCTAACTATAATTAATTAATTATATGAATTTATTAATTGTTCTTAATTTTGTTAATGTTTCCAAAGTTGTTGTAATTCTTGCATTTTAATTTCAAATTTTGTAATGTTGAACTTGTTTATTTACCCCATCCCAGTTTGTTAGAAACTTGGAATTTATGAACTGAGTATGTGATGGCTTGATGTTGGTTGATGGACATTCACATTTTCAAAAGCATATAGCTCGCTCCCTAATATGGGTTGTTAAGGTCAATCTCAACCTAATTAAGGTTGAGAAAGGTAAAAAGGAGAACTTAGAACCTAATTTCCAAAATTTTCTGAGGAAAATCCGGTAGAAATCCCTTTGTAATATGAACGTTTCCCAGGCTTAAACCCTTACATCCCTGTAAATAAAACAAAATAAACCAAAAACAAACTCAACGGCCACACGCCAGAGTATATCTCGAGCCATACGCTCGGATACAATCTAAATGCATCAACAATCCAAGCATTCCAGAAATGTTTACAATAGAATTCGAATTACAAAGCAGTTACTCTCTAAATACATGAACAACTAGGAATACTTCAATCTCTAGATAACTGGTCAGCTCCTGATCTTCATATTGACTTGTAAGGGGGAGGGAAAGAAGGGGCATGAACAAACTACAGCTCAGTGGGTAACTTGTACCCTGGAACAACCATTCAGATTCAGGCCACCTAATATAGGAGTCAATTTTATTCTGTATTCACCCAAGTACAATCAAAATATAAATGCATCTCTTCGTCACTTCATAACTTATCAAGTGAGAAACTAGGTATAAGGTTTACATTCAAGCATTATATGTCTCCTGTAAAGTAACTGAACAATCTCCTATCTTCCAAATTAACTACAGGGGAGTGGGGTAACCATTTTAGTCATGAAAACGGCCAGAAAGCCATTAGAGGGGCATTTCAAGTACTCTAGCGCTCTAGTAGGCTGCAACCAACTTAATACACTCCATCTTCCTAACATAGTGGTCCCTTAAGTAATTCATACACTCCGCTTAGCCTCCAAGGTCAACAATTAAGGCAAGATTCACGTATAATGCATCGGTCTAATTAAAAGACACACACAAGGAGCTCCAATATCACATATATATAAATCATTAATAACAAAGCAAGTTCTTTAATTAAATCACAAGACTCTTTTCAAAACTTAGCTTGAACAAGTTCAAATACACTTCATAATTTAGCATTTCTCAAGTAGCATTCCATTCATACTTCAAAACCTTTCAAAATCATTCTAAATAAGAACATAACACCTTCAATGTTTAAAGAGTAACTCACACATTCAAAATACGTATTAAAGTAGTTATTCAAATTGCATTTTCCATCCCTTCATAACCATAATATAATCATTTCCAATAAACCAACGATTTCATATAATCCTTCCTTCTTTCCATTCAACGAAAATATCAATACCATGGGCGTAGGGTACTTTAAGCACTTTCCAGTCGGGGTCGGTTCCCCCTTAAGACAGTTAGTTTAACTTCCCGGGAAATTCTAACGTCAATGAACTTTATATACCTAGCCGATTCGGTTCCTCTTTACAGGTGGTAACCCGACTTTCCAATTAGTCCACAGTACCTAGTGCAATACACCTAGCCCGAAAACCATTTCAATACTCGTAAATCACATAACAGTTCCATACCATACACTTCTCATCCAAATAGCTTTCCAAATCGTATATAAATGCATATAAAGTAGGAATATACCCTTCATTCAAATCAAAATAGCTCAACTGGCTAATTTCCAACCTTTTTCCATTTAAGAAATCCAAAAGTTCGAATAACTCGAATAAGTCGTCTTTAATTTACGCTAAATTCATTTAGTAAGTATTAACAATTTGGAAATGCAAATGCTTTTCAACACACCCTAAAATAATCATTTGAAAGCCTTCCTTTCGAACCAAAAATCACAAAACACCTTCCAATTACACAAACTCATAATAAAAGGGATATAAGTATTTACATAGAGACTTAAATTCACATAAAACGGTCAACAAGCAATTTAATTTCCATTCACACTAGACTAGAGCATAATACAACATACTAGATACCTAACGACCCAATCTTACGCATAAAATCTCATTCTTTCAGCATATAACTCATCCACGATCCATATATGCACACTTTGCTCATAAATAACCAAATTAACTCATATAACCCGCCGGACACTAGAATCAACCAAATCAAATATTATTCTAAATTTAAATCAAACTTTGAGTATACTAACCACATATTTACTTACATAAGATTCATTTAGGTTATAATTAGCTGAATTCCCATACAAACAACATAGCAAGGATAATACTTAACATCATCAATCAGTAATCCATTCTTTTCATCAATCAATCGGCCCAAGTATTCCAATTTCACACTTCAATCGGAGCTCCCTCCTCACATACACCGTTCTAAACTGACCTCAACGCTCAATGTTCCACCCATATACCATTCAAGTTCCAACTCGGGCCTAATTCAGCCCAACCATTCATACACCATTAATAATTCAGGCATAGATTTTAGTATTTAAAATCTACTAATTAAACCCGAAACTTAACAGTTATTAAGAGGGAACAGAGATTACCCACATGATTCGATTAATCTCGGACTCAACATCTCAATTTCAGGCTTGAATTGTACGACCAAACCCATCCAAAACTAATAGGAGTTTCATCCCTGCCTCACGTGCCAACAGACCAAGCAGCCGGGCCTCAGTCACCGCCGTGTAGCCACCGTCGACATCCAAGCCACGTTGCGCCGTGCCTTCTACCGCCATCAATCAAGCGGCACCGCCTTTACCTGTCTACTACCCCTCTTCTCTTATTCTATTTCTCATTGGTCACTAGAAGAACTAAGGAAGAAGAAGAATGGACCAGAGCCGGCGACCACCGCCGGCGAACGGGCGGCCACCGCCATCGTCGCCTTTGTTCTCCCCTCACCGCCATATCTCTCTCTCTCTCTCTCTCTCTCTCAATCTCTCTCCCCGACGGCCAGCGACCGACAGCTAGGCGGCGCTGCCGCCTCCTCCTCCTCCGCCTCTTCTCTTGCTCTCCCTCTGCGTTGGTTTCACATGAAAGGTAGGGCAAGACCCCGTGTACCCCCTTCCTCTATACTTTTTCCTTTCCTCGTTTTCATTCAGTCTTATTCCTCAAATACCTAAGCCCCTTTTTGCCTCTTTTTCTTTTTATTATGTCCCAAATTAATAATTACTTATCCCTTATCCTTTCTAACATCTAATAACTAAGTAAAGTAGAATATAATCAATACACATTGGGGAATTACACAACTAGTCTAATAAATAACTAAATAAATAAATACAAATATAATCACATAAACTAGAAAGTCACATAATTAATCTATAAATAGGTAACTAAACCCAAATTAAATTCTTAATCGGGGTAATTACTCTTAATAAGGCTCCTGGATCTTACAAGCGGCCTATCGAAATGTGAATTTATTAGCAATATGGTTACATTTACTTCCATAAATGTTATTGTAAATTTCCATTTAAGCATAAACCGTGTATAAAATGTGGTTAACCGTGTAAAATTCGATTTGGTTTAGGTTTCTAGATTTCAAAAGCGATTAACCTCAATGCGGTTAACCGCATAATGCGATTTCGGTTTAGGTTTTCAAAACCCAAAAACTTCAAAAGCGGTTAAGCATTTCGGTTAACCGATTTTGGCCACACCTACCGTAAGGTACAATGCTTTATCATGGGAGACCCCTCCTCAGGGTAAATCTTCATCTCCGAAGGTGATGACACCCTGATTAGCCGTGATGTGGGCGACCAAGGATTCTGGGGTTACCGCTATCGAGACAGTCATTTCATTGAAGCCACTCAACAACTTTTACCTATGGGATTGCGAGGCACACAGAAGCTACCAAATAGTGACCTCTACTTTGGTCTTCTTCAATTGGGAAAAAAGAGGGTCCTTTGGAGGGGTCAGACTATCCCCATTGGTTGGAGGATTGCTAGGAACAGTCACTGGTATGGTGGTGTTTCTGTTGTTATGGTGGCCTGAGCATGTAAGGAATGCAACCTCGGTCGAAGTGTACTCTCCCTAGTTACTGTCAACCCAATCATCGTCTGAATTCTCATACTCGTAGTCATCATCTTCATCAATGTCCCAAATGCCATTGATGGATAAATTTTCAGGAGATTGGATCATTGTTGGGATGTGAATATGTGATGCCCCACTTCGACTATGAGAGACAATAGATCAAAGTTCATAACACCAGCGAAGATAGCGTTTGTATGTTCTGACCTGGGGCTATCCTTATTATCATATCCTCAATCTTGTTCTTGAGAATCCAACACTTCTTAGTGTTGTCACCTTTGCAGAGGTGATAACAACAGAACTTGTTTGGATCCCAATTCTATCCTTTGACCTTGGGTTCACCACTTGGTAAGGGCAACACAAGAATCCCTTTCTTGACCAGTCTATCAAGAGCCTGAGCGTACGACACATCTAGGGGTGTGTACATCTCATATTTTGGCACGAACGGTCCCCAACGTTGGATGAAGTTAGTCTCAACAATTTTAGGAGGGTGGCTAGGTGCACCAGTGGCCCTCCTATTGGGGCTAGATCTTTTCCAACCTGGTAAGGGCAACACAAGAATCCCTTTGCTTCATTGTGTAAACACCGGGGTTTAGTATAGTTTTTGTATACTTATAATGTAGTTTTTTTATTTATTTATTTTTATGTATTTTAGTTAGAAAATAAAGAAATAAGGGGATCCAGAGCCAAAAGACACTTGCTTTCATGCACTCTACATGCACAAGTTTGCGCGAGAACACATGCATCATTACGTGTGAAAGACCTAGCCTATTGCATGGACAATCTCTACGTAAGAAACTAGCTCCATATAGCCAAACACGCCATGCATGAATCACATAGAAGACACATGCAAAGAAGCTCCAAGAAGTCTCAAGTTCGAAACCTCATAACAACACTCATTTGAGCTTAAATAAAGCATGCACCGTTGTTCGGTCTTATTTCGAGCCAAATTGATACCCTTAATAAAGTGTTTGTTTGTTTTATCCCCTTAACTATTAGTTATGATGAGTTTTGTGTTTTTGTAGGTTGATAAGAGAATAATTAGAAAAGGAGCCAAACATAACAAAATCCAGACAAAAAGGAGACCCAAAACCAGGAGACGCAAATCTATTGTGCCACAAATCTCTATTGTGCCACAAATCCATAAAGTCCCCTTAACAAAGGAAGATTAACATGCCCAAGTGTTATGCAACAAATCCATAGACTCTAGCAGTACATATAGTACATTGTCCAAACATAATGATTTTTCAGAAGTAAATTTAAGAAGAACCTGCCATTTACCCAAGACTCTAGCAGTAGAAACATTAGTCATATAGAAATGTTGGTCATTAGGAAGCTCTTCACAGTCGTGCATTAGCTCTTTATTGGCACAAAAGTGCCTTGATGTTCTACCATCCAGAATCCACTCTGTTGTGTTAGCTACCAAACTGGCTTCCGAAGTCATCACTACACAAATTATTTCATCATCTTCAATCAGTTTGGCTTGGGGTGCAAATTGCCTAGTATGTTTCTGGTTTATTTACATAAAGCCCTTGCGATGTTTACATTAGCAGGCTTTGTGTTCTGGTTTACAGCAAACACAGAAGGTATCCTTGGTCTTTTGGATCTTATTGTATGTCTTGTTCAATGGAGGCTTCTATGTTCGAGGTTTTTATATGTTGCCACCATAAAGATATACTAAGGTTGAGGAAGATCGAGTATGCAAGCTTCAACGATCTTTATATCAGCTCAGCAAGCTTCCACATAGTATAACCTTGAATAGAGCAGGTTTTTCATAAAGCCTGGATTCATTCAATCCAAGTGACTACTCGTTGTTTATCAAGGATCATTTTAACCGAATCAGTTGTGTTTTAGTAAATGTTGATGACTTATTAGTTACAAGTAATAATGCGCAAGGAATTTAACAAGTCAAAACAACTTCATGAAATCTTCACGGTAAAAGATCTTGGCCTCACTAGGTATTTTCTAGGCGTTGAGATAAAACGATCAAATTCAAGCAGTTTTCTCAACCAATGAATGTATATCATAGACATTCTCACTGATGTTGGTATGACTAGAACCAAGGCAACTAAGTTTTTCTCTACCGAAAGGGTTGAAATCATGTACAGAGAAGGACACCCTTTGGCTGAACTAGACTTATATTTGACACTAACAAGACTTGATGTTCCCTAATGTAGTTCAACATCTTAATCAATTCTTACACATGCCAAAAGAACCTCATTATCAAGTTGTAGTCAATGTCCACAGATATCTTAAAGGCTCAATTAATAAAAGGTTATTTTATTCAGCTAGCATAGATTTGAAGGTGGTTGCCTACTGTGAAGCACGCTGAGCGATTAGATGACCTTGACATTTTTGACAGTTATTGTGCTTTTCTTAAGGAGTCTATTGTTTCATGGAAGACAGAAAACAACAAAAACCAAAATCACAAAATCTTCTGTTGAGGGTCGAGTACAAGGAAATGTCTACAAGTTCCGAACTTGAGTGGATTAGTTCAAGACTTGTAGATGTCATCTGATCTGCCTATTATAATGTTCTGTGATAATAATTTTGCTATGCATATAGCTGAGAATCCAGTCTTTGATCACGAGAAGACAAAAAATATCAACATTTGATTGCTACTACACCCGTGATAAGCTCCTTGAAGGTTTTCTTTAACCCTCATATGTTAAGTCAAAGAATCAGCTTGCAGATCTAATGACCAAAATTTTGGGAGAGATTCAACATAAACTAATAACGTTCTTTCTTCAAGGTTAGGGCAAATGGATTCTCCACCAACATATAGAAATTAGTTAAAGCAGTTGCCTGATTATTCTTTCCTCTTTCTCCCTTATCTCTGTACATATATACCCAGCTTCCAAATTAAATGATAGAATTGATAGAATTGTAAGGGGAAAATGATTAAACACTATTTTTTCTTTGCTATGCTAAACTGATAGAGATAGAGCTGACAAAAGTTTGGCTGACCTGAATTCACCCTACGTAGAAAAAATCCAAGTATGGTCATAGATTGTTCGTTTAGATTTATGTTGATCGATTTGATAGAATATTAGGACAAAATATTTTTCTTTTTCTATTTTCGAACCCGTTGTTGACTCAAATTTAAATATTTCTAAATTGCTCAACTTGGTTAGGGCCACAAAAAAATAGGATAACGGATATTAATTTCTCATTCAGACTTACATAGACCGTTTTAACCAACCCAAATTTTATTCTAACATAAACTTTTCCCCGCGTTAGATGGAGGGCATGATGAATATATGATATAATTTATTTTCAAAATAGGCCGTAAGATATCCAAAGAAATTTATACTTTATTTATGTCAATTATTGAAAGAGGGATGACAAGCCAACAGAATTTTAAGATGTGTGTATTGACAAATGTCAGCAAATGCCAAATATATTAATACGTAGGGTGGTCCAAACTTAAATAAACCCTAGTGTCTTCAGAAGTCACAACAACAAAATTCGGTCATCACCCGTCTATTGTAAGTAACAAGAAGAAAAGTCCAACAAATAAACTCAATTCATCCATGTCACATTCACAATATCTATGTTGCAATCACATAAATACTGTATTATGCTACTCTTTCGAAAAATAAGGGTTCATTTCCTCAAACAAAAAAAAAAAGTTCATTAATTTATCAATAAATTACTAAAAGGTATCTTATGTTTTGTGGTATCTATTTTTAGGGGACCATATTATTGAAAATAATTTGTAGGTATCTGTGTTTTGTAATACCTATTTTCTGGTGACAAATTATTTTTTAGATTTATTACAAGATCCCCAACACTATGTAAAATTGTAAAAATATCCTTACTTTCATAAAAACTTATCAATTTATATTTCCACCTGCATTACTATTTGTTTTACAGAATTAGCATCTCCATATTTTTCATTGACAAGCTCTGATAATTTGTTTTAAAGAATTACTATATGTTCTGCATTACTATTTGTTTAAAACAAATTACCAGAGCTTGTCAATGAAAAATATGGAGATTGCAATCTGAACTTTGGGCTATAGTAGACAACATAATCTGAACTTTAGATTTAGTTCTAAATAATCTGAACTTTGACCCCCTTGGATTCTAGTAGCACGCCACCGAGTTAAGTTGAATTTAACTCGGCAACGGGATGACAATAGTAAGCTGACATGGCACAACCAAAAAGCTCAGGGAAGTACCTCTACGCCACGTCATCCCGCCACCGAGTTAAGTTCAACTTAACTCGGCGGTGTGCTACTAGAATCCAAGGGGGTCAAAGTTCAGATTATTTAGAACTAAATCTAAAGTTCATATTATTTAGTCTACTATGGCCAAAAGTTCAGATTATTTAAATTCAATTTTCCTTCTGTAAAACTAATAGTAATGCAGATGGAAATATAAATTGACAAGCTTTTATCCAGGTAGGGATACTTTTGTAATTTTACATAGTATTGGGGATCTTGTAATAAAACTAAAAGATAATTTGTCACCAGAAAATAGGTACTACAAAACACAGGGTACCTAAAAATTATTTTCAATAATATGGTCCCATATACATAGATACCGCAAAATATATGGTATCTTTTTGTAATTTATTGTTAATTTATTAGTCAAATAGTATTTCTTTTGTTCTAAATTATAATCATTGTAATAGGAGATTTTAAGTCAAGATTTATTATTTTTGACTAATTTATTAAAAATTTTTTAGCACTGGCTATTAATTTAATGGATTATTAAGTCTCGAAATCTCCACCTTGGAAGATTATTTATCATAATATCTCAAACAATTACATTTGATTTAACAGTGTAACTTTTGGAATAATTAATTAAACACGAGCTTTTTTTTATGAGATGACAGTTGTTATACAGGTTAGTAACACTTACATTTTACATGTTACTTCTAAAGACACCACAACATCAATTAAAAATTCAAGTTTAATTAATGCTAATTCGAAATTGCGTTGCTGTAAATGTCACCGCTAAATATTGCATTGCTATAGGTACAATGAGAAACTAAGATATTGTAAAAAATACAACCTCCAAAAGAAGATCTCAAAGCCTCGTAGCTCTTATTATCATATATAACACTCTACTATTATATAGTTATAGTATAAAGAATATTCCCTTAGATTTATAATTAAAATAATATTAAAATAATATTATATTATATATTGATAAAAATATTAATAAAAAAATAATTAATTAAAAATAAATCTCAAAAAATCACGAATGACATATATAAAGTAGACAAAGTACTTCCCTAAAACTAATAAGTTCCTAATTTTTTATAAAATATATAACAAATTAACAATTCCAATGTAAATAGCACTTATATGCGATTTGGAAAGATCCAAACGGAAACAAATTTACTTTTACAAATAGTTTAATAAAATATACTAACAAAAGCAATAAACATATTATTATACAGCCTATATCTCACAATATTTGTTGTTTTGAATTAAGTTGAAACTTTTAATATATGTAATGATTTATATAAAAGTGTGTTTTGTTAGACTCGTAATAAAAACACCATCATAAAATTGTAATATGTTAACTTTTAATAAAACATTATAGGGTAAAACTCAACAAACAAACATTTTTTGTAAAAGATTAAGACCATGTTCTTTGGCACTATACACAACCCACAATCCAATTTGATCCACTCTTATTCAATATTATTTTTTTATTTAAATCTATCTAAACTTTCCTACCTAAAAAAACTTATTACATTTTTCTACTTATTTTTATCTGAAACTATTCAAACCTATCTAACTTTATTTTACCCAACTTCTACATATCTACCAAAAGAATGTTTTACTATAATTACTGGATTTTTTCTGCAATGGTAAACGATATTACACGCAAGGAAGAGAGCCACACAAACTATCCAAAGTCAAAACTACAATACCTAATTCTTTTTTAGTAATGATAATCAAGCCAACACATTGGACACTATTCGAGGTAACCAACAAGCTTATTGCTAAGGAATAGGGATGATAACGGGGCGGATCGGGGACGGGGGAGTATATCCCCGTCCTCATCTCCGCTTCTAAAACTCGTCCTCATCCCCGTCCCTATTCCCGCTTTGGGGAATGATTCTTGCCCCATCCCCATCCCCGCGGATTCCCTATCCCCAACTGGGATCCAACGAGGATTTTTTAAAGCTATCCAAAATCTAACCAAATTTTTATCGGACCCGGTTTTTAATATGTTCAAAATACAACGTATTTAACTTGCTCAAGCAATAATACATCAACAAGTGTTATTCGGAAAAAAAAATACAATAATACATCCTCCTCAAATGTGATTCGTAAAAAAATTAATACTTTATCCTTGTTATTAATATATATATTGAATTAGAATAAAGGTTATTTAGTAATTTTAAAACTTTCAGGGACAGAAATTCGGTGATGGGGACGAGAATTTTCCCCGGCGGAGAAAATAGGGACGAGGATGGGGAAAATTTTGTCCCCATCCCCGCCCCGTCCCCGTCCCCGTCCCCGTCCGACCATCCCCATCCCCAATGGGGGTGGGGATTTTTCCCCAGAGCGGGGCGGGGCCCCAGTGGGTTGGGGGAATTCTCCGCCCTATTGTCATCCCTACTTGTTGTGGGCAGGGACGAGGGATGCCAAACACAATACATGGACCCGAAGAAGGTGAAGTACTTGTCATCCAAGTAACTTCTTGCTGGCAAAAATATTACTTCCTTCGTCCCATTTTATCTATCACTTTAACTTTCTTTTTTTCCATATTATTTATCACTTTACAATTTCAATAACACACTTAATTACTAATTTATGAAATTAACCTTATTAATTACATCTTTCATTTCTCTTTTTTATTCACCATTTTGTTTAACATTTCCACATTTTCAATTCAATGAAGTAAATTAATGTGGAGTGTAGATTTTTTTGAAATTATATATCTGAAGTGATAAATAATTTGAAAAGAAGAGAGTATACCTAATGTTCTACAGATATCTACTAATTTCACTTTTCCTTTACAATTAAATGTACCACTTTAACCATCAATTAAAGATTTGTATTACAATTTATAATAATGTTCACACAAAACATCTTCTCCAACAAATCTATTTATATTAACTATTAATTATCGATTTTAAATCAATATATTGAATAACTACTGCTTAAAGTTTAGCAAAGCATATAACATGATTACATGGCAAATACTCTTCCATTCTATATCTAAATTTATCCAAATTTACCAATTTTTACCTAAATTTACCAAAAATTATCAAAAATTATAAAAAATTATCAAACTTAAAAAAACAAAAAAAGTTTAATTTTGATATATTGGGAAAAAGTTATCAGAATTTACCAAAAATTACCAAAAGTTATCAAAATTCAACTTTTAGGGCCTGTAAATTTCATGGGTATCTTGAGTTAAAGTAAATGATAAATTTTGGTAATTTTTGGTAATTTTTGGTAACTTTTGATAACTTTGGATAAATTTATATGGGTAAATTTGTGTTTTTGAAATAAAAGGAAAAAATTTAAAAAAACCTACTTTACACGTGTCATGTGATTTTTGATAATTTTGGTAACTTTCGGTAAATTTTGGTAACTTTCGGTAAATTTTAGTAACTTTTGGTAATTTTCGGTAACTTTCGGTAATTTATGGTACTTATTTACTTACCTCAATCAACCTATGAAATTTACAGGACCTTACTCAACTGTTTTTTACCCATGAATTTGACTGGGCCACGTCAAGGTCCAAATTTGATGAGACAAGAGAGGCAACGATGAAAATGAGGCAAGGCAATGAGAATCCAGTGTGAAGCAGTTATTGAATGTAAAGGTCCTACCACACATCACACATGGTATTACGCTGTCACATTTTGGATTATCTGATGCATACGCAATGTAAACTAATGATTTGTAGATAATTAGCCAACTAAGCCCCATACAGAGTGGTCATTTCAATTTTCAGGTACAAGCGCTAACTGTGGCTTTCATTCTGATCTCCATTTATCAAATGCCGCGTGAATAAACTTCAGCCTAAGACTCATAATACGTCCATACTAACATATTAGTAATACCAGGGATCTACACATTTCCTTTCTCTGCCATGTAACATTATGTATAACCAATGTTGTTAGGATCAGACTCCTAATTAGGATCCATAGAGTTGTTAGGATTGGAGTAATCTCACGTGGATTGTAAAATTACATCGAGGATTTTTGGATTATAAACCATAGGATTATAGATCCAAATCGGGATTTAATGACTAAGACCGTGTTCTTTTGTGCGGTTGGTAAGATGCAGAAATGATGCGGCGTGGTGAAGTTGTGACAAGTGTGGTGAAGTGTGGAAATATGTGAAATTTGTAAAAAGTGTGGTTGATGTAGTAGGTGAGGAGAGAGAATATGAAAAGTAAAGAAGAAAAATAAAGAGAAAGAAAAGTGAAGAAATATATCGATAATAATTATGATAAAATATGATATATGGTATGTAGACTTGTCAATCTGTGACCCGACCCAAACCCGTCCGAAAATTCTGGGTTATGAACATGATTTTCTTGACCCAAACCTGAAATATACCAAACCAAAAAACCCGCAAATTATCCGGAAACTTTATTTTTTTACGTTCAAATCTATTAGAATTTGTAATTTTTCATTGAAATTGATGACTAGTAAACTATAATCGCAAATCATTCATATGTTATTTCTTTAATTTAAGTTGAAACATTTAGGGAAATTGGAATCTAATAAACCAAACTTTATGTCCATTTTGATCTAACAAACCAAACTTACCTTTTTGCTAATGGCATACCGTACTTGACATTATATTTTTTTGATTGAACCTCCACCACTTTCCGGAAAAAAAATGTCGGAATTTTTGTCTTTGAGGTGGACTACTTTATATGATAAAAATAAAGATAAATTGTTGATGACATGTGCTTGCTATGTGACTCACTAATTATGTCACAGGAAAAAAGTAAGAACCCCAACCAAAATGTTAATAATCACTCAAAAAAAATTACTTCCTCATTTTCCTAAACCCTAAACAGAAAAAAATAAAAATTAAAAAAACCTCCATGTCTGGAATTTCATGCTGTCATGCAATTAAAAAAATGGATGCTGAAGGTTCAATCAATTTTTTTTTATTAGATTCCAATTTTCCATTAAAAAAACTCAGTAATTTTTTTGAGTGATTATAACATTTTGGTTGGGGTTTTTATTTTTTGTGTGAGATAATTAGTGAGTCACGTTGCAAGCACAAGCCATCAACAATTTATCTTTATTTTTATCATATAAAACAGTCCACCTCAGCACAAAAAATTCCACGTCATTTTTCCGGTAACCGAAAAGTGGTGGAGGTTCATTCAAAAAAATATAATATCAAGTATGATATGCCATTAGCAAAAATGTAAGTTAGGTTTGTTAGATCAAAATGGACATAAAATTTGGTTTATTAGATTCCAATTTTCCAAACATTTACAACAATCTATCAGTATTAGAAGACAATCGTATTTTATTATGTATATTGTACAAAAAATAATATTTAGAGACAAATTTTTTAAAAGAAAAAGCAAAAAAAAGTCGCAATCATAACCCATTGGGTTGAACCAAAACCAAAATACACTGCTCGTATTTGCCCGAAATACACTCGACCTGTATTAACCCAATATACGACCGACCCGTAACCCACCCGCTGACCGTATTGACAGGTCTAATGGTATGGTAAAATATTGATGAGTATCGAATGGTATTCTGGTATAGTGAATTGTGATACCGCACTGCACAAAAGAACAACACCTAAGTATACAGCAACTGTTGATTTTTGGTTCAATGAGCACGCAATTCAACAACTCAATTGAAAATTGAAAGCACACAAACTGCAAATAGAAAGGCAGCATCCAGATACTGGAGCCGATAACATTCCTTTCCCTTTCATTTAGAAGCTCACACAAGAATGCAGTTCTTTCTAACATATTAAGGGCACAGAAAAAACAAAGCTACTGGACCAAAATCTTCAAAGAATGTAAGGAGTTGAACCAGAAACCATTCCTACAAAAAGGAACTGCCCTAGTGACTACTCTACACCTTGATTGCATACTTCCTCATTGGGTAATACATTTCCTTCTTCTTCTGTCTCTCAGTCTTCAGTGATGCCTGCAAAATGAACACACATTTCATTAGCTATTCAGGGTCTTCATTGGAAAAGCAATTCTATACAAGTTGAAATGTCATCAGAAAAGCAATTCTACACAATACCAGCTGAAGAAATACATGAAAGAGCATAAGCATTCAGTTACCCAAAGCTATAGCTTGGATTTTTTATTTTTAAAAAAAAAACAATGACAATTATAATCCCCAGCAGGTACCACTGAACCATATTATGTGATAAAGATATGGCCCAAATAAACTGGGCTGAGTTTGAGGTTCAGGAATCACACCCCAAATCATACTTTTAAACTTTTAGCCAGTAAAGATGGTGCAGAAATTGCTTAGAATCTGAACATTTAACTTCAACTAGAAAACATCAAACACTAGTACTACCTCCGTCCCAATTTATCTGTCCTTTTAACTAATTTCTTTGTCCCAAAATATTTGTCTCTTTTAGAATTTCAACAATTGTAATTCCTATTGTACCCCTAATAAATACTACTATTAGTACTACTAATAATAATAATTTGATTTTACCCAATATTTTACCTCAAATCTGAATTCATTTTTTTCTCAATTTCAATCAACTTGCACGGCTTTTCAATTTTCTTCCCAAACCCAAATTTACACCCAATCTACTCAACCATGCTTCTTCCCCATTTCCATTCTAACCCCAATTCCAGAACCCCCATTTCCATTCTCCCAGTTCCATTCTAACCCCCAATTCCATTCTCCCAGTTCCATTCTCTTCCATTTGCATTCTAACCCCCATTTCCAGACAAAATTCATCTCAACCCCCATTTCCATTCTCTTCCCAGATAAAATTCATCCCAACCCCCATTTCCATTCTCTTCCCAGACAAATTTCAAAACCCAAATTCAAACCTTAAAGAACTAAAATTTCATCTCAACCCCATTTCCATCCTCCGATCATTGATTCTAGGGTTAGGATTTTCGTTTGGGTGATCGACTATGTTGCTAAGACCGAGCGCCAGGACAGTGGTTCGCCGGAGCAGCTAGAGGGTGGCAGTGCGGACGTCAAGTAAGGTCGCTCAGCCACTAATGTTGTTGGATTCTAAGAGACGACTTGAAGCCTGCGGATGTTGCCGATTCCATTATGTTGCGGAAAGAAGACAAAGACGCTTGCCCTTTGTTTTTTTTTTTGTTCTTTTATTCACAGGATAAATGGAAGGGTAATGTGGGTATATCATATATCTTTCACCCCATTTCCAATGGGCCATTGGACTTTTAAATTCTGTTAATTGGACAATTAATTAGGGACAGAGGTAGTAATAACCAATCTGAATTAGGATCCCAATGGACCCAATATTGACTACCTTTATCCTAAAACAGCAATTTAGACACCAACTTAATATGAAAGCACAGACCAATGGCTTTTGATTTAACCCAATAAACACAAGTTCATGCCAAACTTTTACTCCTCAAAATAATGCTGTGCTGTTCATAAAGCATAGAAGAACCAAATCAACCAACTCTAAAAGCCAAATTCTAAATAACAATGTTTTTAAGCATATGAACATTGGTAAAGCACAGGAAGAGTTCTATCATCTGAAAACTATTACCAAAGTAAAACAATCAAAAAAACAATGATACCTTGGCCACCCAGGCCTTCACTTTTGATTTGGAATTTGCCCATTGTTTGAGCTGAACGAACCTAGTAACATTGTTTTTAAGTGTATTAAAAGTGAAGTCCATTGTGTATTTCTTTTTTAAAAAATTTCTCCCTTGTTTAAATTTGGTTTAGTAAAATGTTTTACTTGTGGGTCTATAGTAATCATTCTTTGATAGATCATACATGTTTTGACCTGACATGAAAATTGACCAAAACCCACTTGAAAGTTGAGGGTTTTGAACACGATTTCCAAACCAGAAACCTGAGTAAACCTGTAACAGATCCATACTGAACTGATCCACCCACTGAATTGGCAGGTCTAGTCTCTTAGTATGTATTCATCATGCTTGCTATGACAAGGCAGCCTACGGCCTACGCTAGGAGTATAGTTGTTATACTGACTCATTTTATCCTAAACTAAAAGAGGGAGCAATTTAACACCAACTTGATATCAAAGAAAAAACCAAGGATGTCTATTCTAACCCAACAAACACAACCAATGACTGATTTCTGTACCACATAAAAACACAAAGCTCATTAACATGCAGAATAACCTCGTACTAACTAATCCCAATACTAAAACGAGCTAAAGTAACTGACCACAAGAATATCCTTGAGCTCAGAACGCTGAGCTGTGTTAAAAGGGTGGAACCTCGACCAGATTCAAGACACACCTAAATTAATTTGGGTTAATTTGAGCATTAGGTAATTACCTAATTCTACTTTTGCAAACCATCACACTCTCATAAAATATTCACGGTCCAAAATATTTAACATGTAAGTAATCTGACTACTTGCATCTAGAAATCATTATGAAATATAACCAAACTCAGCCTGGCTTTAAACCCTAGCACCGATACACTTTCACCCTGAAGTGGGTGAAGAATGTAAACAAGTTCCCACCTCTTACGTGAAAGCAAAACCCAATAATCTCTGATCAACCCAGTAAACACAGCAGAAACTGATTTTATGCTAAACAATAACACTGCACGCTCAACTATGCAGAAAACCTCATATGCAACTCACTCTCCTAGCTAATGCTCAATTCTAAATAAGATTGTTTAACCATATACATCTGCCAGAAGTTCAAATATTACTCCCAAATGACACTTTTAGCTTATAAGGATCATCCCATCCACAGAAAATGCTCAAAGTCAGAATAATTAATTCACAAATCCGGCTAGGAAAACAACCACTAGTAACCACTACAGAATCGTATATCGTCACCAAATTATCCCCTTTAAATCTCAGACCAAAGCGCAATAATCTCAAATCCAACCAACAATACACCAGTCTCTGATTCCTATACGCAAAATAACACTACATACTCCACTATGCAGAATAACATTTCATTCAGCTCACTCTAATTTCTGAATAATATGCTCTAACCATGCAGGTTGTCAAGTAACGAGAGAAAGAGAAAGAAATATAGACCTGGTGCTTCGTAAGACGACGACGAATGGCGCGAGTCTTCTTAGGGCGAAGATCAAGAGGCAAGTACTTCTTGTTCTTGTATGCTTCTCTCAATGCGTCTTTCTGCTTCTGAGACATCACCGTCAACACTTGCGCAATCCCCAGCCTCACCACCTTTCTGCGATACCAAATCAAACAATCCGCCATCGAAACCACTTTAGTTTTACAAATTCATTCAAGAGAGAGAGAAAAAGAGACCACTAGATGAGAAAGAGAGAGGAAATTACATCTTGGAGAGCTTGTTGGGAGCGCCACCAGTGACCTTGGCGACTCGGAGGAGAGAGAGCTCATCCTTCAAAGCCTTGAGCTGGGCCTGCATCTCTGCCCTGGATTTCTGGCGCAATTCATGAACTTTGATTCTGGCTGCACAGTATCACATCCACAAAATACAATCAATTTGATGAACATTGTAGATTGAATTCATTCATGCATTCATCGAAAATGAAGGGTGACAGAAGAACGACAGAAAGTAAGGGTTTGAGAGAATACCCATTTCTGGTTCGAGAGTTGCGACGGCGACTTCTGAAACCCTAGTAGGATGAACAATTACACCAGACCTGCAGCCCCTCTCCCTTCTTCCTCTCCCTCTCGTTAGGGTTTCTTTCGTTCGGCTTTATATATGGCCCGGCAAGCGTACGGGTCATTGACTCGTTGCTGAGGAACTTTTATATTCATACATATTTGGGCCGTAGTTCTGAAACCCTACATGAGTACTCGTTGCATTGTATTCAATGAATTGTATGGGAGAATAAACTTGGGCTATACATCTGAGCCCTCTACATGTACTTGGGCTATATACATGACCCCTTTATATTCTGTCCAGGAGTTTTTGGATAAAAATGTCACTGAACTTTACAAAAATTACAATTTTGCCACCCGTAAAAAACATATAATGAAAATGTCATTCATTTATGTTAACTGTGACAAAAATGCCACTTTACCTGTTTTTACCTGCAACGGCCGGTTATATGCAGGTTTAGGGTTTAATTAGTGTCACTTTACTTTCATTAATG
Organism: Portulaca oleracea; assembly: GCA_029582165.1. Lineage (NCBI taxonomy): Eukaryota > Viridiplantae > Streptophyta > Magnoliopsida > Caryophyllales > Portulacaceae > Portulaca > Portulaca oleracea. Next base: position 10,388,895 of record CM055887.1, read on the forward strand.
TTTTGATTAGTTATTAAAATTCCCCCACCCTAAATTATCTATCCAAATTAATTATCTACTAATTTAATTATCTTCCCAATTTTTTTTACTGCCCCCTCCCCAACTCAGTTCATATTCTTCCTCAACTCTCCTCTTCAATCTCCTCTGCTTTGTCCACCATAACCCACCTCTTCCTCATCTCTTCTGCTTCATTTTCTGAGCAAAAAAAATAGGATTTTCAGTGAAATTCTTCATCTCTTCTTCTTCATTTTCTGAGCAAAAAAAAAGAAAATTATAGGTTTTTTGGACAAACAATTCTGGGCAAAAATTAGGGTTTTCAGTAAAAAAAAAAAACCTAATTTTTTGGACTGAAAAAAAAAATCGTCTGGGCAAACAATTCTGGGCAAAAAAAAACCAAGATACCACCTTCATCAGCAGATCAAATGGCAGGGATGCGAAGTCACGGTCGGGATTCGACGGCGGAGAGGGGGAGGAGATGATCGGACGGTGGTGGCTGGAGGAGGATGAGGAGAGTTTGGAGTAGGGTTTGGGTTTGGAGAGGTGTTTGGAGATCGAAGAGTGGAGCTTTGCGAGGGGGAGGGCGGTGAAGGGGGGAACCGTCAGATTGAGATGGCCATATTTGCTGCTTCATTTGAGGGGCGGAGATGACGGCAGAAGTGTGGCAGGCAGAGGAGGGTGGTGTTGTTGAGTGGGTTTGGTTGTGTTGGTGAGGAATGAAGAAGAACAGAGATGAAGAATTTTCAGGGTCAGAAAGGAAGAAGGAAGAAGAACTCAGCTATGGCAAAAGTTAGGGGAGAGGATGAAGAAGGAAATGAAAGAAAAAGATGAAGAATCAAGGGGAAGGGGACAGTTAATTTATGCAGTAAAAAGGGAGGGTAATTAATTTTAATGCTTAATGAAGATATTAAACCCTAAACCTGCATATAACCAGCAGTTGCAAGTAAAAAACAGGTAAAGTGGCATTTTTGTCACAATTAACATAAATGAATGGCATTTTCATTACATGTTTTTTACGGGTAGCAAAATTGCAATTTTTGCAAAGTTCAGTGGCATTTTTATCCAAGAACTCTTCTGTCCAGATGAAAGTTCGAAAGTAGTCTATTAGGGTGTGTTTAGTTCTATGATTTCCTAGGAACTTTCCCATGTTTGGAAATAAAATATGTTGGGAAAATTTTAAAGTAGGACCCACAATTTTCCCATGGATCATGATGAAAACGTTCCCTGGGGGTGTGGGAAAGTTTATTCCCCAAGTGAATGGGAAACATCATCAAAATTAAGTAACCCAAAATGCCCCCAAAAAATTAGAAAAATGAGAAGAGAGGTGGGGAAATGAAAAATAAATATGGGTAGTATAGACATTTCAAATATTTTTCCTTAGGAAAGTTAAAGTTTCAACCAAACACTGTAAAAACTTTCCTACATGCTTTCCTAGGATTTTAGATCTAAACAAAACACAGTGAAATACACTTTTCCATGAAAATTTTTCTCAGGAAAAACTTTCCCAGAAAATTTTTCTGGGATTCTACCAAACGCACCATTAAACATTTATGGTGTGTTTGGTTGCAATTCTTTCCTGGGAAAGTTTATTAATTTTCCCAAGTTGATCAAATTTTCTTATGTTTGTTTATAAAATGAGGGGAGGAAGATTTTGAAGTGGGTCCCATAATTTTTCCAAGGTGGATGGGAAAAATTTTCCTATGGGGGCTTGGGAAAGTTTTTTCCCAAGGGAAAGGGAACATTTTTTTAACTTTATTTTCAAAAATGCCCCTAAAAGCTATTTTATAAATTAACATATGTGGGGTAGTTTGGACATTTCAAATGAGTTTTCCCACAAACTTTTCCATGTTTTCAAATGTAAACCAAACACTGTGAATTATTCTTTCCCAGAGAAAATTTTCCTAGGAAAAACTTTCCCGAGAAAAAATTTTCCAATAAACATTTTCCCGAAAAAGAACCAAACACACCATTAGGTTAGGGAATAGGTGACAATAAACAATATAATAACAATAACCTCTCAGGGGAACACATTTTAGCACGATTTGGGGATTCAAATGTATGCAACAATCTCATATGAACTAGAGTTCATGAAGAGACTGATTCTCAGGGATCTACAAAAGCAGTTGGAAATATTCTTTGGAAAACTAGATTCTAGACCAAAGAAACTCATAAAGAAAACCTTTGCGAAAAACAATTTGAAAAACCAAAGAGCTTGCAGGAGTACTCAGATGCATACGTGTGTGTTCCACACGCATATGGAAGATGTAGACATACCTCTGCAATCAAATAAGAAGCATATGGAAGCAAGCTAACCAAAAGTACAATACCCTATATGCAACCTCACCCTACTCTACCTTAATTCTACCCCTCCAAATGCCTTTATCTAATGTTATGTCCTCCATTAAGCCTAGATATTTCAGGTTAACTCTAATCACCTCCCTCATGTACTTTTTAAGTCTCACACCTGCCCGACTCCCAAGGTGACAATGAACAGTGAACCAAATAAAGTAGGGTTGTACTAATATTATCCGACTTCAACACTTATTTCAGTTCAACCTAGAAAAAGTTTGGATACTTGCATAGTTTTCATCCGAATGAACACAATATGTTTGATACTTTTATTGTTTGAATTTGAACTTAGGCTCGTCTAAATTATTGTGACCTAAAACAAATCCAATAAATAAGTATCAGACATCAATTTTACATCCAACGCCAGATCCGTCCAAACCCAAAATGCCTGAAGCCTACCTTATGATAAAGCTTCTAATCATGCAACATCACTAATTTGGTTAATCCAATAATTGAAAGCACATATAAAACTCACAATTTTTTTTTTCGGGACAAAGTGAATTGAGTTAGCATAAATCAACTACCTATGTCATAGAATATTTCAATTTAGCTAATTAAAAAGAAAATATTATCAAGTTGATTTCTAGTGCTACAGTCTATGTCTAATTATATAAACTAGTCTAGCTTAAGCATTGTAAATCACAAATTTATCATAATTTTGTTACAACCCTAACCTTGCCAAAGCTTCAATCTTTGATTCTTTTACAACTTAACTATGAAGGAAAAGGATATATAAGGTTACGGATGATGTAGCCATAATAAAGGGCGAGTTGTGAATGGTCGTCAAACGTGACACAAATACTCTTTTTCTAGTCATAAGTAGGAACAAACAACTCAATTTGAGAAGTCATGTTTCAAAACATACGAGTCTTGGCAACAAATACTATTTTTTCTAGTCGCAAGAATAAAAATCAATATTTAAAACATATTATTCCCAATTTTAGCTATTGATGTAAAATCGGTGTAGGATGGGAATTTACTCGGGTATTCAAGTGAGTCGAAGGCATACCTTCTCTTCTTCGACTTATATAACTGCCGTATATAGTCTGCAGGATAAAACATTCGTCTTGTAGAAACTTAGACTCTTACTCTCATGTCAACCTTAGAGATTGTGGCCACCAAAAACCAAGGAGATGAGATTCTTGTTGGAATGAATATGATGGGTCCTATGTCACAAACTTGCAAATGGCATTCAGACTTGACACCATTTGACAACCATTTGAAATGGCATCATATCCACCCTATTTATAAGCCATGAAGAGGCACTTGGATAGGGTGGATATGGATGAGATTTAGCATTGTCATAAGGATAAGATTAAGAATAAGATATCCTTGTCATCTATGGATAATATAGATTATAAAATAATTAATTCATTATTATCCACTCATCAAATGTATGAAAACATGCTTAAACTATTCATGCATAAAACTGACTAAATATTATCAAAGTTATCTCCTTGCTTGGTAACACATACCCGTGTTACCCTTAAGGGCCAATCAGGTCCCGAAAAGTCTGCCCGACTTTTCCTTATACCCAATAGCCCATCTTATGAGTTAACTTCGATAAAACCGAGTCACTAATCTTATCATACACTTGAAATTATCCAACAATCCCCCGCCATTTCGAGTATATGGAATTATTAACCAATATTCCAACACCCCCGCCATTTGTGACATATCATAAACACACAACTTGAATCACCAAGAGAGTAAGGAATTGTTGTGTATCATGGATAGTGTCTTGCGACTTGAACTTCCATGTAGTGAACATAATTACAAATGTCTGAATGTGATAGTTGACTAAGCATTGAACTTCACATCCTTGTTGACCATTTGGATACATTTCACTGACACAACTCATCAACTAAGATTCCTTGAACTTACGACACTATTATCCGCCATGTGTCACATATCCTCTCGTGAGCAAATTGAAGCCAAGCCCATTAGCTCCTTGAGGCGGCTACACCTCTTGCTCACATAGGTAGACTGAAACTTATATGCTCCTGTAATTGAGCCCCCATCCTTAAAGAGTCTATTAAGAGTAAACACTCAACCTCTGTTGTAACAACCCACCCTAAATCACAGAAATTAGGGTAATTAAATTTGTTTAATTAGCTAAAATGTGATTATTAAATTCTTTTAATTTTTACAGTTAACTAACGGAGACAGGTCTCGGAGGAAATGGCTAAGCGGTCAATATTACCGATCGAATTATTTTCTAGTGCTTTTAAAGTTTATCATTTTTGGACCTCATATTATTATTATTTTAGGTTCTAATGTTTATTTTTAAAATCGGTTTGATTACCGTTTCGATTTTTACGGCAAGTTGAATTTTAATAAAAATATCGATCGTTACCGTTTTTACCGTAACAATTAAATTCACTTTAAAGTAAAATTTTTACTACAATTTTATTTAAGAGAATTTTTGTACACTCTTATTAAGGGTATTAGTATTATTATTGTTATTATTATTATTAGTTTTTGTTTAGTAAGGGAGGGAGTATTATAAAAGGGGTGTGAGGGAGGCCAAGGGTCATTTATTTGGTTCAAATCAAACTCAACACTAAGCTCTCCCCTCCCCCTCCTGTTCGCCGAGCACCAGCCCCCTCCCCTTTGCTTCTCGCCGGTCGCCGGCGACTTCTCCGGCCAGAATTCCGGCGGCCGCTTGCTCCTCTTCCACTTCCACACTTCCTTGTTCATTTTTATCTCCTCTTTCAAGTGGTATTTATCTCACACCCTATCTCCATTTTTTTATATAATCTGAGTTTTGATGTTTTTCAAATGTTAAATGGTTGTTTTCATCCCTTTTATTCTCCATTTACATGAATTTTAGAGTATAGTTTTGAATGGTTAAGTTTTATGGTTAATGCAAGTGTTTTCTTGATGGAGTATTCATGCTAATAGTGTAGATGTGTATGTTGATGAGAGAAATGGTGTATTATTGATTTGCATGAAGTGTTTGATGAAGTTTTTAGAGTTTAATTTCTGTTTTGGAAGAGTAATTAAGTTAATAATACTTTGATTGGGTGTTTTATATGAAAGAAAGTCATGGAAATTGTGATGGAATGTAAGTGCATGTAACTTGATGATTGTGCATGTGTATTATGCAAGCTTAGATGATAATTTTTGAGGTTGGGATTCTGGAAAATGGTAGTGTTATGAGTAGACTTCTTTTGGGTAAAGAATTAGTACAAAACTTGAATGAAAATGGAGCATGCATGTGAGCTCAAACACCCCAGTGCATTCTGTCCAAAATTCACTTTTTATAGGAGATGGTAAAATTAGTTTTTAGCCCAGATTCTTGTGTAGAAAGGTAGCCTAAGGTGTTAGCTAACACCGGGCTTTTGAATTTCGGGTTTCCGACTTGTATAGCTCAAGTTAGAGCCAAAACCGTAAAGGCATGCAATTATATACGATTTTGGAGGCAGTGACTTGTTGCACATTTTTCGTCTGTGTGGAGTTTGAATTTGAAAAAGTGTTCAACGTAAGAGTTTTAGAAGACCTTGCAAGCTTTCCGAAATGGTATGGTATGCGTCAACCTGACGTCGGGAGTGTGAGTTATAGAGCCCGGAAGAAGGGCTGCGAATCTGGAAATTCTGGGTATAACATATTGTTTTAAGTTTGAACCAAAAGTGTTATAGTGACCTTGTGAGTTGTTTTTGGGTGTTTAAATGTGACATTATGGTTGTTAAGATGGAATTGATGATTGAGGACCATAGGACTTGGCTTTAAGAGACCTCGATGTCTTTTATGTTATTTGATTTTATCGTATTTTATTACCGAAGTCTCGCGTTTTTAAAGGAAATAAAATTCGTATCGCTCTCAAATTTTTTTAAAGCCTCTTGATAGGATAAGAGTACATATTCTACAAGTATTTTTTTTTCTTTTTTTTTTCCTGTCCATAAAGCTCCTATGAGTTTAGAGCAAGTGCATAAAATTTTATCGATTCCGTTTAAACGCCAAAACCGCACAAAGAAAATATTTCGGTTTTCGTTGTTTCTGTCCAGAGCCTTTTCTGAGCTCTTCCCATCATTTTTAGCATCTGATCCAATTGACAAACTTTAGATTTTATTTTTCCCTTTCCGAAAAGTGCTCGTTCATTAAATGCCGAGTTTCCTAGCCCCGGTTATAGCCAAAATACTCTTACCTCAAAAACCTGAAATTTCTTTTACATGTGCATTTCAAATCCTTTCTATGGGACGTTACGGCCCTTTTTGTTCATAGCCCTTGCACTAATTAGTAACCTTTATCGTCTTAGCTCAAAGTTTCACATCGCCCCGCGCCATTCCCCGAGCCAGATCGTCACCAAGTTCACAGTATTTTAAAGGTACGCAAATTGTCCAACTCTTATGCTTACAGTCAAGTACAGTTTTATTGCATAGATACATTCTAATGATTTTATTGTTTTATAAGTGGTCCCGAGACGTAGTTCTACAGTAGCTAGAGTGAATCCTAGCATTATTTTACAGGCTCCTATTGGAGTAAGTTTGACCTGGCCAGTGTCGACTGCCTAGCAGTCACCCAATCCAAACTCCCGGTCGGTTTGGGCATTTCCGGTACGTAGACCAAATGATACAATGCAAGCAAAAGTTCCTAGATTCATGGAGATATAGAACAGCATATAAGTTATCATGCTTGCATATCCATCATTTGAGTCTCCAACAATTATTCCAATGCGCGTGTGTGAGGTGCTTCGGCATCGATCGTAAGGGATACCACGTCTTATTATCGTTATATTTTCAAAGTAAAGCACGACATATGCATAGAATTCTTAAAGTTTAAAGACTTCATTGGTTTAGCACGAGTTATTTTGCCCCTCCCTCGTTTTCGAAATGTTTTAAAGGCCGGCATGAAAAACTGTTTCGAAACGGTTTTACATGTTGGAGGTTTGTGTACTGAGGGTTTCCCCCACTCACTTTTGCGTTGTTTTACTGTTTTGTTTTAGGTGGTCCGAGCTCCACAGAAAAGGGAAAGGACGCTCAAAAGTAGTTTACTCTCTAAAGTGAAAGGCAGACTTTTGCGTCGTATAGGGCTACTTATAAAGCAAGTGATAGTGGCATATGGAGATATATATAAGGATCTATAAGCGTGTGGGTCTATGTGTGTTTATGTACTGTTAAAGTTAAGCAATTGTGGCTTTTGTAAACTCTTTTATGTATGGGGACGTGTCGGTGAATGTGGTTCAGTTGTGGTTCTGGTTGTCTTTGTTGGTGTGCTTGGTTGGTTGGTTTTGCCTTGTCCTTAGTGGGACGGCGGTAGCGCCTCAGGCCGTTATCCGCTGCGCTAATCATGTGATTACCGTAATGTTTGGGTAATTGTGTGATTAAGGTTTTGGGGCGTTACATCTGTACATTACAGCTTAAGCACAATACTTAACCTTGGGACAGTTTAAAATTTGTGCTATCACAATCACTATCTAATAGAGTCACCCTCCGAGAGCTTGACATCAAGTCAAGTATCAAGAAGAGGCACTATTATTAGTATTTGTTAAAATTGGGCTTATCCCTATCCCCCTTGATAATATAAAATTATCAAATCCTTGTTTAGTCCTTTAACCAAAGGATCAAACCGAGGTCTTTCTTGAACAACTTGAAAATCTTGAAAACAATGACCTACTTCATCCTTAACCAATAACGATCACTAGATAAATCCATAGCTTTCCATAATCAATTATTAAACTTTGAAGATAGTCATACTTAATAACACTTGTAACTTAAACTTGCATACTTAAATATATCGACAATACATACAACTAAACCATTGTATTATAGCTCGATATCGATATCCATACAACTAAACCATTGTATTACATTTCGCCATTGAAAAAGAAACTTAACTTTTGCAATCAATATAATTAAACAATCATATTGTAGGCAATGAACTCGAATAAAACTTTACTTGCAATCAATATGACTTAAGTTTTCATATTGTAGGCTTATAGCAATCAATATTGTAGGTCTTAGCAATCAATATGATTAAATTATCATATTGTAAGCTCCTGACAATCAATATTGTAGGCTCCTTAGCAATCAATATTGTAGATTATCTAGCAATCAATATGATTAAACTATCATATTGTAGACTAGTATAATAATCAATATTGTAGGCTCCTTAAGAATAACTTCACATTAAATCTTGTACTTATTGGAACCATAATTAACTTGTAAGCTTAATCTTGACATGTAGTTAAACCATTACAACTTAAACTTAATATAAACTTTATTAAGTTATCATGGAGAATAAAATCCTTACTTGTACTCTTATAGAATTTAAAACTCCATCTCATATATGTAATTAAACTATTACATATTGGACATTTGCTACAAAATATGTAACTAAAATTAATTACATTTTACTTTATTTGGCCATATCATCTTATAGAGAATACTACTTAACTTATAATGTGAATAAACCTTCACATTTACTTATGAAATATTCTCTTCATGACTATATCCAAAATAAATAACCATGGATCTAAAATGGTACACTTGGCCAATTTAAACTTAATTAAATCCATCTATTATAACATAGTCATTGACTTATAATCTTTTCAAATGTACATAAAATATACATTTCTTGTCTTGTAGCAAATCTTATACTTGAAGATGCATACTTGAATAATACATATATCACTTAAATAATTCATAGACTAACACTTATGACATGATCATCTTGTACTCAAATAAAACAATATTTTACATATTGTCAACTTATCTCATGATCAAAAAAATTAGTCTACATAACTTAACATATGTATTAATAAAATCATGCAACGTCATAAATTATACCATGGATGTGACATGTATAAAATAAATCATACAACTTAAACTTGATAATCACATATCCAAAAATTTATGATTTAATAAACTTGCCAATCAAGATTAACATCATTATTGACATGTCACATCCTGTATATTCATTGCCCATTATCGAAGCAGTCAAGGATAAAACCAAGTGGTTGACGGTAGTTATTCAAATAACATATCATGCCTGGATAATCATGTACACACATAGCAAATCAACCATACAAAGATCTCATCATACATGCTCCAAGATAATATAATCACGAAATAACCATCTGCATGTCAGCCAAGAATATCAATTATTAATCTTGCAAGTACACACCAAACAAGAGATCGAGCATATTTGTTGTACGCAACCATTAATCATGGATTAAAAATTACTTATCTCATGATTGTGACTTAATCGACCAAACTTGTAACCATCAAATTCATCCATGAATATCTCTTTACTTGATCTTGATCTTGATCTTGTCATGCTTCGACTCAAAAACCCGATCATATATAAGTCGAAAACTGTTGATGTAAAATCGGTGTAGGATGGGAATTTACTCGGGTATTCAAGTGAGTCGAAGGCATACCTTCTCTCCTTCGACTTATATAACTGCCATATATAGTCTGCAGGATAAAACACTCGCCTTGTAGAAACTTAGACTCTTACTCTCATGTCAACCTTAGAGATTGTGGCCACCAAAAACCAAGGAGATGGGATTCTCGTTGGAATGAATATGATGGGTCCTATGTCACAAACTTGCAAATGGCATTCAGACTTGACACCATTTGACAACCCCTTGAAATGACATCATATCCACCCTATTTATAAGCCATGAAGAGGCACTTGGATAGGGTGGATATGGATGAGATTTAGCATTGTCATAAGGATAAGATTAAGAATAAGATATCCTTGTCATCTTTGGATAATATAGATAATAAAATAATTAATTCATTATTATCCACTCATCAAATGTATGAAAACATGCTTAAACTATTCATGCATAAAACTGACTAAATATTATCAAAGTTATCTCCTTGCTTGGTAACACATACCCGTGTTACCCTTAATAGGGCCAATCAGGTCCCGAAAAGTCTGCCGACTTTTCCTTATACCCAATAGCCCATCTTATGAGTTAACTTAGATAAAACCGAGTCACTAATCTTATCATACACTTGAAATTATCCAACATTAGCAACAATTAATTCAATTTTATCGCTCAATTTGTGCACTAATCAATTATGTTAAACTTCATTACTTATCAAATTATGTTATGTGAGTAACTAGAAATATACATCAATTAAATTTTATTTAATTTAATTTAGTAAGTACATCAACATTATATTAAAGGATGATAAAATGAGTCTTGGCTGAAACAGTTTTTAGTATCTACTACCTCTGTCCCATATTGTTTGTCTATCCAACTATATTTAAAAGTTCAATGATCATGGGAAATTGGGTGAAAAATATGTAATGTACCAGAATTGCCCCTACTTTTCTCATATGAAGAAAAATAAAAAAGAAACAAAAGAGTATTTATTAGGGGTACAATAGGAATTACAATCATTGGAATTATAAAATGGACAAACATTTTGGGACAAGGGAGTTAGGTAGATGGACAAACAATTTGGGACGGAGGTAGTATTATTTAATCACTTGCTTTACATTGAATTAATATCTATTATAATATTTGCCACTAGTTCTTTTTAAATTTATGAATAATTATCAATTATTAGAAGCTTAGCATTTTTTGAATACACAAATAAATATAAACGACACCTTAATTGAAGCAACTTCATTTATCAATCATACTTTAGGTTTTTATTAATACAACTGAAATTCTAATATATTTTTTTAGAAAGTCCTTATGTTAACTGTTCTTCCTAGAATATTATCTCTTAGGGTGCGTTTGGTTGGTCAAAAACCCCGGGGAAATGGTCAATTTTTCCGGGTTGACTTAATTTCCCCATCTTTGGAAATAGGTTGACTATGGGAAAAATTTTAGGCGGGCCCACCATTTCATACAATTTCCCTTAGGGGGGCCTAAAGGAAATTTTTTCCGAGCAAATCTTTCCCATGGAAGACTTTCCATGGAAAATTTTCTCCGGAAAAAATTTCCCTAGGGTTTCTACCGGATGTTCTCTTAATAAATGAAGCAACTCGCCACCAGGCACCAGAGCCACTATTCCATTTCACCATGGTTTGAATAATATGTCCAAATTTTCCAATTCAATCAATAGCTCAATTTCCTTGTCACAAACAATAGTAATCATCTTGGGCTCTTGGGGAATATGAAAGCCACCTTTCACAAAATTAATTAGAAGTTTAGAATTTAGTTATCTCACTCCACATCAATATTGTGATACCCAACACAAATTGCAGCTACTAGTTCTCCGACTCTGTTCCTAATTGCCATGAGGCCCACGACTAGGGATAACAGTCAAGTCCGAATCTGAAGCGAATCTGATTCGATCTGACTAAAAAATCCGAATTCGAATTCAACTAAAAAAACTCCGAATCCGAATCCGATTACAAAAATCCGACTCCGATTATAATTGGGGCGGGTATGGAGGTGACCACCTCCAATCCGATTAAATCCGATTAAGTTTGATTATAGTTGATCCGATTAAGTCCGATTATAATAATTAATATAAAAAATTAAAAAAAACTGAAAGTTAAAATGACCGAATTTTTTTATAATAGATTGTAAAAGTTTATTTTTTTATATTTTTTTTAAAAGGGAAATCATGTATTACTATTAGTCATTAGGGTTTCATTTCATTAGTTTCACTTCACTTGCCCTGCGCATCCCAGCCCCGCCCCCAGGCTCCCATCGTCCCTTCACTTCATCGCCCTCTTCTGCTCTTCACCTGCGCATCCCAGCCTCCAGGCTCCCATCCCAGCGTCGTTACCACCATCATCCACCACCTTCACTTCACTGCCTTTGATTTCTTCTTCCGAGTTCCGAGTTCTGAGTTAAACGTCGTTACCACCATCATCTCCAGTTCAGTCTCCTCTGACCTCTGTCCTCTCTACCTTTCTCTGAGAGCGTCTGCCGTCTGGCTCGTCTCCTCTCTCTGTCTCTATCTCAACAGACCGCCACACCGCCTCACAATAGCTGACCGCCGCAACCCCTCACGACACCCGACCGCGACGTTAGGACCACCGCACGCAAACATTTTTAAGAATTATTGTTGGTGTTTTATTTTAATAAGTATGATATATAATCATAGGTAATCGGAGTTAGAAGTAATCGGAGTTGGAGGAAATCATTTTATGGAAACGTATAACAGCTAATCGTAGTCGGAGGTAATCCCATTACCTCCGATTGAATTTGGATTTGGAGGTCCTCCAACCTCCAATTAATCGGATTTGGAGGTGGAACTCCACCTCCGATTATTAATTGGATCGAAGGTGGAGGTACATACCTCCGATTCACCTCCAACCCATTGTCATCCCTACCCACGACTTCCGCAATTAGCACCAAACTCGCACCCATTTTGAAAGTTGGTGCTTGAATGAATTCCCCCGTTCAATCTCCGATGACAATCCCTCCCGCAAAACTTAAAGAAGATTTGGAACCGTCAAAGTTAATTATAACAATTCCAACTGCATGCATGTGCCAGGAAACGGAAAGGGAGGAAGACCATGTCTAGTTTTCTACTCCACATTAACACTCAGCATTTTCAATATCGAAATCCTTTTGCCATAAAATTCCGCTCCAGAACTTAAGTAAAATGACGCCAGGCCAACTCTTAAAAGACGGGAAAGAAATGGGAAACGGAAGAATACAATGAGCAGAACAATTATTAGCTAAGCATGCATAAAAAGAACCATGCATTCTCATGAATGAATCATGAACAAGCCGAAACATGTATTGATTCAGGAGCTTTACATTACATCATTACATGGATTTTCATACGGCAATTTCGACCCAACATTTGTCCAATCGAGTTTGCCTTGCAAACAAGGCAAAAAGCACTCAATGTTTCCCTTGTCAACTTCTAAAATCTCTAAGAAATTTTTGAATGGACTCATCTCACAGTTGAGTACGTCATGAATTCAGAAGAAGTGAACTGAAATGGTTGACGCGGAATTGGATTCCTGCTTCAATTAAAATAACAGTCACGATTTGTAAATTAAACCCAGAAAAACAAGTGATTCAATGTATAGTAAATGTCAGTATAAGTCTGCAAGCCTTGAAACTTACGGTCGAGGACCATAGACTTTGATCTGGCGAACATGGGTATCCCTTCCATTAAGGTGATTTGATAAAACAGCGATTTGCAGCATGAAAGTATTAACAAAGGTTTCCCTGCCAAACATACATGCACCGATATCAGAAATCACAACTCATGAAGAGTGAGATTGTGTGTGAGTATGCATGCGGTAGCACAGCAGCGACCAGTGAAATTCACAGAAAATTATGTCGTCATGTAGAAGATCAGGGATGCTGACTAATTTGAGAAGAGGCATCCTAGGATGGGAAATGCAATATTTGCAACAGGCGTAACTCTAGAAATATGTTCAAGTCAAAGCTATGAAACACAAGAAGCAAATACAGTTGAACAACTAGCTACAAAGCCCTATCTACAAGTATGCATGATAGACAACAGCATGTGACAGCTGACAATGTTCTACTCCATCGTTTCCTTCTTGCAGATATATAGGGAGTATTGCTAGATACAATAAGTTAAAGTGACAATCTATTGATCTCCCTGAGTGATTTTTTATGGCTTCAATGATGATAAAGATGATGACTGCATACTTCAAGGGAGCCAGATATGTCCGTGAGTTCATGTCAATGTAGGTAATATTGTATAAGGTTGCAATCTTCCTAGTGTTGTTCTCATGCTTTGACGAGCATCTACCAAATATCACCATAGGGTTCCAATTCCAGAATTTCAAGAACTATTTATGATTAAAACAAGCATTGCTAATATCCTAATGTATGTGATAAGCAATCTTTTAGTGCAAATAAGAAATCAGTTTTTTTTTTCCTTTTTTTTTATCCTTGAATAATTCTTCAAGGCGAATCTACCATTCAGAGAATTGTCAAGGGTCTTTTTCATAGTGTTTCAGAAGATTTTGCTTCCTACTTCATTGAGGATCCTACTAGAAAATTTTAACAAGTTTTCAATGCATTTGCCATGTTCTACGCTGTGTAGGCTCTAGGGCTTTCTATTTAGTTAGACCTGCTTGTGTAACTCGATAACAGGAATGACAACCAAATCCTACCTGACCAGGGTCTATGAAAATAAAGAGGTAAGGTAAATATCAAGATGAAAGTAATGTTGCCCCTGCAACAATGATGATTCCAAGAAACCCAAAATGTATTTTTTTTTTTTTTGGGGGGGGGGGGGGTTTACCAGCCATTCGCAAAATAATTAAGGAGATAATCATATACTTAAATGATGAACAATTACAAGTTTACAAATTACAACTAGTAATATAGTATACACGTCAAACAACATTATGGTACAGAATTTTCAATCCTATAGGAACACCATCCTAGCTGTCAAACTCTATCACTGGACAGGACCTGAAACTTTTAGCTCTGAAAAGAACATAAAAGGCCAAAGGGACTGCTAAAATGTTCAAATCTGGCTAGGTATACAATGGCTATGTCTACTAGAAGCCAAAGACGATTCCTTAAAGTTAAGCAGGAATGAGAGCCTTGAGAGGATAAAGAAGAAGCCACCCGAGGGCTGCACCCCTAATCAGACTTCCATGCACTCCCATCCTAGGCTACATACTCCCCCAAATCACAAATGGGTCAAATTTAGCTTCATAACTTCATACTGAATCTTCTATGGCCTATCTCTACTCTTCCTAGACCTTAGGGTAGATCCCTTCTCCCCCCTTTGGACCACATCTTATCCTACATTGATGCTACGCCTACATATCTCTAATTTATTCCTCTGTTGTTTCTACATAGTTGCTAACTGACAACCATGATCAACAATACCTAGGTTTGAGAGTTCATTTAGCTTTTATTTTAAAGTCAAATGCAAGTCATAGACTGGAGGCAAACACACATTCCAGGAACAGAAGGAAGATTTTCAGTCATATATTTACTTGCATGGAAGCATGCTAATTCTTATTCTCAGCAACAAGCTTCATTAGCCCTTAGTAAAACTCTCCCCTATTAGCATGCTAAAAGCTGTTTAATCATTTGCCTACCTTCTTTTCCTTTCATGTAAGGAATGTAGCTAAACATAAATTTCAAATCAAGTTTTCCAGGCCAGTATGATCATATCAAGTAAGGCCATACATTATGAGCAATCCTAAAATATAATCCTCTTAGAACTATACACCAAAAAAAATAATAATCTAAAAGTAAATAACACCACAATATGAGATACTTGTAAAAAGGGTAAAAGAAAATTGATAGACAACTAATTTAATCTGTGAGTGATTAACTATCACCAGTTCACCACTACATAAGAAAAATATCACTCACAAGATTAAATAATGATTTCCAAATCTTACCGTGGATCATTTCCAGACAACGATATAGGCATCCAACCAGCTGGCTTCACAAGTTCCACTGCCTTGATTTCCTATAGTAATATCAGAGAAAGAATGCCATTTGATTATGTCAAATACACAAGTGCAAGATAAAAAGCAGCAGTGGCTTGCTGCAGAGTGTAAGAAATATATGAAACAGATAACGAAAAGTGTTAATACAGATACAGTTGGGCGTCTTTAACTTTTATCATTGTAGCCATGGTTTTACATTACAGCATCCACAATGGAGGATCCTAGAATTTGTGGCAGCCTTTATTCCAATCCCATCTTATTAAAATAAGCACCTGACAACTTTTCGGCACCAAACGTACTTCTCTGCTCCCATCTGAGTACTATGGACTTTTGAACTTATCTGATTTGATAAATGCAAGTGGTTTGACAGTGCATGGGAACACATGGCTTTTCTCATTGTTGCAATCATCATCACTATGATCCTCTTCACCATCAACATCTTCTGCACCGGAACTGGTTTCTCTCATCCGAATTCATTAATCCAAATTCTTCGAATCTGAAAATTTTACGGCCTAAATTCTTGTTTATTTCAAAGTTCTGTTTTAATATAAGGTGATTCTACTTTTCCTTGAAAGTTGAAATGGAGAAAATGAATACAGCAAAAAACAGCCAAGGGTCCTGAAAACATTTGCCAAAAGAGAAAATAATGTTCATCTTTATTTGAGAACCATTTATTGACAGAGCCCCAGCAGGAGGTTGTGGCTCTGGGCTGTCACTGGCCTTCTGCAGCAGTCTACTCTCATTGCGCTACCAACAGAGGGGCTGTGTTTCCAAATTACCTCCCAGTTGGTTTACATGATTGATTATTGCAACATAACAGGAGTGATTCTGGAATATCAAATGTTAGGATCTTGGTTTGTGCAGAGTCTTCTTCCCTAAGATATAACCGAATACCTAACATTTTCAACACCCTCCCTCCTTGTGATAGGCTGCATAGAGGAAGCCAAACCTCCTTTTTCATAAGTAAGCCCACAGAGGAAGCCAAAGACATTTGTGGGGGTGGGGGGGGGGGTGTTCGATGCTGATGCTCTTTACGTGGTTAATGAGTAATGTTATACTAGGGTATTAGAAGCATATCACTAGGCTCTTAATGTCATAGCTACATGCATCCCAAGCATGAACACTATCAGCAATTCAGCATACACAAGAAAAAAACACAAATTTGACCAGAAAGGATTCATAGAATCAAAACCAACATCGTATACAAAACAACAATGAGCCACTTAGATAATTTGATACGTGTATTATATCTCATCGAAACTTTAAATAGAAATTAGAGTGAAGTTCATGTTTGGTCACAGAGCTGTGAAGTTCAAGCCTTACCCTTTAAATAGAAATGCTGGCAAAACTCATTTGGTAACTAGAACCAATGCAAAACAGCTCAACTAGTTCTCTTCCCTCATTTCTTTTGTCTAACTTTGCCCTAAAACTCAATTCTTTAATTTCTATTAATAATGTATATGTTTTTCCTAAAAAAAAAAAAAAAAAAAGCCTTTGCACTAAAAGTAAAAGATACTTTTTTTAGGAATAAGATACGGATATAGGAGGAAACTTGATGTGGGTCGATTCTTTTGAATGGTGAACTACTCCTTCAACACCTTCCCACATCTTCCCGACTTATCAAAAATTTCTCACCCTTCCCAATCTTTCAGAAATTTTCCACTCTGTTTCTTCCCACATAGCCACACCTTCCCGCTCCTTCTGACACCCAGACAATTTGCCACTCTTTCCTACACCTCCAGAAACATCCTGCCATTCCCACCTTTCTACCCCAAAAAATCAAGCCCTTATAATTTCAAAAACTCTAGGTAACAACAAACGTAGTTGTGGTCATCATCCCTGAGCTAACAACCTGGGAAGAACCATATGCAGAGTACTAACATTCAAGAAGATTATGCCTTAAGGTACCCCAAATAACATAAATAGGAAAACAAATTCTAGGCTCCCTAAGCTCAGGAATTACCTTCAAATTGTGAAAGCCATCACCAGCTCGGACAGAGATCTTGCTTGGCGTGTAGCTCTCATCAAGCTTGAAGTCAACATACAGAACAATGAGCTGAAATCAAAGCAGTTTCAGGAAATGAATCATCCGAAAGTAAAAACTATGATGAAAAAGAGGAAGGTATATAATGTTTCTTCATTACTTGTAATTTCACTTTCTTTTGAAACTGAATGTTTATAAGATGAGGCTGTGCTCCATCAGATCTGGATACAAACAAAAAGGACAAGTAACTCAGTTCTACCATACCAAAGTTGCACAGGAAGTTAGATAAAAAGAGAGAATATTAACTGCCAGTAAGTGTCACAATTGTCATCTCGGAGGCACTGGACTCCATTGCCAGGCTTACAAGAACTAACACTCCAAGCAGCATTCTTTGTCATCTCTCTCAAGTCACCATCAACAACAAGGTGCTTGCTACCACCAACTATCTTACCTTCATCCTCCCCTTCAGATGACTCTGTAGCCATCAGGGGTGCTGTAAGTTGAAACTCACCTGTCACACAAAAAGACAGTAGCAACATGAACTACCATTTTTATGTTTATACTGAAGTTCTTCCTCTATAATGAACTATTTCACAAAAGTTTATGACTGTAACTGGTTTTTTTCTAATTTGGGCTAAACCATATATCCACATCAGACAACATTTTAACAGCCCTAACTCCATGGCACTCGGAAACAAATAGACCCATAAAAAATTATTTGGTGAAACGTTTCGATGTTGACAAACCATTGGAGTGGCAACTTACCTTGAATAGAAGCTCCATCAACAAAGCTTGTTTGGGCTGAAAATTCCAATTTGAAACGCCAATCCAAAATTCCGATTTGAAATCCCAATTTTCTACAGGTTTTCGAATTCAACAACACCCAGTTCAACCCCTAAATTTTTCAGAATTCATACCAATTCAAACCCTAATTTCGAAATCCCCCCCCCCCCCCCCAAAAAAAAAAAAAAATTCAAACAACAAATTCAAACCCTAAAAATTTCCAGAATCCATATCTGTTGGGATTCAGTGTTGCGTTAATTCAAACCTTAATTTTGTGCTATCTTAAACACTTCAGCGAGATTAAGAGACTTAGTGATCGAAATTGACAGTAGGAGGATGAGCGTGAGATGCTCAGTGAGATTGAGAAGGTGCAGCCAGATTGAGAGGGTGAGATGCTGAGCATCGAACTAGATTGAGAGAGGCTGGAAGTAGTGTGAGCACCGGTAATTCCAATAGGGAATAGGATTGGGAATAAACACACATAGACTAAAATACCCTTTTATTAATTTATGAATGTTTTAATAAATTGAAATTGATGGAAGGTCATATATGACACACATTTACTTCTAGAAAATCAATTACCATATGAAAGTTTTTTTTAAAAAAAATAAGTTCATAAAAATTCAAATAAAAATTAATTAAGCATCAAATATGAATTAAAAATTAAAAACAAGTATATAGACGCTCAAAGTATGGATGATTCAATAAATCAACATTTTAATGAATAAGTACTCATTATTCTAATAAATTAAAAACAAGTATATATACATGAAGGTTTACTAATATATTAATTATAATTAATATAAGGAAAAGGCCTAAACTCTAAACTGCATTAATAATATCTCAACCAAAGGAAATGTAATAACAATAATATTTAATTAATATAAGCAAAAGTAATACATGTTAGTGACGGTAGACAACAAAATTGAGAATAATTAAAAGAAAAGGAATGAATAAACGAGAGTTTTTTTTTTTTTTTTTAAATAGGGGTAGTTTTGATATTTCATAGTGACTAACGAATTCCCAATGTCTATTACCACCTCCCCCATGGTAATAGATTGTTGGGAATAGACCTCTTCTATTCCCATTCTCATTCCCCTCTTTTTTTTTAATTACCATGAAACAAATATGAGAATTCTACTGCCTATCTCTCTATTCGCATTCCCAACCCTCTATTCCCTCTTACCAAACGGCCCGTAATACCACTTGAAAGAACCCTTGAAGGGGGTTGATTGAGGTGGTTGCCAACAATTAAGTCAAGGCTACAAAACTTAACTCACAAGTCAGTTAAGGTCCTTGGCGTAGCCAAGGATAAGGTATAAAAATGAAGTGCAAATGAGAAAATAAAAGAAGATAATATACGGAAATTTAGCCGATGTTCACCCTTCCAAATAGGGCTACGTCACCGGACCTAAGCTTCTCTTCACTTAGGATTTCGAATCACTTCACTTCTTGTTCACTTAATAAGTACAACTAGGTCCTCAATCTCGGTTCCCTTGAGTACCTCCAAGGCAAGCTTACAAAAAAAACTCAATCAAGAAGGCACGTCTCCTTGATCTACAACTCACTAAGCATTAACCATACTTAGATACCCAAGTGAGTTTCCAAACTCACTTAGTACAAGTCTCACTACAAGAGGACACTTTCAGACAAAGGACCTCATGACATAAGAGACTAAAGGATGTGAAATTACAATGCGTCTGTCTTATGGAGTGGAGTGTTTTCCTCATTTTTCTTCTCTATCTTCGTCCTCCGTTTATACCCAAGAAGTGAGGTGAATGTTGGAATTTGGAAGGAACATTCAATTGTAAAGATATCGTTGGAGATCTTCACTCAAATGATTTTTCATTGATTTCTTGTTGGAAACAAAGGCCCATGTGATATTTGCTGGAATCTCAGCAATCAAGCATTCTTTAAATAGTTGGATATCTTCCAAGAGAGATACCTCAATAATTAGTAAGTATAATATTAGATTTAGATATTAATTTAGACATCACGGAGGAAGGTAACAAATCCGCCAAAACAATTAGGAAAGTATAATTCTAAAATATCTAAGTTATAAGCCGATAATATTCGAATTTTGACTTTCACCCAAAATTGTTCCAGTCACCAAGATCCTTGCACCTGGGTCTATCAAGGTCTTTGCGCCTGGGTCTGCTAAGGTCCTCGAGGGGTTCTAACACACGGTTTGTCACAGTCTCACACCAAGGTTTTGCACTGGTCTTCTGCTCCTATAATGGGGAATTAGTTGCAAGGCTGGCAGAAGTTTGTGGCCTTCACAAAGAGCCCATACTGGAATAGTGGATGATTTACAATAGAATTACTATTTTGGCATTCAGATGCTGACAGCCTAAAACCTTTTAGTGGCGTGTACTACATGTTATTGCCTACAGATGTTGCGTTACAATGCATGTGTTGTGATTCAGTTAAAAGCATAAATTGGCCTTTCATTTACCTTGATAAATAATAGGGACGGTTGTTGTTTGCATCTGAGAAAACTCATAAAATGTTTTGAGCACATGTTTCATATGTTTAAATTAGAACCTAACCTTTGAATTTTCATACTTTAGTTGCAAATGATGCTTGCCCGCAAAACCGACATTTATTCTGATCGGGCAACTTGGCCAGTTGCCACAGTTTAAGAGATTGTTGTTAGCTTGGAATGAACACTTTAAAACTCGTTTTCAAAGGATGAAAATTGTTGTTTTGCATAAGGCAGATCTACACTTTGTCATCAAGGGTGGCCACTTAACAATAGTTCACATTTGCAAAAGAAAATCATATAAAGTGTCAAACATTTCAATAGTAAACCATTACATTTGGCTACTGTTTACTTTCATTTTTTGATATCAGCGCATGATAGACTCATTAGTAATTGAGTCAAATACATCCTTCTATATATAACAAACTAAACAATCATTTAAGAAACTATCACACATCCTATTCCTAAGTCTCTACTCTTGACGATCTTAAATTACTTCAATTGTCAAGTATCTGTATATCCTTTTTCAAACAATGCAAAGACAGTTTCCCTATGTTCTTTAGACTTTACATATGAAAACTATTTTCTACTATTCGGGTATATCATATACCGACTGTTGTTGAAATAGTCTTTATGGTAGTCTTTGCCAAACATACAAACACAAATAAAAACATATGTTATATACTGACTGTAATTGTATGTTTTATGGGTGTTGACATCCAGGTGTCTTATATCATATACTGACTATTATACATGCAAAAAATAGTCACCCCTCCCCTCCCATTCATCAAACGAATCCAACATTATTCTACCATTCTCCAAGAGCAAACCAATTCAACACAAATCAACAAGAAAAATCATAATTTACTGTCTACAATCAATAATTTCAACACAAATCAAATGATCAACAACAGGCAACTATATAATGAAATTAGAATAATAGAATTTTTCTAATCAATAATTCAAACTTTACAATCTAAACCCTAAAATTGAAATAAGCTGAGACAAATTGAAACTTACAGCTATGTTCTCCGGTCGCCGGTCACCGGAAGTGGGCGGTTTTGAAATGTTGCTGCTGCCGCTGAGGACTGAGGACAAGGCGCCGCCTGGAAGAGTCGCGGCCGTCAAACGTCGACGGTGGTTGCGGCGGGCAGTCGACGAGAAAGACGGAGCGAAAGAGAGACGGTATTTCAACATAAATCAAATGAGTGAAGAGAGAGGAATAGTAATTTAGTATTAATTAATTTTACTTGCCAATCACCGCTTGTCTGAGTGGCAAGAGGTCCACCTTCTATCCTAGATATCTAGGGTTTGAATCCTGGGGACGGCATCTCTTTCTTACCCTTTATAAATTTACAAAATCAAAAAATTGAATCATTTTGGGAAAGAAGATGGTGTTATGAAAAACACTTTTCTCCCTCCTCCTTTCCCTTCCACCCCATCTCCAATCAGGCTACCAGAGCTCGCAACATTTCGTCCGAATATTCGGACATAAATTTTGTCTTTTTTCTATTGTCTGAACCCGATTTTAGCTTCGTCTGAAGTATCCAACCCACTCCGACCCGAAACAAAACCGGGTCTGGACATGAATTTTTCATCCGAATTCTGACATTGTCCGAATTTGCCCGACTCGAATTTAT
The DNA here is from genome assembly GCA_029582165.1 of Portulaca oleracea. NCBI lineage: Eukaryota > Viridiplantae > Streptophyta > Magnoliopsida > Caryophyllales > Portulacaceae > Portulaca > Portulaca oleracea. The sequence continues at coordinate 10,411,465 of CM055887.1, forward strand.
CCGGACCCGAATTTTTGTCAGCACTAAGGCTACCCTGATGGTAATGATGGTGGTGATGGAGAGAATAAAGATGGTGTTATGGAAGAAGCTTACGGTGGCAGGAGTGGTTACACTTAACATATATCCATGGTTAACCTCACATGCTATCCATGGTTATACTTAACAGATACCCACGATTACGGACAGCTCGGACAATCAATGAAAAAAATTTAAAAATCAAATAAATAAATTAACTGACACCTGACGTTTTTATTGCAATTCATGTCCTTTAAGGTCAATTAGCTTTTTGGGTCATCCTTTAAAGTCAATAACCCTTTGCCTTAACCGTATAATTTCATCCCCAATTGAAATAAACTGTTCAAACTTGTTTTTGGTCTTGGGGTGGCCAAGGACACCTTTGGCCTAGCCTGAGATGCACCCATCATTATTGAATTTAACAGTTACATTCAGAATATCTTTTAGGGCTAGCATTGCTAAACTCACTTTGATATCCGCCCATGAAAGAGTTGGAAGGTGGAAATAAGAATAAGTAAATTGATAGTACAGTTCTCATTGTTCATGTTTATTTTGTAGGAATTGTAAAAAACACAATATTGAAAATGAGAATATAAACCCCCAATTTCCATTTATCTATTACTGAGGGCGGGGTGGTGATTCACTTTGAGAATTAATAAATTAATCTTAAATCCCGATATTATTCTTATAGTACATTAACATTATCAATATAACCTCAGCCTGTTTAAATTAATCAAAATATTTTAATAAATATACATTTATTCCTAATCTTGATTCTACTTATTTCCATTTTAAATTACCATATAAAGAAACTTGGAAATTCGTAAGCACATTGTCATTTCCGTTCCCACTCCTATTACATACCAGACGGGCCATTTAATCCATTCCATATAGAATCCAAGCAATATAAGGATACTTGTTAATTTAATTTCATGCCTTTTAAGCACCAGACACTATCATAAAGTATTAAGTTTGGGGCTTCAAGTTTCATTACCTTCCATTCTGTTCCTAAAAATAAACCAAACAGCCCCTAAATTTGGAGTAGTAAGAATTCCTTCCCAAAAAGTGTACCATAAAGGGGTAGAGGATGGACATTATTGTTAGGTTTGCAGCAGCCAATAGACACTATTGCAGTTGCTAACAGTCATATAGTGACCTGCACACATCTTAATGCAAACCCTTCCAGCGAACGGGCAAACAGAGGACACAGCAGCATAAATGCCTCTACTCAGCAGAGGTAAGTAATGGCAGCAAACAACAAAGATGGAGAAATTAGCAAACTAAGCATCAATAGGTCAATCAGTTTTGATTCCTAGCCCAAATGTTTAAACATTCGATGATATGTTGAAAATTACTGGAACAAATCGATCCCAAAACAAGACACCGCGTTAAGTACAGATGTACATAATGGCATACTTCTTGCTCTCACAATCTTATCTTGACGACTGAAAAGACAAACTCAAATGATATAAACCCATAATTTACGGAAGCGATCCTCGAACACCAGCCATGACATAGAGAACAAGTCCCATGATCAGCTTGAGAACCAACTACAGCAGTTTTTAAAGGACTTGTGGACACCAAAACAGCCAGCTGAATGAATCTAATCATCATCCTCAAGAACACTCCGGCGTCTTTGGATCTGAAAATTTCACAAGCTGAGTTAGTAAATGACAGATTTACAGCCAAACACACTCAGCTCCCTAATAACCAAAGCACTACTTACTGTGACTTTGGTCTGCTTTGAAGTCTGTGTATTAATTTGCTCCAGTAGAGTAATGAGTCTCTCTTCAGAAACCTGTGCGTAAAATTGAAGATGGTTTTATCTCTCAATTACATGTTGGACATTTGAACTACTTGATCAGATAAGTTTTCAATTTTTCTCTTGACGAGAGGGTGGATAGGATCTTTGCACAAAGACACTGCCTCACCTTTTCTACAATTTGACCCATCTGAGCAGCTCTTAAAAGAACGTCCTCCACTCCCCGAGCCTTCTCCGGCTTCACCAGAGCAATTCGGGCAACTTTTAAGAGGAAAACAAAAGAAAAAGGGTTTAAAAAAATGGAAAAGGGACATAAAAAAAAAGGAGGTATTCTAAGGGAATTATATTAGCAATGAACATCAGCATTAACAGCACTCTGAACATGAATACTATATGGCGATAGACAGAACATATCTAGAATGAATATTATACTGCAATAGATAAAACATAGCTAGAAGGGTCACTTAGTTGTTCATTCCAACAAGAAACGGGAAATAAACAATAATCCTTACGAGTACTACAATGTAGATATGAAGGTTTGCACATACACTAGAACGAGCAACTCATGCTCATTTGGACACAAACAGTTTTTCAGACAAGCTTCAAGTAGTAGAACACCAGAGAGTCGGAGCCTGTCCATATTTTGTAGAGTCTACGTATTAATAAATAAATGTGTCGAGAAATCCAATGACCTGCTCAAGCAAGTCACTCCCCACTGAGCAAGAGCCACCATGTTCATTCTTCTAATGGCAACACGGAATCATGGGGCACGCTTCCATGTTTTGGCTCTCAGCAGCTAGGCCATCAACATTTACCAAAATATCAAAAAATTCCGACTGATGATAAGTAGCACATATAGTGAAGGCCATTACTTACAGTCAACAACAACAAACTGGCTCAATGCAACAAGAAGTCCGGTCAGGTAATGATAGATGGAAAAGCTCCAGCCTCCAAAAGATGGAACTTGGAAGCTAAGAAGCATGGACTCAGACATGAAATACTGATACAACACGACACGGACATGGGAACACGTGATCAATGAAAAAATAAGGACACAACACCTAGTCTGACACGTACCCTAATTTTATATAGTCCTTCGTAAAATTATCAAATTCTATCGTAAAAATGTTTGTTAATAAATACTTTTCTACAGTAGTTCATGGATTGCAAAACTATATATATATAAAAAATTAATAAAATAATGGGAAAAGGACAAAGTTATGTGAAAAGGGACAAAGGTATGTGTAAGATGGTAAATCAATAGGTAAGAACAATGTTGTATTGAGAAAGGGATATCATAGTTGAGAATGTCTCTAGAGGTAGGCTAGCCAAAATTCTTATGCCCATCAATGATCCGGAAGTGTCGGAAGTTTGGGATTCGGGTATCCACCATGAGTCTTCCAAGTGTCGGATGTTTATTTTGATAATTATTTAGAGGACACGTTTTTTTGCATGTACGACACGCGTCCCAGGAGTGTCCAAGAGTATCTGTTTCAGATACGTGTCCGACACGGATACACGAGGCTCAAAGAAGTGTCCATGCTTCATAGCTGGGAAGAATATGTCTTTTGCCCCTTTGAAGCTTTCACTTTTTGTTTGGGAAGCAAAACACGAGAGCATCTTGGCTTGTGATAATTTGCAAAAAAGGGGGAAGATTATGGCTATTGCTTCATGGTGACTTTGCTAGGCCTCTTTGGGCTTTAGCCTTTGCTTGTGTCGGTGTTTCTTGGGTTGTATCCTATTCAATTAGGAGTCATCTCCTCATGGGAGAGTTTCTTTGCCAGGAAACCTAAGAAGAAGAAGGCATTGTTTATACCACATGTGATTTTTTGGGTTATCTGGAAAGAAAGAAACGAAAGGGTTTTTGAGGGGGTTGAAATCCCTCATCAGAGATTGAACGACAATTTTGTCAAGTCTCTCTTCTTTTGGGTGAATGGGAGGTTTAACTCTTGCTCTTTTGGTGTGGTAGATTTCGTAGACAGCTTGTTTTTCGGTTGTACATAACTTTGTATGGTGCTAGTTGAGTATCAATACTTTTATTCCTATTATTAATGTTTATCTTTTTCCTATAAAAAAAATGTCTGGTTAAGTTAAGAAATTTCTATGTCATGTGCCCTTACATGGAAATGAAAGATGTACTGTGAGGCACAACATAAATGAATCAACCAAATCCAACCAAACTGACGTGCGGAACATTTTAGAGGACAGATAACCTCTTTTTTTTATTGTTAAGAGAGATGTTATCAATAAAAGCAAAAGTATGTTGACTGTTGAGCAAGCCTCCAGAAACAAACTACCAAAGACAGGCTTTTCACTCCGCACGGAATTTCTTCCCCATAAGGTCAGACACTGTCAAAACATAGCTTTTTTGAAAGAGGTATACAGCATTATTTTCTTCAAAGTGGTTTCCTTAAGATTTTACCACTTGGAAGTCAATATTTGATTAATATAAGCACTCTATCTGGACTCCTAATATATGGTAGAAAATAGACATTGTATATTTCTTATGTGATGACAATATGTTTGTTTAGAAAATCTAATTTAATTGGGTGCCCATAACTGATGGAAGATGTGAAGCAATGAAAGCACATGCATCAAGTGGGTGTTACCACCAATTCAAAGTAAACTCCTTGGCCTGGGAACAAGAGCCTTATCACAGAAAGCTAAAAAAGAACCACAAAAGCCTTTGTGCCTGAATGGAAGCAGCTTATCTATAGATATAAGCACGATTCATCTTTATCATACATGTAAATACTTACTAGAACTAGCATGTTAACTGCTGGCATGAATTTATAAGTCAGTTTCAACACAGATTTGGTTTCTTGAACTCATAAAAAGTCCGTGGGACCCAAGACACAATGGCAAAGTTTCTCAACAAGAGTAATAAGTACAAAAAGGTTAAAAGAAAAGGTATACACTTTGATGGAATCATGTAACAAAGCTAAATGATCAAGTAAAGAAAGGCCTTTTTTAGTACAACTCATGTACTTTATGGATGTATACCTAAGCAAGATGAAAGCACAAGTGACATCCAAGTAACTATGCATAAAGGCATAAACATAAACAGTCAAGTGAACTGAAGCACTGACCTTGAAAAACAAAGTAACTCAATAATGCAAGCCATTGATAATCAGCAGTTAGAAGGTAAAGACGCACCACCAATCTAACCAAAGCTCGTGGATCACTTATAAGTCACAGGGAATTGCAACAAATACCCACTACTCAACTCAGCCAAGGAAGAGAAGCCAGAGAAATGATTCAACACCCCCCCCCCCCCAAACAAAAACAAAAACCAAAAAAAAAAAAAAAGCTGAGAGAAAAATGTTTAGGCCCAATATAGCCAACAAACAAATTTTGAGTAACATCAAGGCCTGGTAACCTAGATATAAACCCTAATCAACCCAACACTTTGAGCAGACAACCATGACATGTTATATTCATGAATCTTAGAACAGGAAATAAACCGCTTGCACATCCCACGTGTTAACTTTCATCATGTCTCTCTCTACATTGTCCTCAACTCTATGGACTACTAAGCCAAAGATCCAACACCGATAAACATCTATCATGGTTGACATTTAACTTTCTCTCAACTAGACATCACCAACCTCTCACTTCCCACTTCTCAGTTACAGATTCAAATTTAAATATACATTTTGCTGTGATCAAGGAGCATGGGGTCCAACCTCAAATGCACACTAGGTAGTAGGTACAAAAGATTCCTTCTTGTGGTGTAGAAGAAAGTCCAAAAACATAATTGATGTCACTTATGTAGTTATGGCAAAACAAAGAAGATAGCTCCTGATAATAGACACTAGAATTTGTAAAATGAAGTCATCAATAGCCAAGAATAAACAGAATCCCACAAATAGTTATCAACGATGTTACATACCCCATGATCCCCCTACGGAAGCCTTGATTATACTAAATTTGTGCAATAAGGGATGATGTGTGTTCCAGACTATATGTTCCTGGAAGTGTTCTTAGTGACTTTATCATGCTCCATAAGATATTTGATATAATGAAACAAGAAATTTCTATATCAAGAAAAACCACAACCAGTCACGCCAGCTGTTTTAGCAACCTATTAAATAGAAGTGTTAAAGGCATAGCTTGCAGAACAAATGAACACCCCCCCCCCCGGCGGCCCGCGAACCACACACACACCCCTACATGCCAAAAAAATAACAAAAGGTGGACAGAAGCAAAAGATAAACAGGGATAAGCAAATCATAGAAAACCGGGATAAGCAAATCATAGAAACAAGCTCTTAAATCGCATATAGGCAAAAGCAACAAAAAATTTTCCATTTTCAGAGCTTGACAAATGTAAATGTAAACTATCAAAGCTATTTCATAAGAAAAAGAAAACACAATGACCATATATATGTGCTTACGTCTTTCACGAGCTTCAGAAGACAGAATTTGAGAAAGCATCATTTGCCTCCTTTCTTCAGCATCCCTGCATGCCAGACCAGGAAAACGAAGCAAAACTATGAAGATCAAACAGAACACTAATAGGAAACGGGATAACAAACCATATTAGCTCGTATTACAGAAACATCCTGGAAACAGGATCACAAACCTTTTAGCATCTTCTTGAGCTTTCTGCTGCTCAGGGTTCTGCTGACTTCCCTGGTTTCATATTGAACTCGGTCACAAACAATTTAACAAACAAAATATACACTTTCTAGTTTAACACACAAAACATAGTCAGATGTTAAACAAGTAGATTACATACCATTCCACGTTGGGCCATAAGCTCCTGCATTCTTCTTTGCCTGATCGCTTCCAACTCAGGATCCGCCTATACATATAGACAGTACCGCAATTAACTAACCAAAACCCCAGAATTACGACACTAATCTCAAAATTCGAACCCAAAAAAAAACATAAATCTAAGTTGCATTCCACACTGTGTCTCCTTGTAAGCTGTAATCATAACTAAAATCAAGAATCAGACTGATAAATCGATAAACTTCCTTTAACAATTAGCAATTGACATTGGCGTGACATCGAGAAAAACGATTGAGCGATAGTTGATCAGAGAATTCGGTCAAGTAAATTAAAGAAAAGGGCAAGCAAAACGGAGTTGAATTGCGGAACCAATTAAAGAGATAGTAGAAAAAACCCTAACAGGCATGATAGAGAAGTAAGATAGTAAGGGAATAAAAGAGAGAATTACATACCATTAGAACTCGGAGATAGGGCGAAAGCTCGCAGCTGTATGAGAGATAGGAGGGGATCAAGGAGAGAAGGGTGAGAGGTTGCAAATTTTTTGAAGTTTATGAAGGCTGCGTCAGTGGGACGCAAGTTTTGTACAGCAGGAATTCGGATTTGAGAATATCAGAGAGATACAGGCGACTGAAGTGAAGCAACCAGGCATACATACAACGATAGCGTCAAGAATCCAAAATACTCTCACCATTTTTCACATTAATTGTCATGTTTGAAAATTGTGCTATCAAATTTTAAAATTTTTTATCATAAGTCTCTCAATATATATTAAAAAAATTGCTATATAAAACTACCACCATTAGATTAATCACAAAAAATACTATCATAAAAGTACAATTTCTCCGTCTAACACACACACTCTCTCCCGCTCTCTGTCTCTCTCTGAGTCTCGATCTCTCTCTCGCTCTCGATCTCTCTCGAAGTATCTTCTCTCCCCCCCCCCCCCAACCAAATGACACTATATGATCTAAATCAAATAAGGAAAAGAAACTTGAATGAAAAATCAATTTTTTTCCTTCAAAATTTTACTTAAACCAAATAATAGAAATTTATTTTACTCAAAAAAAAAATTCCTCCTAATTTTATTTCCACGAGATTGTATTTCCATCTTGTTTTCCTAGGTCCAAACGGACCCTTAGACTTCAGCAAGGCTCTCTCTTTCTTCTTCCTTCTGACATTAATTTTCAGGCCCTCCAAGGAAGAAAGTTCATGACCAGGTGACGTATCATACTCAGATTGAACAGATAAAGTGTCCTCACTATCACCCTGAGCAGGTGGAGAAATGAGAACACAAGAGGCAACTCTATGAATATTTAAACCTGCGCAAACCGAATTTAAAATAGTCTGCTTTGAGTCCAAAGAGCCAATATAACCATCACTGCAGTTAGCAGTATGATTAAAATGTGAACTTGCAAGGTTATCAACAACCACCTTACTAGGTTGATTATTAGGATGATCAAACACTAAAGGAGTAGATTGAGACACATCACCCTCCTTAGCTTTAGGGACCTAAATCCACTTGACAGAGCCCCTCTTCGAAGAATGAACGAATCTTTGCCTTTTGCAGAATTTAGCCCACGCTACGTTGAAAACAGACTCATCAAAACACCAACCATTTAGAGCATGAATAGCAACGTAACCCGCATTCTTACTCTTGAAATGAAAAAAGTCGAACTTCTTACCATTCCACCCTAATGTGCTGGGAATATAGGAATCGGCAACCACACCAAATTCCACAAAATTTTCAAACTAGCATTATCAACCCCAACCGACAGATATCCACAAATAAAGAGAAAGAATTACCACCCTTATTGTTAGAACCGCTTGATCCCACAGGAATATTAAAATAGGAAGCAAACAAATTAGCCAAGGGAATGGAAATAGGATGGGTAGCAGTAGCATAAGAACGATCAGAACTTGGGGTTTTAGACACCCCAAACAACTTAACTAACTCTTTGAGAACCGAAAATTTTCACTAGCCCTAGAAAAGGCAGCCGTTGACACTACATCTAAAGTTTCACCGTTAAAGGAAAGGAGAAGAAAATTGAAGTTACCTCTGCCTTCAACACATTGCATCTAGAATTTATAATATATTCAAATCAACCATGAAAAAACCAGCAAAGCACCAAAACGACACCCAAAACCACCCAGTAAGACCTAATCAAAAATCGTCTGTCGTCGACTATGAAATGCCAATAAACAGTGTCAAAAGACTCCCAAAACCACCAGAAAATCTCAGACCACGAAGAAGAACGAGGGAGACGAAGACCGAAAAGATATGGTCTAAGAGCAATGGGCGGTGAGTGCAGAGCGGCGACGTGGATCCGCAAGCAATCACCGACGATCAGGGCCAGCAGCGCGCCCACGTGGCGATGCAGAGCAAGATAGGGTTTTGGTGTAGAGAATATTGATAACATTTTAAGCATAATGACTTAGGGTTTGCATGGGAGGTGGGCTAAGGAGGGGTTAGGAAGGGTGAGTAAGGGCCTTACTCCTCCCTATCTGTGCTTGGGGAGAGCATGAGGTGGAGTAAAGTGTAGTAGGGTGGGGTGTGGTTTACCCCTTCCTACTCTTTCTTACCCTAATTCTCAACACTTCATTTTGAAGTGTAAGGAAGATACTAATGACATTATAACATATATAACATATAAATTGACAAATTTACCCTTCCATTTCTCTATATCATGCTTCTCTCTCTCTCTCTCTCTCTCTCTCTCTCTCTCTCTCTCTCTCACACACACACACACACACACCTCTCTCGTGAGTAGAGGGAGAATTTGAAGAGTTTTGATAGTTTGTGAATGATTGAGTGTATTACATATAATAGAAAACCGTAAATGTGTAAATTAGAAACTTACTCTTATTAACTCTTTTATAATTTAAAAAGGACTTTAAAAGTAGATTACCTACCCCTACGAGTACTCACTTACTCACACCCTCATTTGCTCTTATGAACTCCTACTCTTATTTATAATCCCTCTTCCCCCAAGCAGACCCTTAGGTAAGGATCTACCAAGAATATCACCGTACAAAATAAAAGAAATTTTTAAACTAGGACGATGAACCCAACTAACCGTAGACTGGAGCGAATGACCAAACTTAGCTAACCATTCTTGGACCAAATTATCTCCAAAGGTATTTGGAAATCATCTATCATCATACAATAGCCTAATATCACGAACCAACATATAAACTTCCTAAGGTATTTGGAAATCACCTAAAACAAACTTGGTGAGGACCAAATTATCTCCCTTAATAACAAGACTAGAATAACCCACGAATAAAAGATCAAGTAGCCAATTTCTCAGTGTCGTAGCCTCAACAACAAGAATATAATATTGCCCTAAAGTGAAGGAAGAAGCAAAGAAAAAATGGCCTAATGAATCCTGAAGTAGAATTCCTCCCAATACAGACTCCAACGTCTTGGATCCATCAAAATTGAGTTTGATAAGCCTATATGGTGGCATGCTCTTCGATTGTTGTGACTCCCCTAGTGATGAAGACAAAGTCTACTGAAGAAAATGTTTAGTCAACCGATTGTGGATCCTCCATTCCACATACGCCTTTTTAACTCGAACAAGCGTGACACCATCGAACAAGGCCTCGCAGCGAAAAACAACCATATTATAAGATTTCGAGATGTCGCAAAGAGAGAAACAACCCTATCAAAATTTGAAGAGTCATGCATCTTTTTAATATGTAAAAATAAGTCAAAAATGACTCGCCAAAACGAGGTTTAGCATCTATCTTAAGCCAATTGTGATCAAAGGCAAGTTGCCAAATTTTGTTAGCTACAGAGCAATGAAGAAAAAAATGAGCAGTATCCTCATCATTAATAGAACAACATGTACAATTCGTAGAGATCTGAAGGCCTCGATAGACTAAACAAGATTGTAAATAGAGTGTGTTGGGATAAATGTGGAGACCAGTGATGGAGGTCCTCCATCAAACATCCAAAGTCCAACACCAAGTGATCAGGAGCCAGCATCTGGAGCAGCAACGACCTCACCATCTTCAGCATCAAACACTGACATCCAGGAGTGTTTCATGATGGTCCAGCAGGTCATGAGGTCATCCAGCAACAACAACATCAACATCAGCAGCAACAGCCAGCCAGTGAGGTTCTTTCTCAATTCCATATCTTTGGATTGAGGTCCTCACCTGTCTTTTGAAGACTTCACTTTAGCTGTTGAGGACTTTTCCAGCTTAGTGAAGATGTTTGCCAGTTCTGAGGTCCTCTTTGAAGACATCACTTTTGGACTGTTGAGGATATTCCAGTTCTGTGAGGTGATCCTGCATTGAGGTCCTCCATGAAGACTCATTTCCGAGCTGTTGAGGCCATTTCCAACTTGTGAGGTGATATAACCGTTTGTAATAAAGAAAACGCGTTTGTTAGAGTTTATTTCATTTTATTTTGAAGTTATCCAGTTTGTAATGAGGCTTAATTAGCTTGCTAAGTTAGTTAAGTAGCTTAATGCTTAATTAGTGAGTTTCTTGAGCAAGGGGAAACCCTTAATCATCCAGCTCAACCCTAGGTTTAAATACATTGTAATCGGCAGCTTGAGGAAATTATCTATCAGTGAATTTAATAGCATTTTGAGTGCCTTTATTGAGCCTCTTGTTTGTGAGTGACGTTAAACTCTCATTTTGGTTAATTCTACTACAGTAGCAAGGATTTGGCAATCCTTGTGGTGGGTGTAGAGCTTGATAATCTCGATGGTGGTGTGCCTGTATCCATTGAGGCCATCCAGTCCATTGCCCTTGATGTTCTAGCTGTGATGGGTCTGTATCAGCTTGAGCCTCAAGACTATCTTCGGTTACTTTTTGAATGTAAGTTTGTTCATCCGATCATCATTTAATCATCATCCATTTCATCCATTTGTTCATTGGTGTTCATACTCTGTTTTGGAGGAGGTTGTAATTGATTTTCTGTGTGAGGTCTGTTTTGGGTGTATTTGTATTTGATTCTCTGTTTTGAGGCCAGATTGTGTGCGAGTTGTGTTAATGTGGTGTACTGTGAGGTCAATACTCTGATCTTAGGACCTTGCATACATCATAATTGGTATCAAAGCTGAGTTTCATCTTGGAGGAGGGTCTGTTTGTGTTATTTGTGTTGTTGATAATGTCGGGCTGTAGTAAAACACCTCAGGAAGTAGCAGAACAAGCCTTGAGGGAGAAGGAGGAAATGGAAGGGAGAATGAAAATTATGAGTGAACAGTTGCAATATTACATGAGGTTGTACAGGAGAGAGATGAATAGAGAATCTGATGTGGAATTTGAAGAAGAAGAAGAAGAGGAGAACCCTTTTAGTGAAATTGGGAGAGGAGGAAGACCTAGGTATCACAGAAGAAGGAGGTATGTAAGGAGATCACCTAGGAGTAGTGCTAGTGAATCCAGGAGTAGGAGTGAGAGGGAAGAAAGGAGGGAAAATAGAAGAGTTAAGAAATTTGATTTCAAAATAGATATTCCTGAGTTTGGAGGGGAGTTAGATTCTGACGTATTTTTGGATTGGTTGCAAACAGTGGAGAGAGTGTTTGATTTGAGGGAGTTGTCTGATGAGAACAAGGTGAAGTTGGTTGCATTGAAACCGAGGAAATATGCATCTACATGGTGGAACAACTTGCAAAGAAGGAGAGAAGAAATCAATGAACCTAAAGTCAGTACATGGGTTAAAATGAGGCAGAAGCTCAAGGAGAAATTCCTACCTGAAAGTTACATGAAGGATAATTATTTCAAGCTTCAACACTTGGTCCAGGGTAGCAAATCTGTTGAGAACTATACCAAGGAGTTTGAACATCTGCTGTGGAAATGTAACATGAAGGAGAATGAAGTTCAGACCTATGTGAGGTATCATACAGGATTGAATGAAAACATCAAGAATGTTGTTGAGCTACAGGTGTATCATTCACTTGATGAGTTGTGTTCTTTGGCTCATAAGGTGGAACAGCAGAAGAAGGCCCAAAGGAAGGAGTATGGAAGCAAGTACCCAGCCAAAACCTATCCTCAAACCAGACCAGACCCTTAACATAAATCCCATAACCCACCTCAAAGAACCTATCTATCCCCACAACCACAAACCAGATATCCAGCCCCTAAACCACCTCAAACACAATCCCAAAATCCCCCACAAAGAACCCCAGTCCCTACCAATCGACCATTCCCTGAGAGGAGATGTTTTAGATGTCAAGGTCTTGGACATCTAGCTTCAGAATGTCCAAATAGAAGAGTAGTGACCTTAGCAGAATATCAAGCAGCATTGTTTGTTGAACCTGAGTCAGTTGTTGAGGAGGAACAGTTCGATGAACCTAAAGGAGATCCTGTGTATGATGAAGAGGAAGTTGAGGCCAGACCTGATGAAGGTGAAATGTTGGTGATTAGGAGGGTCCTTAGCAGTACAACAGTTGATGAGGAAGCTGAGCAGAGGGAGAATATTTTTCACACTCGATGCACTGTTCATGGGAAGATATGTTCCTTGATTATTGATGGAGGCAATGCGCACCTCACAGACTATGGTGCGAAAGCTGAATTTGCAAACCTATCCTCATCCAGCACCTTACACCATCCAGTGGTTGAGTCAAAGCAAAGGTATCAAAATCTCATCCAGATGCCTTGTGAATTTTTCAATTGGTTCTGTTTACAAAGATGAAGTGTGGTGTGATGTTATACCTATGGATGCATGTCATTTATTGTTGGGAAGACCTTGGTTGTTTGATAGATCTGTTAACCATGATGGAAGAGCCAATACTTATTCCCTTAACCTAAACCACAAAAAAATTGTCCTCACCCCACTTAAACCATCCCAGCTCACAAAAAGAACCCATAACCTCATTGTTGAACCATCCCTTGATGTGATCTTACCAGCTGAATATCATGAGTTCTGTGAAGAGAAGGAGTTTTTTTTTGCTTAACCTCGATGAAGAATCAGCCTCACAAAATGAACCAGCCCCACAAAATAGCCATCCATTATTCCAACCCATCCTCAACCAGTACATACATGTTTTTCCAGAAGAAATGCCATCAGGTTTACCCCCTAAAAGAGACATCCAGCATAAAATTGATCTTATACCAAGATCTATCTTACCAAACAAACCAGCCTATAGAATGACCCCAGTTGAGACCAATGAGATCTAGAGGCAAGTTGATGAGTTATTGGAGAAAGGAATGATCAAAGAGAGCTTGAGCCCTTGTGCAGTGCCAGCTTTATTGGTTCCTAAGAAAGATGGGAGTCAGAGGATGTGTATTGATTGTAGAGCCATCAACAAGATTACCGTTAAGTATAGATATCCTATTCCAAGACTTGAGGATATGCTTGATGAGCTCCATGGCTCAACTGTATTTTCAAAGATTGATTTGAGGAGTGGATATTACCAGATCAGAATTTATGAGGGAGATGAGTGGAAGACAGCCTTTAAGACTAAGGGAGGTCTGTATGAGTGGTTAGTCATGCCTTTTGGTTTGACAAATGCACCTTCAACATTTATGAGGCTTATGAACCAAGTTTTGAAACCTTTGATTGGGAAGTGTGTTGTTGTTTATTTTGATGACATACTCATTTATAGCAAGTCTGAAGTGGATCATGTGAAACATTTGAGGAGTGTTATGGAGATCTTGAGTAGAGAGAAGTTGTATGGGAACCTCAAGAAGTGTCAATTCTTCACCAGCCATGTTATATTCCTTGGTTATATTGTGACATCAGAGGGTATTCAAGTAGATGAAGAGAAGGTTAAAGCCATCAGAGAGTGGCTTGTTCCTACATCCATTCAGCAAATCAGAAGTTTTCATGGATTAGCATCTTTCTACAGAAGATTTGTGAGGAACTTCAGCACTATTTTAGCTCCTATGACTGAGTTAGTGAAGGGGAAGAGCTTTACTTGGACACCAGCTGCACAGCAAGCTTTTGAGGAGGTCAAGAGACAGTTAACCTCAGCACCAGTTTTGGCATTACCTTGTTTTGCCAAAGTCTTTGAAGTGGAATGTGATGCCTCAAGCGTGGGCATTAGAGCAGTGTTGACTCAAGAAGGCAAACTAGTGGCTTATTTCAGTGAGAAACTCAATGAGGCCAAGAGGAAGTACAACACATATGATAAGGAGTTCTATGCCATCATTAGAGCTTTGCAACATTGGAGGCATTATCTTATTGGAGCTGAATTTATTCTACACAGTGATCATGAGGCCCTCAAATTCATTCAAGGGCAGCATAAACTCAACACTAGGCATGCTACTTGGGTGGAGTTCATGCAGCAATTTCATTTTTTGATCCATCACAAATCTGGGAAGCTTAACAAAGGAGCTGATGCATTATCCAGGAGGTATTTGTTGTTGCAAGTTTTGGATGCAAGAGTGCTTGGTTTTGAACAGTTGAAAGCTTTGTATGAAAATGATGAAGATTTTGGAGAGTTGTACCAGAAATGTCAGGGACATCCTCAAAGTCTATACCATATAGACCAGGGATTTCTTTTCAAATGAGCAAGGTTAGGTATTCCAAGGAGCAGTTTTAGGGAGTTGTTGATCTCTGAAGTTCATGGAGGTTGCATGGCAGGACATTTTGGTATTGAGAAGACCCTTCTTATGCTAAAGGAACATTATTGTTGGCCTAAAATGAGGAAGGATGTTGAGCATTGGATCAAGAGGTGTGCTACATGTCAGATTGCAAAGATTCATAGCTTACCTCAAGGGCTATACACACCTTTGCCAGTTCCAAACAGTCCTTGGGAGGACATCAGCTTAGACTTCATTGTTGGTCTACCAAGAACTCAAGGAGGAAAAGATTCAATCATGGTAGTTGTGGACAGATTCAGCAAAATGGCTCATTTCATTGCATGTCATACCACCTATGATGCTGTGAGGATAGCTGAATTGTATTTCCAGGAGGTAGTGAAGTTACATGGAGTTCCCAGGAGCATGGTTTCAGATAGGGATGTCAAGTTCCTAAGTCATTTTTGGGTTACTCTTTGGAAGAAGTTGGGCACACAATTGAAGTATAGCACAGCTTGTCACCCCCAAACTGATGGGCAAACAGAGGTCACAAACAAGACACTTAGAACACTATTGAGGTCACTGATATCCACAAACAAAACAGGATGGGTCACCCTCTTGTCTCATGCTGAATTTGCTTTCAATAGAGCACCATCAAAGGCAACTGGCCTTTCCCCATTCCAGGTTGTCTATGGTAGAAATCCTATAACTCCATTGGATTTATCACCACTAACAAATTCTGTGAGGTTTAGTTATGAAGCAGGTAAACATGCAGAGGACATCAAGAAGCTTCATCAGCAAGTCAGGGAGAAGATCATCAATTATTCTGAGCAAGTTTCTACATCAGCAAACAAGCATAGGAGGAAGATGATTTTCAAACCAGGAGATTTAGTGTGGATTCATCTAAGGAAGGATAGATTTCCAAGCAAGAGGAAGGGAAAGTTGACACCAAGAGCAGATGGACCTTTTGAAGTGCTAGAGAGGATTGGAGATAATGCTTACAAGTTATACCTTTCTGAAGACTATGGAGGCAGTGCTACATTCAACGTTGCAGATTTGAAGCCTTATTTTCCAGAGCATGAAGACCTTCCAAGTTTGAGGACAAACTTTCCTCAACCTGGGGAGGATGATGGAGGTCTTCCATCAAACATCCAAAGTCCAACACCAAGTGATAAGGAGCCAGCATCTGGAGCAGCAACGACCTCACCATCTTCAGCATCAAACACTGACATCCAGGAGGGTTTCATGATGGTCCAGCAGGTCATGAGGTCATCCAGCAACAACAACATCAACATCAGCAACAACAACCAACCAGTGAGGTTCTTTCTCAATTCCATATCTTTGGATTGAGGTCCTCACTCGTCTTTTGAAGACTTCACTTTAGCTGTTGAGGACTTTTCCAGCTTAGTGAAGATGTTTGCCAGTTCTGAGGTCCTCTTTGAAGACATCACTTCTGGACTGTTGAGGATATTCCAGTTCTATGAGGTGATCCTGCATTGAGGTCCTCCATGAAGACTCATTTCCAAGCTGTTGAGGCCATTTCCAACATGTGAGGTGATATAACCGTTTGTAATAAAGAAAACGCGTTTGTTAGAGTTTATTTCATTTTATTTTGAAGTTATCCAGTTTGTAATGAGGCTTAATTAGCTTGCTAAGTTAGTTAAGTAGCTTAATGCTTAATTAGTGAGTTTCTTGAGCAAGGGGAAACCCTTAATCATCCAGCTCAACCCTAGGTTTAAATACATTGTAATCGACATCTTGAGGGAATTATCTATCAGTGAATTTAATAGCATTTTGAGTGCCTTGATTGAGCCTCTTGTTTGTGAGTGACGTTAAACTCTCATTTTGGTTAATTCTACTACAGTTGCAAGGATTTGGCAATCCTTGTGGTGGGTGTAGAGCTTGATAATCTCGATGGTGGTGTGCCTGTATCCATTGAGGTCATCCAGTCCATTGCCCTTGATGTTCTAGCTGTGATGGGTCTGTATCAGCTTGAGCCTCAAGACTAACTTCGGTTACTGTTTGATTGTAAGTTTGTTCATCCGATCATCATTTAATCATCATCCATTTCATCCATTTGTTCATTGGTGTTCATACTCTGTTTTGGAGGAGGTTGTAATTGATTTTCTGTGTGAGGTCTGTTTTGGGTGTATTTGTATTTGATTCTCAGTTTTGAGGCCAGATTGTGTGCGAGTTGTGTTAATGTGGTGTACTGTGAGGTCAATACTCTGATCTTAGGACCTTGCATACATCAACCAGTTTTGGGTTGGTCTCTGTCTCTTGGGGAGCAAGGTAGAAGAGTTTGAGTGGGAATCAAGTTGTTGATTTGTTCCACTTCTTTTTTGTAATTCCTTTGCTATAGAGACTCTATTAATTCTAAAATTGTGTCAGCCTTGTACTATAAATAGAGCCTAGGTGGTATGTTTATTTGTATTGCAATTGAGAGTGTTTCATCTTATACCACAAGAGATTAACCTGTAATCTGTGTCCCTGAGGGAGTTCCGTGAGACTCATCAGTGAGTGTTGAGTTCTCAGGTTGTAACTCTAGGGAGATTGTGTGAGATTGTGGAGGTCTGAGAGTCTTTGAAACATTGTTGTAATCCTCTGATAGTGTATCGTTCGTGGTTTTTTCCCAATTTGGGGGTTTTCACGTTAATTCCTTGTATCGAATCTTTATTATTTTTCTCCCTTTATTATTGTTTGTCTGCTAACAATGCCCTGAGTATCCTAATAACTGGTATCAGAGCTTTGATTGGAGCGTGGTTGATCTACAGACTGAGAAGCAATGGCGGGTGCAATCGTGAAGATTCCTGAGTTCGATGGGAAAGACTATGCATGGTGAAGGATGCTGTTGGGAATGTCCCGACAATGTTCGATATACACGGAGATTAAACCAAAGTAATATAGTAATTATATGTCTTGCTAAAGACCTCTATAATTAGTAATTAAATATGTTTAATTACAACTATATTATTTGATCCTACTGGTTCACACAAGTCAGTGCCCTGGAACAATGTATGTAACCTAAGTAATACTGTATTATGTTTAGAAAAGTTGGAAACTGATTTCTGTGAGAAATCAGCCCAACACGGACCAAATTGGGTTCAACAGGGACCGTGTTGACCCAATACGGTCCGTGTTGAGACACCACGGTCCGTGGTGTCTATGGGCCGAATTAATGGACTTTCTGGAGGCTAACACGGACCGTGTTGGGCCTGAAAATTCCGTCGTTGCATTAAGTCGGCCCCTTAGGGTTTTGAATCCTCTCCCTAGGTTTTCTAAACACTATATAAGGGATCTCTGGGAGAGATTATTCTACACCAACTGCCTGAGACTCTTAGAGAGATACCAGAGTGATTGCTTGAGTTTCCCTCTCTTTTAGTTTTGCAGTTCCAGTTTCAGGAAACATTATTTGTTTCCGAAACAATCTCACATACATCTTAGATTGAGATTCGTCTCGATCTAGCAGTCGGGTTTCCGGAGTGCTGCGTGGACTTTCAGTAGAAGATTTCAGCATTGGAATCTCGAAGGTCAACCTCTTCATCAGCCGGATTAGCGATCACGTATAATTACTAAAGCCTCTACAATTGTTGTGATTAATTGTTATGAATATTCCGCCAATTAATCTGTAACTGTTTAGGAAATAGATAACCTAAAACCTAACAGTGGTATCAGAGCCACCAATTGCATGCTAAAGTATTGTACTTGTATTCATAAGTAATTTTGTCAATAGTTGAATTATATTATGAATATGCTAGAGTAGATTTATGCCTAAAATTTTGAATCTTTATGAAAGTTTTAATCTTTACTGTTCATGATAGTAAATCTGGAGTTTTATTGTAAAATTTCATGCTTTGTTATTATTTATTTTTATTGCCTTTATTTAATCGATTTTATGTTTGTTTAATCGTTAAATATGACATAAACTTGATTCAATTTTGAATATTTTAGAAACAATCTTGTTAAACAGTAGCAATACATGAAATAGGTCAAAATTCACAAAATAGGGTTTTGTAGAATTATTTTCTGATTTAGTTTATTTACGGTAAATATGAAAAATAGAAATAAAATATCAAACGAATTCGAAAATTTCCAAAAATTTTACTGGAGGTGTCTGGAAGTGTTCTAGATTTCCCATAATTTTTCTAGATTTTTCCCAATTAAAATGGATTTTTAATTGAGTTTTCAGTTCTGAAGAGAATTAAAAATCGTTTAATTCTCTGAATTTTATAAATTTGTAGAAATTTGTAAAACTTCTGAAAATTTTACAGTAGGTTACTGGGTAACCATACTTTTAGGGAAAAATTTTCCGTTAATTTTTCCGTTCAAATTATATTTTGTAATTTGGATTTTCAGATCTGAGAGAAATAAATTTGTTGCTTCTCTGAATTTTGTAAATTTATAGAAATTTGCAAATTTTCTGAAAATTTTACAGTTGATGGATAACCATTCTGTTATGGATAAAATTTTCGTGAATTTTCGAAATCATTAACTAATTTTCCTTTAATTTACAGATTAACAGAAAAGTAAAATTGTTTAATTTTCTGATTTTTATTCTAATTTTAGAAATTTGATAAAAATCTAAAAATTTTACAGTAGCATATTGGATGAATCTACCGTTAAAATTATAAAATTTGATTTTTAAACTTATCGGACTGTTATTATTTATTTTCCTCTTAAACGGAGAATTAAAATGTTTAATTCCCTAAAATTTTACAATCTTTTGAAAATTGTTAAAATTCTAGAAAATGTTCATATTGGGTTATTAGATAACACTATAATATGAAATTATTAAATTCGATAAGTTATGATATTTTTTATTTAAGTTTTTCATTCACGAAATTAACCGAAACTGGGAAGCAACACGGACCGTGTTAATTCAACACGGACCGTGTTGATTCAACACGGACCGTGTTGCCAGCAGTTTTGGTGAATTCGTGTGTTTTAGGGTTTGTAATTAATTTTAGAAATTAATTATTTAATCCTATTACTACTAAATCACTTAATGGACATAAAATCTATTAATTTGTAAAGTTTAGGAAACTTACAATATCTTTAAAAGATATAGTATCTTTTAGACTTCTTGATTTTAGGAAAGTCAAGTATTTTATATGTATGGGTATAAAATCCTAAATCTGTTTAGGTAATTAAGATAAAATTTGAAATTTTGTTTATTTATTAATTATGCAAACTTTTAGGAAACCTATTTAGTATTTGTTTCCTTATATGTGTTGCAATTATATATGCCTTTATAATTTGTTATTTAAGCATGTGTTATATTTGATATAATTATTGCAATATTACATATGTGCATGTGCTTCTAATATGGCCATAAATAGTCGGTTTTACCGGTCTGCATACCGGCTTGGGTGAAATACGGTCTGCGTGTCGTCGTTGAATTAATTTAAATTTAATTTTTCAGTTAAGTTATTTTAATTCATGTAAGGCCTCAATTGTGAGGTCCACTTTGTAAATTTTGCTGTCTTTGGAGACATCAAGTTGAGTGGGAGCCCAACAGCAATGGAGGTGGTGATTCAAGTGGGAGCCCATCCGAGGAAGTTGAAAACCCAAGAAGATTTTCTTGAAGACTGTCAATGCTTAGTTAAATTAGTTGATTAAGTCTAGGTGGCCATACTAGGGGTTTTATTTATGCTTTAAATTTGTTATTACATGTTTTATTATGCCTTTTATGTTTTTCGAAAGAGTTCACCTAGAATTGCATGCTTAGTATAATAAAACTTACTCTCAAAATGAATTATTGCTCAACCTATCGAAACACCACTTAGATGGATAAATAAAGAAAGCCAAAGCGAATTATTTGTCCATCATTAATAAGTACGGTGGGAGCTAGGTCAATTCAAATTGGCTATCAAAATAGTTTTGGGCCAAGAGCAGAGGAAGAGAAATATTGTATTCGATACAAATTTCTTGCCAAGAGTCATTTTGAATGATCGATCATAAGATGATCCACCAAAGTAACATGGGCTCGAGTTTTGTTGGGCCAAAGTCCACTTGAGCCCATGAGTCTTGTGGGTCTTGGTAAATTAAAACACTAAATGAGAGTTGATAAAGTATTTGATTTGAAATTAAAATTAGTTTAATTTCTTTTGATGAATTAATAACTAAAATGAACCAATTTTGTCTCGTAGAATTTATTTATGTCTTTTCACTTAAACATCCACCACTAATAAAATATTATTTTCTCCTTGAGAAAGAGAAAAACAAATTATACTAATTCCTTAATTGGCATCGCCATCACAAGATTGTCTTGGAGGCGAATAAAAGGAACATGTCTTTGATATAACATTGAGCTAGACATCAATGTTAAGAGGTCAATCAAGCCAAATGAATACATGTAATGTCATAGTATTTATATAATTTTAACTTCAAAATGTTTGAAGGTTAGAGGAAAGTTTTCAATATTAACAACTCAAAACTAGAACTAGTTAGAGTTAATAAAATATGAAACCAATAACCAGATAGTCTCGGTTAAGCTAGATAAAGGCCAATTGATGGCACTCATGTTCTGAAATAATTTGACTATTTTAAAACATGAGAAACCTCAAATCCCCTTTAGCCAAAAGATTGGCAACCAAAAGATAGTCTTTTAGTGAAAGGGAAAATAAGATTTAAGAAATCTATCAAAGACAAGAAATCAAAGGAAAGGTAAGGACAAACAGTTGTACATACCCAACCAATGACAACAACCTGTTAACAACCAGATCATGTATGACACTGGGAGCGTGAATAACTATAAGGAAGACTTGAGATATGATTCCAATTCTAGGAAAATGCGTATATGATACACACTACTCTTATTAAACCCACTTTGAGTATAAGATATCGGCTGTGAAACTCGCATTTATGCAAATGCGCAGGATCTACACCAAAGTAGATGTGTTTTGAAGGATGAAAGTCAGCCTACAAATAGGAACATGCAATTAGTTGTAGTTCCTTATGAAGAGTTGGTTGTTTATCCATTTCTTCAAGACTTATAAGAGAAATTTATAGGTGATTCTATGTTCTCATTATCAGTAGAAATTTGATTTATTGCTCTCAATTAGAGAGAGAGAGAGAGGATCTCGGATAAACACACCCAACACATCGAAACCAAAAGGTTTAAAAGGAATAACTCATGTTCAAACATAAATCTTGTAACTATCTATTAAATCATGCAAATCAGAGCGCATTCGGAAGCGTCACAATGATAGAATTTTGAATAATAAGACTTTGAAACATGTGATGTCTGCAAAGCATGACTATACCTTTTACAAGAAAGGGTTAATGTGCCAACAAACACTCATACATATGGATGTATATAGTCCAATTGAGCACAAGTACAAGGGATGAATTACTTCAAATCTTCAAAGATGAATAAAATAACACATGGTGATTCATGTATATGAGATTTTGAACAAATGACTCAAATGAAACATAATTCTTGCACTATAAGCTTAAGTCATATTAATCAGAAATGCATTCAGAAAACTGCATAGTGCGGGATTCTGGAAAACCTAAACTTTGAAAAGTTCAATGTTTATAAAACATGTCTGATGGGTAAGATGACTAAAAATCACCTCTTATTGAAATTGGTGAACAAGCTAATGACTTATTAGGATGCAAATATATTGATGTATGTGGGCCTATGAGCACTAGTGCTAAGAAGAAGGTTTACAGTACTATTTCATCACTTTCAGTGACGATTTTTTAGTAGATATGGGTATATCTACTTAATACGTCACAAGTTCAAATCCTCTGAAAATGTTCAAAGAGTTTCAAAGTGAAGTACAAAACCAACTTGGCAAGAAAATCAAAACCCTTCAATTAAGTTGAGGAGGTGAGTATTTGAGCCAAAGATTTCATTGACGATTCCAGAGAATGTGGAATTGTTTCATGACTCTCTCCTCTAGGAATACGACATCTCAATGACGTATCTAAGAGGAGGAATCACACCTTATTAGATATAGTGCGATCAATGATGGTTGAGTCAACATTGTCGGTTACCTTTTGGGGATACACGCAGTTAACCATAGCTCTAATTACTGAACAAAGATAATTTGAAGCACTAAAAAAGACACCACATTTGATTTGGAGAGGAAAAGTCCTTGAACTGTCTTTCTGAAAGAAAGGGGTATCACTTCTACAAACTGTTGTAGAGGATAGCGTTTGTGTCTCAAAATGCTTTCTTCTTAGAATAAGTTATTCTCTAAAAGAAAGAGTGGGAGACAATTTTGAACTTGCCGAAGTTCAAGAGACACAAAACACTATAATCATCACCTAAAACTCCGTTACTTGATCCTAGTTCATGTTTTCCTATTGGTCGGAAAATTAAAGAACGAGGTTGAGGTAGTAGAAGCTCCTCAAAACGTTGAGGAGGAGGTGCCATGAACAATACTCCAAGCAAGGTCAGGTAAACAACTCCATCAACCACAAAGATATCGATCTTCTATGGATGAGCATGAGATGTTACTTTTAGAAAGTAATGACTCTACCTACATCAAAGAAGCTTTAACAAATCAAGTTTCCATAAGGTCTAAAATGGACTCCATGTATGCAACCAAGTTTAGAACTTGGTTGATTTGTTTGAAGGTGTAAGCCATCAGGCATAGGAGGGTTTTAAGGCAAAACATGGGTTCATTAAGACATCAAGACAGACTTCAAAATCAGATTTGGAAGGAAGGTGTGTACTTGACACAACTGAATAGTCTTTTGTTGGAGTACTTGTAAACTTCAAGAGACCATCTGTGGTCTTAAGGAAGCTTCTAGGAGTTGGAATCATTGACCTTCTTGACCAAGATATCAAAAAGTTTGATATACTGGGAAGTGCCAAAAGATAATATTGTGTTTACAAGAAGTTCAGTGGGAGCAATGCATTTTTTGATATTGTGTGTGATTGACATACTGCCTACTGAGAAGGAGATTCCCATGTTGCTTCTACTGAGGTTGACTTGGGAATAATTTTCAAAGTGAAGGATTGGTGGGGCTAAGAATTTTCTTGGAGACAAGATCTATAACGATAGATTAAAGATTTTGATTGTTTGAATCAAAAGGTGCCTAGGTGTTGAATAAGTTCAACCCACTTCGAGAATGGATTAATTTCCATAAATCATGGCATATCCTTAGGGAATCTGATTGTCTCAAAACAATCAGAGGATCTAAAAAGGATGAGACATATAACTCATGCTTCAGGCGTGAGATTAATGTATGCCACGAGATGTTCAAAGCCCAATATAACATATGCATTGTATATGTATAAGCAAAACTAAGGATGTTCCTAAGTCTAAAGTGGTTGATAAAAGCCAAGTGTGAAGAGTTGCATTGATGCTACACTTATGACAGAGAAATATGATTATCTGAAAGGTCAGAGAAAATTATACAATATGTTTGAGTGGTATTGAGGTGAGCTGGAAGAAGTTCCTAACATGACATGAGTTTAATTCTACAAGCATGACACGTCTTTAGAAGTTGTGACAGAAACTGTTAGGATTGTGAAGTTTGTTTCAGAACTGGGTGATGTTTCTAGCCTTGCGAGAGAAATGAAGCCTTATTGATAGGAGTCATCACTCAAGTAAAGGAACGGAAGATCACTGTGAATCCAAACATGAGTTCCGGAAATATCTTCCTGAATGAAAGGTCATTAATTAGTGAGATGGTATATGTGTGAGGTTCATTGCAAGTATTATATACTAAACCCCTGTTGTAGTTATAGCATGATAGTCATGCATGGGCAATAGGTATTGAACACATTTTGGAATATTAACAAGTCAAGTTTACATGAATTGTTCATAAAATTATGACATTGTTGATTCATCATTAAGAATAAGATTCCAAAATTTACATTAATTGTGGTTTAGAATTATGTAAATGTCCAAAAAGGTTAGCAAATTCAAAATGGGAAATTGGATGAGGTTCGATTTCTGGAACCTTATTAGTGAACTTGATAACGCTAGTCTTGGTCGACAGTCGACCTAGTTCCTAATTGTATTATCACATAGGAACAGTGATAATATCAACACAATTAGCATGTAGGATTGAGGTGATGATCAAGTTTTGTGATCATAGTAATGTGATGACATCATAAATCAATCACATGGGTATTGTTGAGAATAACTACCGAACTGACCCGCAGTGGGAGCTCTTTAAGTTGGGAATTGTCATAGGAGCTCTCACCACTCAAAATTCCTGAATTCTGAGTTCAGTAAACAGACTGCATGATCTGCTGTGACTTTGGAGCGCGTCAAACGCCTTTCGTAACAGTAGGCTATAAAGGTGGTGTCTGGGTTACAGTTGGATCATGTGAGAATGTGTGTCTGAACAAGATGGCATTGCCCTCCCTATTAGGGACAATTGTCTTATTGGCCTGACAGAGCCGCAAGCGCACGGTGTACGTAGTAGCACGTCAAGGTCGATCCCACAG
Organism: Portulaca oleracea; assembly: GCA_029582165.1. Taxonomy (NCBI): domain Eukaryota; kingdom Viridiplantae; phylum Streptophyta; class Magnoliopsida; order Caryophyllales; family Portulacaceae; genus Portulaca; species Portulaca oleracea. Next base: position 10,436,870 of record CM055887.1, read on the forward strand.
GGACTCAATTAGCAGCACAGAAAACTAATCTCTATCTCGATTGCTAAGCTAATCAGGTTTTGGTTTTGGAAGACTTTAAAAAATAATTAAAACTAATAAAGCAGGAAAAAGAAAATCAATCAAAAATTATATCAAGAGAGAAAGACTTCTAGGGAAATGCTAACCTAACAACGAGTTCGATTACTAAAACCTAGCCTGCACAATCATACATTCAAGAATGAATCAAGAATCGATAACCTCTTATTTCTATCGCCCTTTCGATGCTAAATAGAAATATTCTAAACAACCTAATCAACAACTTTCGTCTGCCTTTTAGGTTAAACAGAATTGAAGGTCTTAAAAGTCAGGTTATCTAATGATTCCCTAGTTTACTACTCCCTTTTCAACTTTCATAAGCCTAGGTAGACAGGTTGGTAGTCAGATTACCCTAATTCACCTTTCAAGATTTCTCGAGTTAATCTCAAACTTACAAATATTCAAGGCCTTAAGAATACTCAAAACATGGAAAACACAACCTTCTATTGATTCTAATCAAGAATTCATGCACAAACTAATAACAAACAATCAAACTACATTGTTTCGGTCAGAAACCCTAGAATTCAAGAAATCTACTCGCTCATATTCAATGAAAACACAAAACAAGTTCCAAACATCATAATCGAATCTCAAAACTAAGAAGGAAATAAAAAAGAAAGAATAGAATTGCGAAGAATACAACCCGTCGAGCCTTTCGATCCCGGGGTAGAACCTTCTCCGCGAACGTCGCTCCTTTCCTTTGCGAATCTTGATCTTGGTTTCTCTTGAATCGATTCGGTCTTGAATCTTGATGGTAGGGAAGAGGAGTAGAATGGAAGTATTAGGGCTCTCTTTTCTCTTCTTGACGGCCAAAGAACGAAGGAAAACAGATAGATAATGAATGAATCTCGAAAAACCGTCGCTTCCTCCCTTTTCTACTCGCGAAAATAACCGACCTGCATAGGCAGTTCGCCTCGGTCCGTACAGTCCGTACACCACGGAACGTGGTGATCACCACGGGCTACCCGAGGTTGCTACTGTCCCGCTTCTTTCTTCTTTCCTTCGCCAAAATGAGCTGGGCAAGTCCGCCACGGACCGTGGCCACCACCACGGGCTGCCCAAGGTTGCTGCTGCCCGGCTATTCCTTGCTCCTTTCCGTCCCAAATTTGTACCACAATTTGGGTTTGACATGTAGAGGTCCGTGGTATATTCACTCTTGCCTGAAGTTGAGAGAAAGTTGGTGTTATGGCCTCAAAACCTACAAATTCACATAAAAAACAACAACACCAAGTGTAGTAGGGAAATTGGAATAAAAATCAAGGTTCACACACAAAATTATCCCTAATTTACTATTGAAAACCCCCAAAAACATAGTCATGAAACGCAGTTATCATGGCCACTCGGTGAGATTGGACTGAAAATGCTTGGCCGAGCTCAGTTGAATCAATAGTTGATCATCTGCTTTTCAAAGTCTAAACTCGGAGATCGAGGAACGTTTTGGGTCTTACATAAGGATGACATCAGCTTACCTTATCCGAACATGCGACAGTAAGTGACAAGGGAATTCAAGGAATCGAACACTTGTGGGACATGTGGGAGATTGTTGGGAATGTCCCGATAATGTTCGATATACATGGAGATTAAACCAAAGTAATATACACGGAGATTAAACCAAAGTAATATAGTAATTATATGTCTTGCTAGAGACCTCTATAATTAGTAATTAAATATGTTTAATTACAACTATATTATTTGGTCCTACTGGGTCACACAAGTCAGTGCCTTGGAACAATGTATGTAACCTAAGTAATACTGTATTACGTTTAGAAAAGTTGGAAACTGATTTCTGTGAGAAATCAGCCCAACACGGACTGAATTGGGTTCAACATGGACCGTGTTGAGACACCACGGTCCGTGGTGTCTATGGGCCGAATTAATGGACTTTCTGGAGGCCAACACGGACCGTGTTGTTTCAACACGGACTGTGTTGGGTCTGGAAATTCCGCCGTTGCGTTAAGTCGGCCCTTTAGGGTTTTGAATCCTCTTCCTAGGTTTTCTAAACACTATATAAGGGGATCTCTGGGAGAGATTATTCTACACCAACTGCCTGAGACTCTTAGAGAGATACCAGGGTGATTTCCTGAGTTCCTCTCTCTTTTAGTTTTGCAGTTCCAGTTTTAGGAAACATTATTTGTTTCCGAAACAATCTCACATACATCTTAGATTGAGATTCGTCTCGATCGGGTAGATCTAGCAGTCGGGTTCCTGGAGTGCTGTGTGGACTTTCAGTAGAGGATTTCAGCATTGGATTCTCGAAGGTCAACCTCTTCATCAGCCGGATTAGCGATCAGGTATAATTACTAAAGCCTCTGCAATCGTTGTGATTAATTGTTATGAATATTCCGCCAATTAATCTGTAACTGTTTAGGAAATAGATAACCTAAAACCTAACAGATGCGCGTTGAGGATGTGCTCCGCCAACAAAAGTTGCATCTTGCGATGGGTGAAAAGCCAGAAAAGATGGAACAAAAGGATTGGGAAGAGCTTGATGGTCAGGCATTCAGTACGGTCAGGCTGACACTAGCTCAAAACGTAGCTTTCAATGTCAAAGATCAGAAAAGGACGAAAGATATGCTCAAGGCATTGCAAAACACATATGAGAAATCTTCGGCGGTGAACAAGGTATATATGTTACGTCGTCTGCTTGAATTTTAGATGCATGAGTCTGGTGATATGCATGATAGTATGAATGAGTTGAATATGATACTATCAAAGTTAACCTCTATGGGATTTAATTTCGACAATGAGATGAATGCTAATATACTATTGGCTACCCTACCTAAGTCTTGGGAAAATTTCGTGACTTCTGTAACTTCTTCAACTAAGAAGGATAAGAAACTAAAGTTTGGGGAAATTAGAGACTTTGTCCCGAATAAAAGTATTCGTAGGAAAGATTTCGATGTGTCTGAGTCTTCGGGGAATGCTTTGATTGTCAGGGGTAGGAGGAATAGTGGCAGCTCGGGTAGGGGTCGATCAAAATCTAGAGGTCGAAACATGGAGCAAGTGTTGTGTTGGAACTGTGGTGACAGAGGTAATTTTTGTAGGGATTGTCCTAAACCGAGGAAGAGCAGTCATAATGACCATGATTCGGTAAATTCTGCTGAGGATATTGGTGATGCCCTAACTGTTAGTATTGACAAGTCAGAAAGTAGTTGGGTGATAGATTCGGGTGCTTCGTTTCACTCTTCGTCTAGCAGGGAGGCCTTTAGCAATTTTGTGAGTGGGAGGTTTGGCAGGGTTAGGCTTGCAAACGATCACAACCTAAAGGTGCTAGGAAGAGGTGATGTAAACATTAAAACTTCTAAGGGTGGAACTTGGAGGTTGAAGAATGTTCGGAATATCCCGAGTTTGACCAAGAACCTTGTATCTGTGAGTCAACTGGATGAGGAGGGGTTCACGACGAGATTTGAAGATGGTCATTGGAGGGTAACGAAAGAATCTCTGATAACTGCAAATGGCAGGAAAGAGGGGAAACTATATTCTGTCATTGATAACTCTAACATGCCTGTTCATGCTCGTCAAAGGCATGTTAGCTTCTCTCATGAGAGAAGGGTACCAGAAACGAGGAGGTTTCCGGTCGGGGCTACGGGAACGGATGGTTAGCCGAGGAACGCATCTAACCTGCACATGAATTCGACAAGTTCAACACGAGGTAAAGTCCCAATCCAAAATTCCCCTAAGATGTTGACGAAGATGCGTATGTCGAAGTTGTAGGAGCATGATCAGTCTAAGTGGGAGTTTGTTGCTAAAAGAGGAGTTGATGGGAGGTCAACTGGGACCTCTGTTGATCTTTGCTGAACAAGATCGAGATGGATGCACTAGAGGATTCGAGGAGGTGTTGAAGTGGTGATTGATCGAGAAGGATGCGTTTACAATTGGTCTCCAAGTGGGAGATTGTTGAGATAAATAAGGAGACCAATTTTGGGTTGGTCTCTCTCTCTTGGGGAGCAAGGTAGAAGAATTTCAGTGGGAATCAAGTTGTTGATTTGTTCCACTTCTTTTTTGTAATTCATTTGCTGTAGGGACTCTATTAGTTCTAAAATTGTGTCAGCCTTGTACTATAAATAGAGCCTAGGTGGTAGGTTTATTTATATTGCAATTGAGGGTGTTTCATCTTATACTACAAGAGATTAACCTGTAATCTCTCTGTCCCTGAGGGAGTTGTGTGAGGCTCATCTGTGAGTGTTGAGTTCTCATGTTGTTACTCTAGGGAGATTGTGAGAGATTGTGGGGGGTATGGGAATCTCTGAAACACTGTTGTAATCCTTTGATAGTGCATCGTTCGTGATTTTTTCCCAGTTTGGGTTTTCCCACGTTAATTCCTTGTGTCGAATCTTTATTATTTTTCGCCCTTTTATTATTGTTTATCTGCTAACAACGCCCTGAGAATCCCAACAGAGTGAATTATGAAGAAGTTGCTGAAGAAAAAGTTTCAACTTAGGTCGGATATTTAACTTCCATATCCAACGGAAATCCCAAACTTGCCCCTGGGATGAAATACCATGAGCAATCCAAGTTGCAGGCTTAGTAGATAATTCACCATTACTAGCTTGTCTCCAACAAATAAAATCTTCATAATTATGAATAGGGATAGGGACTTGCAAAATAACCTGGATGTATTACTCATTCACAAGTGATTGTAGCAAAGCAATATTCCAAGTTTTATTAGGAAGAATAAAATCGTCAACTTTAAGAGAGTCATCAACTAAACTTATATCCTCCATGCCATTTAAAAGTAACAAGTTATCCATAGCACACTTGTTATCCCCCCCCCCCCCCCCAAAAAAAAAAAAAAACCACTTTCCACTCTCCAATGCAAACTGTGTACGTTGAATGTGGTCATTTAGTTCAACTTTGTAATCGTATAATTTATTTTAAGTATTTTTATTTATCTTTATTTTAATATTGTGTGATGTTATTCCTATGAGCACTTGTCACGCTCTTTTGGGGCATCAGGGCAACTTGACAACAAAGCTACTCACGATGGTTTCGAGAACTCCTATTCCTTTTTCCATAATGGTAAGTAGCTAAAGTTGATTCCCTTACCCCCACATCATATCAAACCCGGGTAGGGATGTGGGAAGAGGAGCCTTCACGTGAGAGAAACACAGGTCGAGTGTGCTTTTGGTGAGGACAAGCTACCTATGGCTTTGTCTTTTCCTTGTAGCGAGCCATGTAAGGTAGAGTGTTACCAAGCACCACAAAAGTTCCCTATTCCATCCCTTTGTCCCTTTCCTTTACCCCGTAAACCTCCAAGCAATCTCTACTACAATGAGGATGACTTTGTGTTGGGGTTTGAAGAATGTCGAGTCCTTTGTGGGAACGACGATAAAGTGAAGGACCGATTGGAGGAACACCTTCCTCATGGTGGACACCCTATTGATGGGAATGATGTCGAGCTTAAAGAAGTCATACCCGAGATGCCGGAGACACATGTCGGGTGGCCGAGTCATGGAGAGAACCTATATTTTAACCCCCAAGAGTTGTGGACAACTCTTCTTCAAGAGAGGGAGTGTGAATTGTATCGAGGTAGGGTCCGAGTCTCAAAGCCTATGGTCATTAACCCCTCCCGATCCTCCCTTGAAAATTTCGAGCAATTGTACTTCCAAATTGAGTGTGGGGTCTGTTTCAAGGTGAACTTGGGCTTGGAAGAGACCGTCGACGCCATCCTCGGAATGGCTCGGGACACTCTTTGGATGGATGTCCTCTCATCTCGGCACTAATAATGGTGGAGGGTCCGGGTTAAGGATGATGGAAGTGTTAATTAGGGAAGGTAAGCAACCGTCACGAGCGTGACCATCATAGTCACGGTCGTGACCCTCGTGATGTAGGAGTATGGGTCGGAAAATAGGCGTCAAGCCCGCGACCTTAGACTTCACGCCCGTGACCATTCTCTCTGTTCCGTCACTGCTTGGAGCCGAAGCATGTCACAATCATGACTTACTTGTCATGACCGTGACACCTCTGGGATCAAGACCGCCGCACCCAAGACAAAGTCATTACGGTCGCGACAGGATTTCCTTTGGCAGTGAGTCACGACCGCGATGCTCCGGGTCATGCCCGCGACAGCGCAAAGTCTTTGAGAGTCTATCACAACATCATGGCTGCGACGTGGGATGTCACGCCCGCGATGGATCCCTCGGGAAGGTGCCCCCTTCCCGAAGCCAAGGTGTCGCGGCGACACCTACGTCGCGCCCGCAACACCCCTGAGGCCTGATCCTACACAAAATTTTATGTTTAAAACCTCCTTCCTATAAATAGCTCTTGTTAAACTTTTGTAAGGGACTTTCTGATGACTTTCCTTGTGAATAGAATGAAGAAACTAGTGGCTCTAACAAATGGTGCTGCTGCAAGTCTTTCCTTTAGTAATTAGTGGTGGAACCTTCATTTATCTAATCATGGTGGATTGTTAGGTCTTGGTGGTGGATTTTGCTTTATCCAAGATCATATCTAGATCCATTGGTGTTGAAGATCCTTATTATGTTTCTTTTAGATTGTGATTATTGATTCTCAAGATTACTATCTTCAATCAAGATTATTATCCTCTATCTTCACCCACATACTCAAGTAAGGATTTTTATTCTCTCATTGTCCCACTACGCACGCTCCAAAGAGTGAGAGAAAAATCCATAATCCGTGATCCGATCCAAAATTCGAGTATTCGATCCGAAAAAACGGATAATTAACAGATAATTTGAAGTTAGCAGATCGGTTAACCGGTCCAAAACTTTTCTGGATCGCGGATCAGATATGGATCGGAGGTTGAAAAATTCGGATATGTTATCTGACAATTCGAAACCAATTAATTTACAACTTTAAATCCTTTAAATGTTAACTTTTTCGTGGTAAATTAGTATGGCTTAAAAATGTAACACAATATATCATATTTACAACTTCAAACCCATGAAAGTAAGAAGCACAATGATTATGATTGTATGAGTGTTATATAGTATGTGGATATATGGTTATCCGATCCGAAAGTCGGTTAACTTAAACTTTTGGATCGGATATGGATCGCATATCCGACAATTCGATTAACTGAAATTCCGGTTAACGAAAGTTTCAGATCGAATACGGATCATGATTTAATTATCAGAATATCCGGTTAACCGATCTATGTTGACCCCTATGGAAGGGTATGTTATCTTCCTTTATTTCTTCTATTTCTATAGATGTTGGGTCTTTTGATGTTGCTTCCATGGTTGCTATAACTAGGACTAACTAAATTTTCGTTATCCTTGAAGAACTTTTAGAGTTGAAGAGGTTGTTTAATTGATCTGTGCCCACCTAGTTATATCCAGCGCCCCGTTGTGCCTTGTTTTTACTCTATATTTTATGTAAGTTCTTTCACCATTTGCTAGTTTTAATGGGAAGAGGTTTCACTCTTTCTCCATTTTTTGTATAGTTTGCCTTTTAAAACTAGATAATGTAAGTTTGAACAAGTAATGTGGAAAAGCGGGTAGGAGGAGTGAACTAAAAATATGAATTTATGAGATTTTAACAGAAAAGTGATTGAGTTAGAGTTGTTAGTAGCGTGAATGGAATAGTTAGTTTCTTCGACTAAATTTCCAAAGAGAATGTCCTCTAAACTAGGTGTTCGTACTCGAACTATTTAGAAACGAGTCCTTAAAACTCAATCCTTTAGCATTTATTGATGAATAGGACATAATATGGCGATGTTTTAAAGCCTTTTGCTTCCGTTAAAATGTAGAGCGATAAAGGAGTAGTTATTTTTTGGGATGTAGGCACCATTGTTCATTATTCACTTGAGGTTATAGCAAATGCCTGTCGGGGGTTGGATGTTGTTGTTGTCCCTATTAATGATCAAACCTATGACTCTCTTTATAATTATTGAACTATTCAGACTCAATTGATGAGAGAATTAATCACTCAACATTTATCAACAAAAGGTTTTACAAAGATTGTCTTGTTAGTGGGTCATGTTCTGGTGATGCTTTGGAGAATAGGTAATGAAGTTAACTCTAATTGGATGAGCACTCGATTGAGATCTTAGATTATAATGAAAATACTGAAGGAAATCGAAAGAGGTTAGCGGAATTATTGCGTCAAAGATTTAAGATCTCTAAGAAGAGAATTGCTTCAAAAGTCGATCTAGGTTAAGCGAACCAAATACTGTATATTTGAAAGATAATGTTCATTGATTTGCTAGTGAGTTTTTAAAACCTGGTAATTTGTTGGGCTTAAGAGTTTTAAACAGTGAGTCATATGTGCAAAATATCAAGAAAATTTAAAGGTTTAAGCATCAATGAGCAACATAAAACATTCTTCTCCATCAGTTGTCATTGATAACTTTTTTTTTGAAGTGTTGGTAATTGTGTGTAGAAAGATGATGTATTGGTTCCACTTTTGTGAGTTTTATAGATTGTTAAGTGTATACTTATTGGTTAGTGTTTAGGTTTAACCTTGCCCATAAACATAAAAAAAGGGGCCAAAAGTATTATGAGAGTGTTTGGTTACAAGCTTTTAGGGGAACTTTTAGTTTTGTGGATATTGTTAGTTATTTTATTAAGTTAAAAAGGTACCTGAGGTATTTGGTAAACAACTTTTCGTATTAACTTTTAGACCCAATAAGCTAGTTCAAAAAGCTACTTAAAGTAGCTTTTTAAAGGAGCTTTTTTCAAATATCTACTTTACCAAACACATTTCCTATAAACTGCCAACCTAAACAGTTAAGTCAAACAACTACTAGCTACTAATAGACTTGACAATCAGGTGAATTGATTCGGGTAGGAATCAGGTCAATAAATCTCGGTTCAGTTCAGGTACAGGTTGACTTCGGGTGAGTCTTATTCATGCTGGTTTGGGTGAAGTTTTTTCAGATTGGGTTATGTTTTGATTTGAGATTATTTGGGTGCGGATCTTAATCAGATCATTTTGGGGGTTGCGGTTCAGATCAATTTCAAGTCCGATTTTCTTTGGGTTCGAATTCGGTTTTTTCTGTTTGGGTTTTAAGTCTCGGGTCGGTTTTTCAGTCTAGCTACCCAACTAATAGCTACTAGCTAGTTGTCAAATAGACCCTATGACTAGGGATGACAACGAGTAGGATTTGGGCAGGATTCACCTGAACCCATACGCTTATCCAGATCCTTTGGGTCTTTTTTAGAGGACCCCTATCCTTATCCAAATTTTTGATTGGACCCAGATCCTTTGGGTCTTTTATGGAGGAGTCGAGGTCCAAGGGGTGACGGACGAGGAATCGAGCGTCAAGGACTACGAAGTGTGATTGTGTGAATGGAGTAAATGAAAGACTGAGAAGGGAGAAGGTCAGGAGGACGAGAGCCAACTGAGACAACAAGAGTGCCAGTGAAGCGAAAAGACAGACAGTGAGTGAGTAATTGGAAAAACTTGGGTTTGCTTTGTCTTTAATGAAAAGGAATTTTTTTTTTACTTATTATATGTACGTATATATGTAAAGACCTGGCAATTCTCGACCCGACCCGGAAACCCGACCCTAACCGACTCGCAAAAAATGAGTTTTGAACACGAAATTCCGACCTCGGACCCGAAAATGACCCAACCTAGAGAACCCGGTAAAAAACGGGTCAGGTTTGGGTCGACCCTTTGGGTCAGACACTTTAATTTTAATTGTTTTGTCTACTTTGGCCTTGTGCAAAAAAATGGACCCATTTTATGAAATTAAGGCCCAAAAGTAAAATATTAGATGACTTTGGGAAACTATGCGTAGAGAGACATACAAATGAAATAATCAAATAACTAATGACCAAAACAAAACCCTAACACTGTCACTCACTCTTTCAGTGAACCCTCAAATTCCTGCAGTCCCGCCTCTCTCATCTCTTTCAGTAAAATAACGTATTATTGTCCAAGGTCAAAGTTCCGTGCATTACTGTCCAATACCCTAAAAGTTCAGTATATTAGCATCCCAAAACCTTATATATTTCATAAGTACTGTTATTCGTGGATTGTTGACGTAAACCGCATAATATTTGTAGACTTTAAGATTGTCAAATTTTGTCCCTTAGGTGTATAGTAATATGTCTATACAACTATTTACATATCGCGCATTTAACTTGGAATGAAATGAGACATTACATAAGTGTTTTCGACTAATTATAATCAATTTTATTAGTTGTAAGTGATCGAGAAAAGAGCGGTTATGACGTAATCCGACCCAAACCTACTAAACCGAATATACCCGACCCGTGTTTACCCGAACCCGATATACGACCGACCCGTAATCCGCCCGCCCGCCCGCCCGTATTGACAGGTATATATGTAACGCATCTGGGTCCTCTCCTTGAATCTAGATTCACATCCATTTTCATTTCTTGGAACTAGATCCTTAAAAATGAATTGAGGTCTATGGATTTGAGTTGGGTCCCGGGTGGAGTCCATTGCTATAAGAAAAACTAAAAAAACCATGGTATGGTCCTGCTCTAACTAGCCAGTGTAGGTTCACATGATGTACATTCCATTTTCAACTTTTCCAAATCTCATCTCATGCAAATATAAAACATACATCCTCTGCACAAAAAGCCAACCCCAAATCCAATCTCTCATCCCCTTTCACATTTTTAATTTTTTAAAGGAACCTCCTTTCACACTTAACTCTTCTGTCTACTACACTCCCACCCCATCCACCTTAGCACCGACATACAAAATCAGCAAGTTGCTTGCATAATTAATCAAGATAACCCAACCAAACATAGTTAAAATCTAACAGATATATAGAATCTTTCAACCCAAAAAAGAAAACAGAAAACCTTGTATGACAAGTAGGAAAATTTATCAAATAATGCTAGGATTTACTGTCTTCAATCTCTAGAAAAGTAAAATCTTTCTGAAAGAACTACTGTATGAAATTCTGAAGTAGATCTACACTCTCCACAGTCTACAGTCTTTTCTACAAAGCCAAGAAAAGAAGAGAGAACCACAGAATCAAAGTCACAGAAAGCTTTACTGTACTGATTTGTGATTTGCCTAACTTTCACCACTCCTCTGCTACTGCTTGCCAGTCATCATCAATCTACTTGAACCTCTCACAGACCAAAGCCTAGAGAGAGAGAGTGAGAGTTAGAGAGAGAAAATGGGAATGGGATTCACAATGGGACTGAACTTCCTCCTGCTAGTAGCCATGGTAGCAACCAACATTCTTTCTCTCTACCACCTCTCTTCAACCTCCTCCTTCTTCCAACTGAGACACCCCAAATCCAACCCACCACCAGTCCCAGAACACCTTCTCCAGCAGCTTCACACCATACGCGCCACCCTCAACCACCTCACGCGCCACCACCCTCCGCCGTCTCCGAAGCCGAACCCTACAAAACCCACATCCTCAGATCTCCTGACATTCTCCAGCATCTCCCCAATCGCATCCTCCTGCCATGACCACCCAGACCTTCTTCACCAGTACATGAACTACACACCTTACTCTCTCTGTCCCAAAGACTCCTCCCTCGCTGAATCCCTCGTTCTTCGTGGCTGCCACCCCTTGCCACGACGTCGTTGCTTCTCCAGAACCCCCTTAAACCCTAAACCCTCCTCCCCGGACTCCAATGTCCTCTGGGATTCTTACCCCGGATCTTGTACCAGCTTCAAATGCCTTAATCCCAAACTGGGTTTCGATTTCTCGTCCCAGGAATATCAGAAGTTGTTCATGAAGCAGAAATCCGATCTTGATCTGACTATCCCCCAGCTTTTCCAGATTGCGGAGAAGGGTGGTTCCCAGATCAGGTTGGGGGTTGATATTGGAGGTGGGACTGGGACATTTGCGGTGAAGATGAAGGAGAAGAATGTGACAATTTTGACTACAACTATGAATTTTGGGGCTCCTTATAGCGAGGCGAATGCGGTTAGAGGGGTGTTGTCATTGCACGCGCCGCTGCAGCAGCGGTTGCCGGTGTTTGATGGGGTGGTGGATTTGGTGAGATGTGGACATGCTGTCAACCGGTGGATTCCGGTCCCGGTTATGGAGTTCTTGTTCTATGATGTGGATAGAGTGTTGAGGGGAGGTGGGTATTTGTGGGTTGATCATTTCTTTAGTAAAGGGGGTGATTTGGAGAAGGTGTATAAGCCATTGATTAATAAGTTGGGGTATAAGATTGTGAAGTGGGCAACAGGGAACAAGACTGATTTTAGTGGGGTGAAGAATGGGGAGATGTATTTGACTGCTCTCTTGCAGAAACCAAAGTCCAGATGATGGATGGATGGATTCTTTTCAGGTAACATTGTGTTTATTGCTTCTTTATTTATTATGATGTTTGTTGAGTAGCCAATTGAGTTTGGTTATGACTTGTATGTTTGTAAATGCATTGTGCTGTGTAGTTAAGGAGTAATATTGAATTTGGTAGCTAGGGTCTTTATGGGGGAGTAGTTAGTTAAGCAGGCTAAATCTTGGGAATTCTACTAAAAGATATGTTTGGAAGCCATTTGCATCAAAATGCCTGCTAGTAGATGTACATTCCATGTAGTTTGGCACATTGTAGGGGTAATTTAGGTACTCTGTTATTGAAAAGAATTGAGGTTCTGACATTACTGATGCATTTGGTGGTGGCAATCAAACCATTTTGTGGACACATGAAATAGCTGCTGTTGGGAACAAGGAATGCTGTGTATGATAGTCTAGAGAGGGAGAGGGAGCTTTGGGTGTGTGTATGGCATTATCCTGAACACCAGGAAGATATTTGAATTCTGAACCAGAAGCTTTTACAAGTGTTTTCATACTAGTTCTATGGTAATGGCATTATCCTGAACAGAAGGAAAGCCTTGCTTTTCTCCACACAAGGAGACTTGCAAGTGGCGGGAGTCGATTACATTGCCTCCGGCATGGAAGGCCAATGAGATGCCAAATGAGCCTAGCTCATTAGTCATTGGCATCCCAGTCGCAATTAACATCAACGATTAAACCCTCAAGTTTTGCCATCTCCAAAGCCCTGATTACATATTCGCTCCCCACCCCTCCCCTCAACCACCCCCCCCCCCCCCAAAAAAAAAAACCCACAAAAGAAAAAAGGAGAGACATGAAGACATTGTTATTGAACGAGGGGTTGTTATGACAGAATAGCCATGCGATTGGGATCTGATTTTGCTTGTATTATACAACAATGTTACCTATAGAGAAGGGGAATGCCTTGGACAAAGTGGTGCCTCAGGATTTCCTTTAAAACTATTTTTTTTTTTATGGGACGATGCAAAATTTCAATGGGGTACGTGCTTTAGATTCTTTTTCCAGGGATTATAAGTAGTCTGACAGGGGTTTAGGGTATAAATCTGAATGATCACCTGTAAGTTATGTATTAGAAGGTGAAAAATTAGTATATTGGACTTGAAGCTTTCTCTTGGCCTTCAGTCCTTATTTCAACTAAATGTGCAACCAATACACCAATCAATCATGTTTTTGCTGCACAAATCTCATAATTTCAAATTGCAATGCTTGTTAAATTCGCTTAATATAATTTCATTTGATTGTTTTTTTCGACTTTCAAGCTTATATCGATTTTTTTTTGGTAGCAGTTGCTGTTTGGAATATGTAATCTGCTCACTGCTTCGTGAAAAGGGACAGTAGAATCCATCTTGAAGACAATGCCTGGGCTTACTGTCACAGCCCCTTGTATACATCCAACAAAACTTGAGGGACATTTGGTTTTTATGGCATGGCATTGAAGGAGGAGGAAGTATCTCAAAAGAGTGAAACTTCAGAGCAGACATTTCCAAGACAGCTCGGCATTTTTTTTACCACTTTTCTTTTCCAATATTCAGTGACAATAGTCAATAGATAGGCATTCCTGTTAATTTTATACAATAAAGAGCCATTTTATTAATAGATTGACAGTTTGGATGAGAAATTAATAGATTATGAAGAGAGCCGTTGTATGATTACTAAAATAGCACAAAAATGAGCAAGAAAGATTCTCAAATTTGTTGAAATATATTATATGGTACTCCAACCAAAACAGTGTATGTCACACATTGAGCTCAGGGTAGATCTTTTCAGGCTCCCACAAACATGGTGCCCTTGGGTACAAAATAAAACTAGGCAATCGCCATGAGATCAAACCCACAGGTACCGTTAGCCTTGATAACATTTCATGTTATTTTACGGATGTAGCCACATGCGCAAAGTTGAAGACTAAATTCACTTGGCAGGCTTTTTAATCCTGAGAAGGTGTGCAACATCAAGTCCACTGATCTTTGCAGCAAGTATGAAATCATTTTCTGTAAGCCCACCTGCACGTCACGTAGCTTGTTAGAGTCATCCACCAACATTTGCCAATGCATATTGGATAGTTCCATGGGACTATTTATGGCGAAAATCCAAGCAATCCCATTGCAAAGTTTAGGGGAAGAAAATCAGGGAGAACCAAGTCTTTTCTTTTAGATGGCAAGCAATGCTAAGATAGTTTCATTGCAGATAGTTCGTAGATTTACATTCTTCTGAAGGTCAATCATCAAATCTGGACAGGTTCCATCTTTATCACCCCAAAATTGTGTACAAAATATTCTTCTTTAAATAACATTAGATGCAGATCACATAACAAAGACAGCTACTGCTTAACTTACTTCGTTTTATTATATTTTTTTGGAAAAGGGGGGGGTTGAGGCTCTTACTTAATGTCAGTATTGCATAATCCGAGCAATGTTGTGACAGGGGTTATCAGAATAACATGTTAGCAGGGATCATTCTCGAAGTTGTGCGTTGGATACTTTCAGGTATTGTTTAAGAGTGCATTAGCCAGGAAGTACATCCATTTATCCTAAGAGATGGTGTCATTCAATTATGGGATGTTCTATAATTTTAAGCCATGAGAGCAAATTTGTTGGTAATGGACAGGAGGATGCAAATGACCCATGGTGGAATCGAGGCTTGTGAAGACTAAATTAGGTCAGAAGTGGACCATAGAATTAATTAGTGATTAAACTATTTCTGCGGGAGAGATGGACCATAAATCTCAACTTCCTTTATGACGAGCGAGATGCATGAATGATTCTTCATTCATGCAAATTTCTTTAGGTTAACAAGATGTTTTAGTTTCTGTTTATGTCAGGCAAATACATAGAGTTCTCTATTTAACCTTATCAACAAGGGATAGCTATTGCAGCTCTTTGCAACACTTACCAATCGCATGAGTCCATATTTCAACCGTCACATTGTTCCAACCCACAAGATGGAGATCTGGATGGTGACCTGTGGAGACCAAAGGAAACTTTAAAAAAAAAATATAACATAAAAAGAATGACATGTACATATGGTTCAGGGTTTTTTTTTTTTTTTCTCCCCTTAATTTTTTTGCTTGCATCAGTCACACAGTCACAGCAAAACCACAGAGCTTTCTACTAGATCCTTGAGTTTCTAAACATTGTTTCAAATTGCATAGCTTTACCAGGAAAATTGTAGAACCCTTGGACAAAATACTGCACATCCTGTATTAGTTGGACTTTGAAATTGCTTTGGATAGTTTTTTATTTTTTTAAATTTCGGTTATAACTTAAAAATTTACAAGCAAGTAAATCAACAAAACAAAGAGAAAACGGCTGTACCTTCTGCTTCTGCGACATTAGCAACAGCCTGAAAGAACTCAAGACCTTTGGTAAAGGATTTCACTTTCCATGATCGGTTAAGCTTCAGCTTACCCTCTTCATTTACAAGAGTCCAGCCAGGGACCTGAATACATTTGACAAAGATCCGAGTTTCAGGTAATTGTATCTTGTTACTCTAATAATTGTCGAGGACTTGCGCAACTCTTGACTCT
Organism: Portulaca oleracea; assembly: GCA_029582165.1. Classification (NCBI taxonomy): domain Eukaryota; kingdom Viridiplantae; phylum Streptophyta; class Magnoliopsida; order Caryophyllales; family Portulacaceae; genus Portulaca; species Portulaca oleracea. Next base: position 10,452,676 of record CM055887.1, read on the forward strand.
ATTTTATGGTTCATTCATACACCTGATATGTACTCAAACCATGGATACAGCCAAGCTAACGTGTAATTATTGTCAGTATTCTAAACACGCTGGACACTTGCAGCATATGAATGTATGCAAATTTGAATTATTTGGTCATTTCACAAAATACGCTTGTGCACCAAAATTGAGCAACCTTGAACATTTTATTTCACCTTATATTAAAGGCATGATGCTACCAATTCACAAGGTAAAATAAATAGAACAGAATACAGGGAAAAATGCAAGATCAACTGAACACAAACCTTAGTAATCAGTTCGTTTGCTAACTCTTCAGCCATAGGCCGCAGGTCTTTGGAGTCACAAGGCACACATTTCTTTGCTGCCAGGTCTGTAAGCAACAGTAATCATTCTTTTGAAAATGCAAAAGAGGTACTGAAATTTTCTGAAGTCTGATTCTATGGTTACGAAGTTGACTAATCAAACCAACGAAGCCTCAAATGTTCAGTGGTCCAGGGCACACAAAAATGCAAGTACTCAACCATTACAATGGAATCAGGACTCCATGTGTCCTTCCAACATCTCTTAGAAACCATTGACAATATCTTGCTCAAACACTAAAAGCTGGACGCACCTGCGGCACAACAGAAGGTTCTAAATTCATGAAGAATCTTCCTAGATTTGAAAAGTTCCACATGGTTCTCTAGTATTCCATTGAAACGGGGACTTGAGCTGTATTATATAAGAAGAAATGTTCTCTTACACCACAAGTCCAAAGGCAGGACGACATAAACAAACAAAACTTACAAAAAGCTACAAAGGCGGTAGGGGAAAAAGTTGAATCATTTCTCTCATTGCAAATTAAAAACTAGCTTTTATACCATTGAAATAGATTTAAAGGTCATTTACTCATCATGATCTGCCATCAGACAGTATACAATTTCGCACAAATATATAGCTAAACAAACTGTAGTATTGTAAAAACTTTCAGTGGCCAATTAGTATATGCATGCAACATTCAACTCTTCAGGAACTTCAGCAAATATAATATCTCAAGCCATAAGGACTATCTGTTTTGAAATAAATATATTTCCGAGTTAAACAGCAACTAGTCAGCAAACAGATTCAGTAATACACTTTTCAGTTTTCTATGTCCACTTTGTGGATGGCTAGAAAGGCCAACTTTGGGGGATTATCTTAGCCAACTCTCGGTAGCATGGATGACAAAAGGGCAAACCAACCCTTTGCTTGTCTCATGACCTCATCAAGACAAGTTTTTCTGGTGAACAAGCCACAACCAAGCAGTGAGGGGTCTTACAAACCACCCACACTAGAAGAACTTAATGCCCTCATCAAGTATTTCAGAATGTGGTCCTCAAATGGCCACAAGGTTGTATCCCTTTCCACGGTAGCTTCAGCCTCAAATTAGCCCTTCAATATTGAATTCTCCTATATTTCTCACTTTGTCTTTTTGTCTCCTACCAAGGACATTCTCCACATCTCATATCAAATTGTTTACAGAATTTGGAAGAATTCCTTAAGATAGATGGATGAAGTCCTTCCAAGTCAGTAATTAGAATAGTAAGGCTTTAAGAAGCTAACGTGGAAAGTAGGATGTACCTTCAATCTCTTTGGCAGTCAAGGCAGCCAGCATGCAACCTTCCCAACTCTATAAAGAACCTCGAACGGTCCATCATACTTGGGAATTAAAGGCCATTAAGCAGTCTTACTGCTGATCCATTTCCAAATCCATGGAGTAAGATTCAACAAAACTTTTCCGCGACGTTAAACTCAAGAGGCCTTCTCTTGGCATCCGCATACTTCATGCGGCGAGCCACTTTTTCCGAACTATACTTCACTTACTGCAACATCTCTGGTTGATTCAAGACAAAGTAATGAACGTTGGCACAAACTTTGTCTTTATTCTGCTTGGCTATCTCATGTGGAGTAAGCGACTGTCATCCCATGGCAAGCTGGAAAGGAGAGTAAAACCAGGAGAACCACTCTTTTGTAGGTTATCGCAAAATTGGGTTGTCTAAGAGTTGCAACCAATTCTTTTTGAAGCAGCCACATAATGTCATAAATACTCCTTAAGGAGACACTTAGTTCTCAGTCTAGTTGTCCATTTGAAGATGATTGGCAGTTGAGAACTTCAGAAGTTATTTGACCCCATCAAATTAAAAAGCATTGTCCAAAACTGACCAGTGAAGAGAGTATCACGGTCATTAATGATGTCTTTGGGGAAAACAATGTACTTCACTACATGATCGTTGAAGAACTTAGCAGCTTCTTCAACAGGACAAGCACCAGGGGTAAAGATGAAAATAGCACACTAACAAAACTGGTCAATCACAACCTCACATCCTTGCACGGTGCAATGTCCGACCCGTTTGGCATTGCATACTTCTCGCAGAAGTTGGTGCCTTAGTTATCCAGTAGGAATCCAAAGCCTTCTGCCTGAGCAAACAGCTAGTGCTCTTCCAATCAGTATCGTCGCACGGTACCACCATGGACTTGTTACCACAACAATTGGTACGCAACATCCTCCTTGGACTGCTCTAGCACCTTCTCATAAAAGTTCATTTCAATTATGGTCTTTTGACTTATAGCATCAGGGATCAGATTGTATCTTCGAGGTTTGTGTTCCCAAGTGAATTCATACTCTTGTAGGAACTCTTGCCATTCTGCCGGCTTAGGAGATAATTTCTTTTGAGTTTGGAAGTGTTTGCCACATATGTTTTCATAACAAACTTAGTGCCTAACAAACAATGTCTCCACACCTTAAGACAGTGCACTACCACAAGCATTTCTTTTTCATGGGTGGAATACTGTAATTCTACTTCATCAATCTTTCTGGCCTCAAAGCAGTCAGATGACCATCCTTGACTAACACACCACCAATAGCTACTTCATCAATCTTTCTGGCCTCAAAGCAGTCAGATGACCATCCTTGACTAACACACCACCAATAGCTTTGTTTGAAGCATCGGTATGTACTTCAAACGGTTGGTCAAAACAAGGTAATTTGAAAATTGGTTCAGAGACAACAAACTGTAGAAGTACGTCAAAGGTGCTTTGACATTGATCATTCCAAGACCACTTTTTACTCTTTTTCATTAAATAATTATGGGAGCAACTTTCTTAGAATATCCCTTTATCAACTTGCGATAATAATTAGCCAGCCCTAAGAAAGATCTCAACTCTAAAACAGACTTAGGAGGGGATCATCCTAAGATGGCCTTCACTTTTCTCATTCATCTGTACAAGGCCATTTTATTCGTACAAGGCTAGGAGTGATCTTGTGCCCAAGGAACATAATTTCCTTTTGAACAGCCTCACATTTTTTATTTTCGACATGAAGTTCGTGTTCATGGAGCTTCTCGAATATTTTCCTAAGGTCGACTATATGATCTTCTAGCAGTATCACAATATCATCCAAATAAACAATACAAAATATATCATAATATCATCCAAATAAACAACGCAGAATATACCATAACATCATCCAAATAAACACAAAGGTCATCCAAATATTCACACAACATGTCTCTCATCAAATTACGAAATGTAGGCTCTGTTCGGCAAAATTAGTGTTTTAGGTAGCGGATAGAGGTTTATGTAGCGGATAGCGGTTTAAGCAGCGGATAGCGGTTTAAGTAGCGGATAGCGGATGACTGTTCAAATGAAAATTGTGTTCGGTAAATTTAGCGGTTGAATTAATAGATTATAGTGAATTGACATAAAAGGATATGAATAATTTTGAAAGATAAATTTCAAAGGGTATTTTTTGGCCGTAAAATATGAAACGCTATACTCCAAACACTAAACGTTAACTTTATTAGCGTTTCACAAAACGCTCCTCAAAACCCTAAACGCTACTCAAAACACTAGTTTACCAAGCACTAATATTTGCGCAATTAGAGTTTTGACTTGGTTAAAACGCTAAACACTGCCCTAAACGCTATTGCCGAACACAACCGTAGTTGGGGCATTAGTAAGCACAAAGGACACTATGAGGAAATTGTAAGAGGCGTATCTAGTAACACATGTAGTCATTGGTTCATCCCCTTGGCAATCCTCACTCGCCAATGCCTCGAACATAAGTTCAATTTGGTGAAGAAAGGTGCCTTAGACAAATGATCAAATAAATCATCAATTCTAGGAATAGGATATTTGTTTTTGATGGTTACTCTATTTAAAGCGCGATAATCAATACACATACACATCGCACCATCCATCCATCAACATGCCCCTATGGTGCGCCTGGTCTGTTTTCAAAGAAGGTCGATGGTACGAAGTTGATGTGTGTGTTGATTATCGCGCTTTAAATAAGGTATCATAAAAAAACAAAGATCATATTCCTAGACCAGGTGATTAATTAGATTGTTTGTATGAATACCTAGATGACTTTTGCGTTGTTATTTGGATGATATTGTGATATATTCTGAATGACTAAATGATCATGCAGTCCACCTGAGGAAAGTATTCCAGAAACTCTGTGAACATGAACTTTATGTCCAAGAAGAAAAATGTGAGTTTGCACAAAAGGAAATTATGTTTCTTAGGCACAAGATCAATAAGGGTCCTGTAAGAATGGATGAGAGAAAAGTGATGGTCACATCCTAAGTCTGTTACGAAGTTGAGATCTTTCCTAAGGGCTGGCTAATTATTATCACAAGTCCATAAAAGGCTATTCAAAGAAGGTTGCTCCCTTAGCTTATGGTGGTGTGTTAGTCCAAGATGCTTCCAAATTTTGTGTTATCTGAGCCGGGTGCCGGATTATTATGCTGATGTGATGCCGCCTGAACTGCCTAAGTGGTTGCCCTCATGAAGTCGATCATACCTATGTCGCCTACCAAACTTGCTGAATTAAGGAAACAATTGGATGGACTCCTCGAGGCCGGCTTCATCTACTACGGTGAGCTTCTTATGTTCCAAAAGAAGGTTGATGGTACGATGCGTATGTGTATTGATTATCACACTACAAATAAGTTACCCATCAAAAACACAGATCCTATTCCTAGAACTATGACTTATCTGATCGTTTGGCTAGGGCATCCTCCTTCACCAAACTCGCATTTTTTCTTTTTTGACATAAGGTTCATGTTCACCAGGTTTCTGGAATACTTTCCTAGAAGGTAGACAATATGATCATCCAGTGATTTAGAATACATCACAACATCATATCTTTCACCAAATTTTGAAGGTCACATATCATTCATCCCAAATCCAGTTCATAAACCAAGAATACTGAAAGAAGGATAACAAAAACTACAAAACCAAAACAAATGGCAAAAACCCAGAATAGAGAAAAACAAAATTCCAAAATCTAATTGATGAAATCGTACCAAGAATACTGAAAACCCAGAACCTAACTCCAAAACGGTGAATCATGCAGTGTTCGTCAAAATTCAACAACAAGGGACATCTCCAATTGGAGGAAGATAATCAAAAGTGCAGAGAAAATCAAACCATGCATGGAAAAAGAAGTAAGGGATGAAGAAAGATACCATCCATGAGTTAGAGGGAAGAAAGAAGAGAGAGGCGCAAATTGGACCTGCATAATTAATTCGAAATATTGCTATGATTATCACTAGGATTCAGCCACAAAGAGAGGTATAGAATAACAATCAACCATTATAGAGAGGGAGAAAGTGAGGAGGGTGAATATTTACCAGTGGTTCAGAGAGAGAAAGAAGGCGAAGTGGAAGAAGGCGAGACATTGGGGATTTGGGGGGGTTTAGGCTGGGTTTACAATTACAGGTGCTGCTGAAACATGGTCCACTAACCCGCCCTTTAATTCGCCACATCGAACACATCCTCGCTTTACTCACCTGTTGTGCTCCACCTTAAATTTTTTTTTCTTTTTTTTTTTAATAATGGACGAACTTAACACTTTTTTTACAGCACAGGTTTTCCTTTTTTTTTTTTTTTTGAGGGAATACCACTGGTTTTCAAGAAGTCAAATATATATATAAAGTCATCTTACATAGACGCTTCTTCAAGATTTTTAGTCACGATAAAGGGAAGAAAACATATATTAAAACTTGCATTTTCAATGGAGGAGATAGGTTAGACTTTAGAGATTATAAGAGACAATATGGACGGATTTGTGGAAAACTGGAAAACTCTAAAGATAGATTGGATGAGGAGACGCAGAGCATGGTAAGATGCGATTTGGACTTCATTCGTGATGATCAAAAGACTGCAGTAAAGACTTTTAGGGCACATGGCTGGAAGAAAAGAAGGAAAAAAGAGATATTGTTGTTGAGCTGTTTTTTGGGTTGTATTTGTGCTTGGATCATCTTTAGTTTAATTTGTAGTTTGTTGTAGCTGTTGAACTGATGTATTACACACTGTTATGTAATTATTGTTGCAAACTCTTCCAGCCTGTTTGGGCTCTGAAGAATCGAGAAAAAAAAAAAGAAATTTAAGAAAAGAAATGTGTCAATTAAACCATGATTTCAACGAAGTATTCCCAAGAAAAAAGTGATGTTGTGAAGAAGTTTTGATCAAACATTTTAACCATCAAAGAAAATATTTATACCTTCCTAATTGAATTGCTTTTAAAAGGTATAAAATTTTCTTTAGATTTCCCAAATTGTTTGCTTTGAAATGAACCGGAAAAACTAATCTCAAAAATTTATATGCTCCAGTCGTACAAGAGTGATGAAATTGGTGAAAGACTACATTTTAAGGTTGGTTTAAATACTTTGTTCAAGATTCAATTTGATTAAAGGCATAAAAGATCTTCCTAAAAAAAATGCATCAAGAAAGTGTGGTTTCCTGTTATATGCAAAATATGTATAGGTTGGATTTGCTTACCAAAGCTCAGCTTGAATTCAATTTGATCAAAACTAGATTTGTTCAATTTGACCAAGACTTCTTTTATAAATTGCATCAAGAAGAAATCCCAGTTTTTTCATTATGCCAACACACAAACTATGATAAAGAAATCACCTACTTCCTCTGCAAGTGTACATGCAGGGCACTTGGCACTCAAATTAGTGAATAGGATACTTGAAGCTGTACATTAGAGCCAAAATACAAAACAAACAATTTCAAACATGACAGAGACACAACCCTAGAACAACTGTTAAGAGTACTTGATACTCCAAAATAGGTCACAATATCAGGCACAGTCTGTCCATAGTCAGACCATAATCTGCAGTTAATTTTCTTGGTTTTAAACAACTCGAGCACGATGCACAGGTTTATTCTTCTATGTGACTGAAGGATCCTCCGATACTGGTTGAGTCCAATTTGAACGCAGCTTGAATCTTCCGTCTGTTTTGGGGTACCAAGACTTTGCCCCGAAATGGGTTATTAGCATCACCTGTCTTCAACATTTTGTACATCAATTTTTGTTGGCTATAAACTAAAGTGGAGTCCAACGTCGGATCAACTTTGAGTACTGCTCAAATCTTCCATTGTGTTGGGATTTTACCGGCTAGTCTGCAAATTTCAGCAGGAATGAAAGCTGAATGTATCAATTAGTCATTGAGAATCATCGAATTACTCCGTCATCCTTCAAAATGAGAGGAATCACAGCTTAGTGAATTATGACATAATCAGCATCGTGTGGCAAAGTTCGCAGTGCATTGGAATCTGCTTGACGAACTTGGGCGTGGCTCTCTGCCTCGTGTTGGAACATCCTGACCAACTCTTCGAGCTCCATTTTTCGCACTTCAACTTGCTCTTCGGAGACGGGCTGTTTCAGGCCAAGGTATAGTAACCCCACTGCAATTAAGATGACGCCCAGCAAGACAAGGAGCCCTGAAAATAATCCAAATGCATATGGAGCGTTTGTAGCACCGGGGATTCCATCAAGATTAGCTCCAAAGAGGCCGGTTATTATGGACAATACAAGTCCGCATCCACCGAAGACTCCTAGGTTGTGGGTAACTCGAAGGCTTTGATCCTGCAATAGAGATGTTCACGAAGACGGGATGAATGGTGTACTGTTATCTCATGACAATTTTGACAAAATCCATAGAACTTGTTAGATTCCAAATAATGTGCAATCCAAGCATGTCACTCAAATTATGTATGCTACAGGGAAACACGATGGTTGTTTAGAATGAAATTCTCCAGTACTCGAATAACTTCGCCAACCCCCCACCCACTCACACCAAAAAAAAAAAAAAGAGAGAAAATAAGAGGGGATAGGTTCCTGATTTTGGAAGTGATAAACATGTGGGCTCCAAATTTTCCATGCATTCCTGATTTCAGCAGATCAAAGAACAATGACTTTAAAAGTAACCTCCTGACAACCATGACTTCCAGACACGAAAAACTCAACAAAAATGACGTCCGACATTCTCAGCATGTTATACATTCAGCATAGAAAGGTGATCTATAAATGACTTTGAAAGTACTATGACAACTACTGCCAAAAAAGGAATGGAGGGGAAAGAAGCAGTCACACTTAGAATCATAAATCCATAAATACCAACAGTCACATTTACTAACCTGCAGCCAGGCACGAATATTACTCTGCATGACATCTTGAATGGTGAATAACCGGCCACGGACAGCCTCTTGTTCAGTAATCATTTCTCTTGTACTCTTTCTTACCTTCTCAAGCTGGCTTCTTGCTACATTACCCCGCAGATGCTGAAGAAGCTCAAATATGATCTCCTCCCTTGCATGGAGTGACCATTTTACTCTGATGACCTAATTAAATTGAAACTAGGTTAAATAACATAACAAATAAATCCCAATCAAATACCCCAAAAGTCCCATTGCAAAATAGGGAAGGTGAAGAAAAATAAGAAGAAAGAGATTTCAAAACCATTCACTACTTACTACTCGGTGGAAAAGAAGAGGTTAGAGAGGCATTTTGCTTTAATTCATTACAGTCTAAGCTGGAAAAAAGTTCCTGGACATGTGATATAAGAAATAGAAGATGACATAAGGATGTGGGATGCGATCGTGTGAAAGAAAGGGATAACTAAGAGCGTTATCAGATAAAAAGGCAGTTGGTAGCAAAGGCAAAGTAAAAATAAAGCTTAATATCCCTGAATCAAGCATTCTATAAGAAGTGAAATTGCATTTGCTATTTCTTTACCTACATTGGGTAGTTCAATCAATGTGATTGCCAATGTAAAAATAAAACTAGTAAATAATATTTTAATTACACTAGGACATAAGATTCATTTTTAATCTCCCACCAAGTTTAGTTTTAGGCTTTGGATATCTGTTCACCCTGCATTACTCATAATTCATAAGTATTTTCATAGGTGGAGCACTTAGTGGACAGAAAGTCGCCAACGGCCCCCTCGACCTTTTCTTCATAAATTATGTTTCGGTCACAAGGTATAAATTGGATAAAATTGAGTTGATTTGTCATATTATGGCCCCTACAAATGGTTCAAACTAGTTTATGACCCCCTTTTTGGCTAGGAGCTGGCTTCGCCCCTACTATGGCATCATTCAAGAAACAAAAGAATGGGAAAAAAAACAAAGGGAGGTCTAAATAGCCATGTTAATAGTTCCCATGGATCCCCTTTAGAAATGATTTTCATTGTTTTTTTTTTTGGGGGGGGGGGGGGGGGTGTTACAGGTCAAAAAGGTAACTGTAATAAAAATCTCTCAGAGAACAGATACCCAATGTCCTACAACACGGCTCTGGAAATAAGTTCTATCAACACCAACGAAAAAGGTAAAGCACTATAAGCTCAACCTCTGGCAGTTGAGGCAAAGGACCAAAAAAAGGAAGGTAAAGCACTATTAGCCCCCAAAAAAAAAAAATCTCTCTTTCTCACAACCAGCCAAAACGCAAAGATTACACAACTAGAAGTTTTAAAATCACGATTACAGCGAAAGAAATAGGTTGCCTTACCTGTCTTGACAACTTTCTAACTTCTTGGTTGAGAATCACGCCAAAAAGATGCATATCTTCTTTGTTCCTCCTATTAGATTGCCAAACAATGAGCACAACTCCAAGAGAAGAAACGGATGGGCACGAACAAGTTACACAAAAGGTAAGCAGCTTTCCAGCTGAAATACCTGTTAACAAACTTCAGTTCAACTTCATCTGCTGCTCCGAAAATGGATTTTCTGAATAATCTATGGAACAAGAACAAATATAAAATGTTACACAACCAGTGAGAAGGATTCCAGTGGCAGAAATAGATATGATAACCACAACAGAGTTAGTTCGCTTGTTTATTTTTGGAGAGAAAGATATAACAAGATCAACAGTAGAGTAGGTTGAACATTTCAATTATTCTGTAATGAGAATATTGGATGCACATATTGCTTAGGTCATGGCAAGTGATTAACAGAAAACATACTGCACTGATGTTCATAAGTTGGTCATAGCAGAATGCACTCATGATGGGTCAAGGCTAGCAAAGACTAGAGAGACAATATATACTTATAAGAGTTAGCTGCATGCACCTTTAGCTATGCAACGTCCAAAGTTTTTTGGTTAAAAATTTTAGTCTTAAAGTTGTCCAGGCTTGTACCTAACTACCACCTTCCTTAAGGGCTCATTCTTTATATGCTTCCAGGGATTCTTTGCTGGACCACTATTTGGCTATTTGTGAAGTTAATGATCCCACAGTTTGTTCCCATGAGTCTGACATGGCTTTTTTTTTCCCTCTTGGTTGCCTTTGTTGCCCAATCAACTCTCTCCCGTAATTAGGTGGATTTCCAAGCCAGGCTCTTGAAAATTTACAGGGTTATTGGTGCAAAAGCAAGGCATGTGACACTGACAATGTCTATTTGGTTGATTAATAGATTTTACAACTGTAAGAAATGACATTGAATGTCATCACCTATCATCCCAACGGGCAAGACGGCAAGCAAGATGTGCAATGACTTCATGAATTGTTCGTGGTACATTATATCCACCGGCAATAAGAAGTTCCTGGGGAAATACAGGCATAGGAGAATAAAAAATTGCGATTAAGGATTCCATTCAGAATACCACACACAGAAATAGAATGAAAGGCTATTCAAACTTCAAAGGATTCTGATATATTGATTGAGAAGTGAGAACACACCTGGACCTCCATGACGCCCAATACATTTATGCTTGATGTAGATCCTTTAACATGCATAGCTGTTACCAGAAAGTGCTGTGCATGCCATGAACGTAGAACAACAGGTATATCATCTTCCTCAGCTGATGGATCACCAGCTGAATGCCCCAGAAGCACAAACAATAGCCCTCCTGCAACCCTAACTGGAACCTAAGCCAAAGATTAACTAACTTGGTAAATATATCGTCCACATCTGCACATTTATGCAAGAACTGAAAGGACCCTCATTGCTAATAAGAGCTCTTTTATCAAACAAAACAATTACCAATGAGTGGAGATCCAAGGAAAAATTACAAATAACAGATTCTTTTTTCTCAATAGTTGAGAATGAACAATTCATTGCCCACAATCAAACTCTACATATATTAACGTGCCATCAATGATTGGAAGACATCAACACTTCAAATGAAAACAAGAAACTGATCATCATTGAGTCAATTGTGAGCACCGAAGGCTGTAACAGAATTCAGAATATCATCCTCTCAATCTCAACGTAGCATAGGACTGATGATCATATCAGTTTTTCCAGATATGACCACAGATAACTCGCCATTGCACAGACAAGTGCATTACAGTATAGTGTTATAATGTAAAGACTTAGGAGTTCGGACAGATGACAAGTCGAACTTCTTTCCTGCACACAAAAGTGAATAGAAAGACACAACCAAACTATCCAATGCAGATACAATGAGAGAAACTGAACTGTACAGCTTATTACTCTCTTATTCAATATTTTTGGCACACCAAACTAGACACTTTGCCCTGGAGAAGATAGCTATTCAAGCCCTGTCCTTCACACTGTTATTTTATCTAAAGAGTATATCATATTGAAGATAAAAATCATTTGATGACCCCAGTACCGTTCACAGTTTTTAAAGTCAAAAACTGATGAGCGATGCAGATCACGGCTGTGATTAAAGGTGATCAACTGATTAAAACAATGCAGTATCTGCAGATAAAAAGTATCACCTCATAAAGCAGGTATTTCATTCGCTCACTTATTAGACGGCTTTCGTCTCTCAGAGCAATGCTGATTGCAGGGTGCAGCCATTGAGCATTGCTGAGCCATGAAATAATATTCTGATGACCTGCATCCACATGGCACCACCATACAGGACCAACAGGTCGCTGCCAATATGGAGCAACCAACTCTGCTACCGTGACATCATCTTCACCATCAATGAACTCAAATTGTTGGGAAGCCCAACCAGCATCTACTTGCACTTCTTGAACAAGCTCCGAGATTCTTGCCCAACCAATTGGCACCCAATGGCTTTCATGAAGCTGATCAGTCTGGTAAGCTTGTCTAGCCGCATGTTCATCAGAAGGAGACACATGATGAGCTCCATAATCCATGAGGGATGAAAAATCTCGATTATGGGTATCATTTTGACCATTGGCATCAAGTTCTCCACACGTAAATGTTTGCTTCTGAAAATAATCACTTTCTAGCTGTCGTGTAGGTACAGATCTAAATGGAGGCTTCAGCTTCTGCACTTTTCGACGAGATTGCACATATTCAAAACCACAGATAAGTCCATCCGTCCAAAGATCCGCGGATATGGCATCTCTTTGGCTTTGAAGTTTAGCAATTTCAATCTTTGCTGCATTTCTCCTGGAACTCAAGTCATCATTGCCCTTGCCACTCAATTTGGTCTCCATGTAATAGTGCCAAACAATCTGTCAAATTGCCTGCCCTAGCTTTATGGTCTTTGAATGGCAAACAGAAAACAATCTGTAAGATATGTCTCTAAATGTTAAATAGAAGTATCTCTTCAAGAACATGCTTGCTGTGATGTGTCCCTCAAATCATACCATCTTATGACATGTAACAATCCAAAGTAACAGCGATCAATGCTGCCAACTAAAGTATAGACATGAAGTGTGCAGCTGTTGCAAACGCCGACTGTGAGCTAGCATGCGCTCACCATAAGTTTAGCTGCAATTATGTGAGGAACTATGAGATGATGCAACTTTGTACATAATACAAAAGTACAAGTAGTTCATATTAGGCAGCAGTGCGAATTCTTGCATCTGAAATTTTAAACAGTACTTATGTCTTTAGTAGATAATAGTGTATACTGATTAATCACATTTGATAAGGGGAGTGGTTGTTTCAACTTTCAAGAAGAAATATTTCTGGCTGAAGTCTGAAGGAACTCAACATCTTATGTCCCCCACAGACTGCAACTTATTACGTGCACTCGGAGCATGTGCTCCAAATACTACAATTATTCACTCTTATTATTATGATTGTTCACTCTTGTTATGATGATTGTTCACTGCGTATATCCTGGAGCACATACTCCAGGTGCATGTAATATATATTGCCCACAGACGCACTAGCTTCCCACACCCCCTTACATGAACATAGAAGCGATCTACAATGTGTCACCTACCAGGTTCTGCCAAATTTCAATAATAGCTCTTGTTCATCCAGCAAAAGTTTTGAGCGCTCAAGTCTCCCTACGTCTTCTGAAAAATTTGGCGTGCTTACCCTCAGATTCTCAAGAAGCAAGCAAACAACCTCAAAGGATCCCCACCATTTACTGGGTAATTTTTTTCATTGCAGATATCTCAGTTTCTTCTTCTTTTTGAATTAAAAAAGATATATATTTCAAACTATGTACTCATTTCATTCATTGCCTCATTTATTTGTTGTCCAGCACTGTTCCAAAAAATGTCATAGAGGGTCTTGCAAAAAATATAACCTCTCTACTTAGATTTAAGCCACATGTACCATGAAATCTCCCCACCCAGTTTCAACATAATTCTCCCTAATTTTCTTCATTAATACTGCAAAGTCCAAACCAGACAGTTTTCCCCTTTCCTTCAGGTAGACAGGATCATATGTGGTGTAACCAGCTTGAAAACATCTACCACGACATAGACGCATTCACCTCAGGCATCAAACGTCCTTTTCTATTTTCATTAAGATAATAATAATAATAATAGGAGTAATAACAACAACAACAACAACAATAAAGTCGTTTTCTACATAATAATTTCCATCAAAATTCAGGTATTCAAAGGAAACATTACTGATTCTGTACAAATTAGGAATGAAAACTGAAAAACACCAGTAGAGTGATAAAAACTAATCAGATAAGGCACCAAGTTAAACTTTGACAAGTTTCACATAATCAGCCACTCAAATTCGATATCAACTTTTTTCTGTGAAAATTAAAAATAAACTCTGCGTTGATGTTGACACTAGAGTTTTCCAGTTACTTCTAATACATCAGCAAACTCGTCCATATCCAGAAGACCATAACTCCTCCCTTCAATTTCATCCAACAAGCTCAACCAAGCGCACAAATTCGGAGCCATCAAACACAATCCGTGAAAAACTAAAACAAACACCAAATGAAGGTAAAAATATAAAAAAATTCAGACAGACAACAATTCCTGAAAGAGAAACTACCAAAATTGGAAATGCCAGAGAGAGAGAGAGAGACAGAGTACCAGAGAGATTCGGAGACGATGCAAAAGCAGAGGAGAGAGTGAGGAGAAGTATGAATGAAAACAGGTGTGTTGAGAATCGCATATATACTACGACTGACAGAAAGTGTAGAATTACAAGTGATATCAGTTAGATGGAGAAGTCAACAAGTAGGACTGATTATAAAGGGAAAGGCCACAGTAACGTTTACTCACCGCCGGAGACGGCGACGCCAACCTTCGCCAGCGGCGGCTCAACCGCCACCGTCTTTTGATTTTCAGTTTTTTTTTTTTTTTTTTTTTAATGGAACAAACAAATGAACAATTTGTACGTGAGTCTGACGCGTGGCTGTTAGGATTAATTTCTCTACTTTTATTATGTGGAGCTGGCGTGGGTGTCACTAGTCAACGTCTCTTTTAACCAGCTAAATTATGTCACCAACTTTTAATTTTCTTTACTTTCGTCTCTAAGAAAGACAAGAATGCGAATGAAACCTACTCTGACATTTTCTTTTCATTGACATCTCTCCTCCTTTTCTTCCATTCCTTGAGTTACGGAATCTTGCAGTTCCTAACTCAAAGGAATGAAAAAAAGGAGGAGAAGGCACAATCCAGAGAAAGGGGATCAAAATTCCATGGATGAAATTTTGCATTGCATATGCTCTAATACACCGTGAGGTCCGTGACTCAATCTACAAAACTATCACGTTATACATAGTAAAAAAATTAAGGAGAAAGTCAGAAGAAGAAAAGTTTGTTATGACAAAGTGTAGTATAGCATTGTAATATGTAATGATTTATAATTAGAGTGGTAAATTATGGTAAGTACGATATATTACCATACAAAAGAAAAGAGTTATAGTCTTTTTCCAAAAAAAGAAAATGTAAGTTATTATCAGTTAAAACAACATTTGTCTTAGGGCTTGTACTAATGATAGTCTTGTATTTATTCCACCTTTAATTAAACAAAACATAGAAGAATGGGTTTGGTTCCTCCCAAATGTTCAGATTCACTTTATGGTGAACTGAACAACAAACAAATTCTCAAGTAAATACGTTTTTAACGCGGTATGAGAGATTCGGATGTAATCAACTTTCCCTCGCGGATTTCTGGTGAACTGAACATATTTCATTATTTTGGTTTAAAAAAAAAACCATATTTCATTACTTCAAACACAGTCAAATGATATTCAAAAAACATATTTCATTACATCAAACACAATCAGATCATAATCAAATTTGGGGTGAATCCATATAAAAGGAAGCAACAAGTTGTCAGAAGCAATAAGATGAGCATCAAACATTTGGTTCTATTCTTTAGTTAGGTTTGATATAACTCTTCCAACTTATCTTAATTTATCCAAATTTATCCAAATCTAACACAATTTCCCAAAAAAACATCCACTTTAAAAACACAATTCTCAAAAAAACATCATAACTTATCCAAATTTATCCAAAGTTATTCAAATTTATCAATCCAAACCTGAAAATAATCTAACCAAAGAACATGACCTTTTAACACAACCACCAACATTGGTCTTGACCTAAGGCCCCATTATTTTACCATGCAGTATAGTTTGGTACCACAACTCACCATACCACTCAATATTCTTCCACACTTTAGCACAATGATTACCAATATATATCATCACTTTTCTCCTTTACTTTTGACACTCTCATCACCTACCATATCAATCATACTTTCCATAAATTTTACAATACCATCACACACCTTCCCACACCATTTTCACACCATACCAACCCACATAAAAAAACAGGGCGTTAGCATCTTTAATATTCAACAATGAAGCCACACACACACAGAAAGACACAACACAGCAGAGAAGAAGAAAAGCGAAGAATGCACTCGCAGAAACCACCAACTTTTTCACTATTGAAGAAGGCAAACAAAAACTGGGATTAAAAGAGGACGAGCAACAGCACAAATTAGCACGCATTGTTCCTAGGTTAGACAAACTGACAATTAAAAAAAGAGGTACTAGTAGTAACATACAACTTCCCAGGCACCAGAGGCTAGGCTAACCTAACAATCTCAGTCTCCTCCATTATATTCTCCCTACTACCACTGCCCTAAAACATCTTTCTCACCTCATTTCCGGGGACTCCGAATTGGGAAACCTAAACCTCTATATATAAAGAAGAAACACCCTGAAAAAACCTGGGGGGGAGGGAACCCATGCTTCATTGCTTGAGAGTTCATTTATGATGATGATTAGTAGCCGTTTTGCCATAGCTGTTGGGGGTTTTGCTTTTGCTGCTGACCCTGGGACCCACCGAGGGAGCCGTCCCTAGTCATTTGCAGCTGCTGCTCGATTGTGGGCCCCCCCTGGGAGTGATAGTAGTTGGGGTACCCGGACAGTTGCCCGTAGTGCTGGTGTTGGTGTTGGTGTTGCTGCTGCTGGTGCTGCTGTTGTGACGGCTGCTGGCTTTGCCGGTATCCGGCTGGCTGCTGCGAAGGTTGCTGGCTTTGCCCTGGGAAGCTGTAGTATGCGTTACCCGGAACACCTGACATTGTTCTCGAGCCCGGTCCCTGAAACCAATCAACAATAGAGTTCTCATTATAAATATGAACCGAGCGATAATATGTGCTGCAATGGTGATGGAAATCACAAAATGGTAGTTTGGTACCAAAGCACAAAATACGGCCTCACAAATAGAGAAGCATTTTCTGATATTGCCACGTAGGAGTAATTCGGTAAAACCAGTAAAAAGAACATCGATTTTTTCAGTAACCCCATATACTACACCATCAATTAGATAAATAGTATGAAGACAGAACATCAGTACAAAACCCACTAAATTACATTCCGTATTAATCCAGTAAGGTAGTGATAATACTTTATGCACAATGCAATTCCATGAATCCGGACAAAATAATGATATTTTAGGTGGCGAATCTTATTGATCAACAATTTAAGTGCTGCAGAATTCCAGCAACGAGAGACTACACCTTATAGGTGATAACTTGAAGACAATAATCAAAAGTATTCAGAGTTCAGACAACATAGACTACGGCTGCATCACAAGATATACACACAGAACAGAATATGCTTATGACTGACTCTGCTTCTCATATATATAGCATAGAATGTGTTTTCCATAGTTCCCCCTTTCAAAAGTCGCCTATTTGAGACAGAGACAGACAAACGTGTAGTAAAAAGCAGGGAATTAAAAAGTACCTGCTGCAAGGAGAGGAGATGACTGGCATCTTTATATTGGGAGCTTAGGAGATCATCATAGCTCATTGACGTTCCCGCAGGAGCTGTCGGATGACTCAGTGGGAAATTCCCGGGAATGGTATTCGAATTCCCAAAGGCGCCGTATCCAGGGGCAACAGTAGCTGACTGGGGCAGACTGCTGACTGAAACACTGTTTTTATACTGAGGGAGCATCGCCGCTGCTAGGGATTGAGGGAAGTTGCTGTTGCCAGCAAACGCTTGCTGGAAGGCTGATGGCAAGAACGGGTAGCTTTGGGCCACAAAGGGGTAGCTAAGCATACTAGCGTAGTGCCCCATTGGAACCGAGGGTTGCGAATACGGATGTACCAGTTGCTGTGGAAGCGCAGGTCCCCCGGATACGCCACTGCCAGGTAGGGCTTGAGTTGGCTGAGTCGTAGCAAAGTTGCCCGTCTTCATTGCCTGTGCGTGGCATCACAACATGAATTAGAATAGCCCGTAAGTAACGTATGCCCATGGGCGGATCTCAAGCCATGTGAGAGGGGTGGCCATGGCCATCGGTAAAAAAAAATTCAGTATAATTTGGGATAAAAATTATGGATTTTATGTATATCTGATAAATATAATAGTGTAGTGGACACCCCTGGTCCGTAGACCTAGATCCGCCACTGCGTATGCCCCAGGACTTTGAACATTCAACGAGGAATATATTAGCAAAGTTAGCTACATATGTTCTCACAATCTTATTACAAAAGTAAATTTGTCCTAAGATTAACATATCACTGTCAGAGGGAGTTCGAAAAAATATGGAGAAGTGTGGATAAGGCTGACCATCCTAGCCCTCTAACACTAGGAGAACTCAGAACAGTGCCCCTTTCCCGGGTCTCCACAACTTTTTTTTTTCACAAAACCAAAAAGGGGTAGAACAGTGCAAGACAAGAAAGTTGACCAAGAAGCCCCCGGAATTCACAGAGAAGTCATTGAATCTGACAGCCTCATCTATCATCAAACAGATATAAGAAGTCCAGGTCTCTCTTTCCACTATCTTCATCAACCATGAATGAATACTTCATATGACACTATTCTAGTGATAACTAGCTAGAAAGAAAAGAATTCACAGTAATGTGCAAGGCAATTCATAAGTGAAGGCAAACAATACCTCTGCCATTGAAGCAGCCGGGCCACTAATAGATGATGCAGAGTTTCCATACTTTGCAGGCATTGTTTGTGAAATGGGGAAGGGAGAATATGCAAGCTCAGCCTCCCGAGGTTGCACATTTGATGTTAATAGTGCGCTGGGCAAAGAGCTAGGATAAGGCTGCAAAATAAAGCATAAATTGTTAGACAGATTTCAGAGTGAAATTATAATATCTAAAAATGCTCATGCATGCCAAACAGAGACATCCATTTTCCTCAACCCCAAGCCTCACTCTTGAAAACACTGCAGCCACATTACACCCAGAGAAGCTAGCATATCCAAAAGCTATCTCAAACAAGTTGAGGTAGAAAAATAAACCCCAATGTTTTTCTTTTTCTTTTATATGCCATGATATCAAGGGGAGATTTGTTCAAAATATTTGCATTGCATATTTTCCACTAGAGAACTCCCCCCCCCCCCCCGGGGGGGTTGAAAATCCAAAGCCTCGGTCTACCCGGTACGTGTTCCTTAACTTGAGCGAACAAAAAAGAAACAGTGAACAAGTTCATACCCCATGGTTCACTTCCATTCCAATTCAATTAAAACAAAAGGAGAAAAGAGTTTTGATTAGAAAATAACAGAAAAGGCACAAAGGTCTCAGCATACAAAGCAGCCACACTAAGGGAATGCCAACAATTAAACAATATTGTGCGCAACAGTTACAAATACAAAGTTCAGTATTCAGAGAGAATCTTAAACAACATGACATAGGGACCACATAGCTTTCAATTATCTCACCATGACTCCTGATATAGAAGGCAGACCCTGCATTTGAGCACTTGTTTGCTGTTGTGCAAAAGCTGCATTCAACTGCTGGTTGTTCTCAAACGAATAATCAGCAGTGGATGAGGGGAACGAATACTGATTCTCCTGGGGAACCTCCGGTGCCTCCTGTGTAACTGTAGTAGGTTGGGAGACTGAGGGGGCATCAAAGTTGCTTGAATCAGTGCCTACTCTATGAGCGGCGCTTTCATCTGATGCTGTTTGGAGATGCTCCTCCTCATAGTACTCATTCCTTAAAAGTAACAAACAAATAATCAATTTATCAATCACTACGACAACAATGACCATATAAACGACATGCGGGAAGACCCAAAATCTGAAATACCTAGCCTCCTCATGCGCAGCAGATAAATGATCAGCAGCCACAGGAGCCTCTTCTTCATTACTCTGTGCAGGTCTGGAACCAAATGACCCAGAAAAGGGGGCGGGGGCAGGAGCACCCATTCCAGATCCGAAACTACCGAAGCTCAAGTGAGAACAGTCAGCAGACTGGACTTGCAGATGATCAGGGATCTTAACAGCAGGGCCGTCGTCTTCAGATGGAGAGTCTTCGTCCTTCGGCAACGACATGCTCTGCAAATTGGCTGTCACAGACGAGACTGACAGGCTAGGTTCCTCAGCTGTATCATACAGAAGCAATGTAAGCCAAAGGTCACTAAGAAGATAAGTCCTAGAAAAACATAACAGCAATAACTAACAACCGACCATTCGAGAAGCAACACTAAGGCAACCTATATTCGTACAGGTTAAATATATATCCAATGAGTAACCTTTGCAAGTTCCTCAAGCCAACCACAACCCCATAAACTATGTTCCTATGAAACTTGGAACCTAATTCTCCATGCATTCAGCGCATATGATGGCCCCATGAACTCTTTGGAGGTAACAAAATTGTATGAACACTTACAATTCAGCATATCCATAACTTTTCAATGATATACCCCAGTGTCCAACTAACCAATGTTTTTGAGTCCAAGACACAGATACAAAACCTAAATTAGGTTAATTGAAGGACAGAATAAAGATACCCACCAACATCCTAGCCAATGCATTCAAGAGGCATCCTAAGTGCCTAATGTCACTCTATTGTTGCTGAAGAGAAACTAAAACTCAAACCCAAACTAATTAGTAGTCAACTCAATCTCAATCCATGGCAGAACAAACATAATTGTGCATATTTCTCACAGCTGAAGACCTGACCAGAATCTGTCCCCATCCCAAGAAGTGAAGGAAATAAGCCCTTCAAAAAGTATGTTGAACTAATGCTTTAGCCTCACATCTTGTCATATGCACAGTTCATACTTCAAAATAGCAATACTCTAGTTACCTTCTTTATGATGATCCTCATATGAGTCGATTTTGCGGTATAAATCATCATCAAAGCCAGGTGCAGCACCAGAACTCTCCTCTTGTATATCTCGGTTGGACACAGGTACAGATCCAACGAGGTTAGCATGTGTTTCATCGGTATTATCTTCCTCCACAAACCTAACTTCATCTGCCTGAGATCTAAACTGCTGTGTTGTATCATAATGCTCTTCAGCAGGATGAGAATCAACAGATGGCTCAACAACAGAGGTAACACTAGCAGCTGGTGGGGGCTCCTCGTATAGCTCCCACCCATCATTCGCAGGTACATGATGGCTTTCAGTGATTCCTGACTCAAAGTTTGTTCCCGATGTGCTGAAACCATGATTTTGCGATGGATGCAAATCGATAGACTGGGGTCTTGCAGCAGCTGCCACAGAATGTTGATTATTGTTAACATGTTGTTGAGGTGTGCTTGGGCCCCTTCCATGGGGTCTTCCCATCTTAACAATATCAGCCATGGACACTTGACCAGCCATGCCTCCCCAGGCAGTTTGAAAGCCAGATGAGGGCAGTGCAGCCGGAAAGTTTTCAGGCGTATCAGTAGGGAATGCCTTGTCCGCGGTAGCATCACTGCAACAGAAATCAAGGAAAATCCCAAAATTAGCAAACAATGACCTGATCATAAAACTCACCGTCAAAAAAGTAAGACTATGGAAAGGTAAAACCAAGTAAATCAGCAGAAACATTGCATGGCCTTAGCAAAATTTATCAATGAAAACACCATCTAAATAAAGCATGTTAGAGTCACAGACGACATTATTTATGTGAAAGGCAGTTACACATGCAGCAAGTAATACTACCTTAGTTGAAGGCCCAAGGTTCAAAATTTGCAACTTAACCAATTAACTCCACAACTACCTCTCCCATACCGGAACCCAAAAGCTATTTCTTCACCTTTTGTTTGGAGGGGATGGAGGGAAAAGGGGATTGGAACAGTACAAAGACATGCTAGAAGTCTCAAGTAGAATGATCAACAACAAGAAGTATAGGCTGCACTTGAATGGAAGAATGACTATAACAAGAAACAAAACATGCAAGCATAACAAGAATTGTCAAGGTGGATTTGTGTGAGCTGGCGATCCAACATGGATATTCGTCATTTCCTCTTGTTCATGTTAAACAGCTAATGGGTGCAAAATTACCTGAAAGTAGCAGGGGATTGCCTCTTGTTCATGTTATTTCCTCCAACAGCTGAGGTAGAATTTGTGTGAGCTGGTGGCCCATTATCCTTCTTATATGCAGGTTTCGCGCGTGAGGAACCGGAGTCTAACATGAAGAGAACTAGTAAGAAACCATCCACAAAGAAGGGAGGTGATCATTGATTAACAAAGCAAGTCACAACATACCAGGACCAAATTGGGTTGTACCACCACGATTAGAATAGCGATCCACCCCACCCCTGCCACTGCGAGAGGAGGTGCTAGTAGTACCACGAGGCCTTGAATCATGCACATCTTTATTCTGCAACAAAGAAAAATTGATACAAAAATCCCAACAAAGACGTGTCAAGGCAATAACTCAAGGGAACATTGTTCTTCTGCAGAAACTCAAGCTATAGACTAGAGTAGATAATCCAATGACTAAGAACCAAGACCAAAAGACAAATATAATCCAATGGCTATTTGAAAGACCAAAAGACAAATATATCCAAGCAGGCTAGTGCATGAAGTACATGCACGCATGGACTATAATGAAATGGAACATTTAAAAACTGCAAACAAATTGTGTTCTTTGCCTGCGCACCTCTTTTTTCTTTTCACGTTTGCTCTTCACCTCATGAAACGGATCTACATAACCCATAACTTCATATTAGAGCAAGATCCAAACTCAACAAAGATTAAACTAAATTGATCCAGAAAGTGTGGATAATCCTATTGCATAACACAAGAAATTGTAATGGGAAGAGACAACGATGCATAGAAGAAAGAAGGCCTTCCAAACATACACAATAGCATACAAAATTACAAAGCAAAGAAGCTCTTTTAATACCACAGAATAAACCATTGTGAAGCAATAAGTGTTCATAGGTGAAACAGGTTCCTCTCACATCATCAAAATCATTCAAAATTAACCAACACAGATAAAATATGCGGTTCAAACAGATACTGAAGCTATGATCCAAATTCTCAACGCAAATAGAAGATAACACCACAAACCTGCTGCCAAGACAGCCTTCTCAATGACACAAGCATAATTACAAGTCACAAAAGAAGCCAACCAAAATATCACAAACTCAAATACCCACAATCACAAACCAAGAAAGTCCAAGACTTTAAAACCAAAACATAGATAAGAAAAAGTAGCAAAACAATCCCCAGAACAAGCTAAACAATCCCTCCTACATGTTCTAGAGTCTTATATTTAACAAGTTTGCTTCAGGGTATTTGTCCTCCAGCTACCAATCAAAAATTACCAACTAAGCAGCCAACCATCCTATAGTTAGATAGCTTTCTCTCAAAAAGACACAAGACATGCATACACAGAAGCCCCCCCCCCCCCTTTTCTTTTTCTCTTCTCTCCTTATCCAAGCACACTAACGCAACAGAAGCACACAAAAGAAATTACAGTCAGAAACATACATGCAGCTGTAGATCTATCACTACACAAACTATTTCATAACCAGCTTGGATGAAGGGTTTTTTGGGGGGAGGAGGGGTCAAATACAAAAACTTGTTATAATCAATAGATATTAAATGTTAGATGGCAAACCACTGCAACCATCCAAATAAACAGTAAACTCCCTTATCCAAAACCAACTTTCTAGAAACAACCAAATTTTAGCACAAAAGAGATCACTTAACCTAAAACCTCAGGAAATCAGTAGACAACCTAATACACAAGAAGAAAAGACAGAATCTTGTTCAACCCTATTATCCCCTCAAACCCTTCACCTCCCAAAATTAGAACTTTAAAGAAACACTCTTGAAGACTACATAGTCAGCCGCAAAACCTACATCAAAAAGAACCCAACAAAAGGAAGAAATTTTCCCCAAAAACAGAAAACAGAAAAGAGTATCAAATTCAGTAAAGATTGAATCTTGAGAACCCCTTGAACCTCATCCACCACACACCCAAACAACAAAAGATTTTGACAACACCCCACACATCAAAATCAAAAAGAAAAAACAAGAACAAGAACAAGTGCGCCTGAAAAGAAAAGACTCCAAATTAAAACCATCTGACAAGAAAAACCCATGAAAAGAAAAAGAAAAGAAACCTTGAGAAAGAAGACGGCTGACGGCTTCATTAGGGTCCATGTTACACTCTTTAAGCATAGCATAGATCTCAGCTTCAGAGTAGTTTACAATCTCTTTCAAGCTCTGAACCACCTTCTTAGATGCAGCAGGAATCGACCCATTAGAGGTGCTCCCACCTCCTCTGTTCCCACTACTCATTTTCTCTCTTTGGATCTGAATATGTCCGCCTTCTATCTCTCTCTCTCTCTCTCTCTCTCTCTCTCTCTCTCTCTCTCTGAGTTCTCTCTTTGCTGCTGAAGAATCCGCCGCGAGGAAGAAGGAAGCAGGAAGAAGAAGATATATTATGGGATGAATGAGGGTGGGAAGAGAAGAGGGTGAAGCGAAGGGGTTAAAACTGAGAGCTTTTTCTCACCTTCTCTATCTCTCTGTGTGTGCGACAACAGAAAACCCTGGTGGGGGGAACACTTTCCTTTTCTTTTCCTTTTTATTTTTATTTTTTGGGGGTGTGGATTTTGTTAATTTGTTTAGGGAGGAGTTGTTTGTTTTTGGTAAATCAATAAAATAAATCAAATATTTGTGTGGGAGGATATCATATATATCTTTGAGATCTCTTTGGCGTGCATGCTCATTAAAGGTTTATTGGGTTAGGGTTTTGAGGACAAAGGAGTAAAAACAAGGATTATGAAGATTTCTATATTTAATTTGCCCTAAAAGGATAACAAGGGGTGGGTTTGTAATTTTGTTGCTAGAGTATGTATGTGTGATTAAAGATGTTCATTGTTTTTCTCTTGTTTGAAATACAAACTTGAATTTGATGTTGAAAATTGAAATTTGTGTTTTCTATCGAGATCATAAAAGGAGATTTTTAAAAAGGTATTTAGAGAAGTAGGGCATTTGTTTGCCGAATTGTGCTTTATAAATATATGTCTATATATATTGTGGTACTTTCAATTTAAAGAAATAAACAGATACGTTTAGATTAGTTTTTCTAAATTTTAACAAATAAGAAAGTCGGCCTATTTAAATTAACAACTCTTTTATCAACAAGAATATTTTCAAACAATAATGGTGATGGCCAACTTGCATAAGAGTCTAAGAGACTATTGACAATGTGTAATCGGTACATGACATTAATATTAGCTTATATAGCTTCATATGGACCAGATGTCTTTTATGGTGTCGTGTAAGTTTATTGCCTTATTAGATTAAATGATTCTTTAAAGCTAGAGCGTGAGGTGCAAATACATTGTCCTACATTATAATAGTTTAACCCATTACTTATGTACTTTGTAATAATTACAATCTGGATAGTTGAAAAAAAAATTATTTTTTGTCAACTTAAATTGTAATGGACCAAAGTGAAATGTCCAATTAAAAAATCTCATAATTTTCTTTTACATGAAAATATAGGTAGTGAGTGATTTCTAAACATGGGGTCAATTGAAATCAATCTCTACAAAAACAACAACATCAACAACTTCCCATGTGACATATTTGAGCGTTGTTTGGGAGATCCCAATGAACAAAAGTTCATGGAGAGACTGATTCCGACGGATCTGCAACGAAATAGAGGAGAAACTTGTTAAGCTAACAAACTACACCCCATTGTGTTGCATGTGGTTTAGGAGGAGCTAACAAGTACCTACACAAGAAAAACAAATATAGGCCAAAAAGTAAAAGACTAGCTCAAGCACAACACCCTCCCTCACCCAACAACCTTAATACTAGCCCGCCAAGCTCCCCCTGTCTAGAGTCATTTCCTCCACTAAACCTAGATATCTTAGATCTTCTCTTATCACCTCTCTCATAGATTTTTTAGGTCTCCCACGCCCACGACGTCCAAGAGGTATCCCAATTCCTCCCACAACTCCTTATAGGAGCATCCTCGTTTCTCCTACAGACATGCCCAAATCATCTCAGTCTAGTCTCGCAATTTTTCTTCAATGGGTTCTACCTTTAGTTTAGATTGACAAATATCATTCTTTAATCCTATCCTACCTGGTATAACCGCAAATCCACTAGACCATCCACAATTCTGCAAAATTTAGCCTTTACACTTCACCTTCTTGACTATCTAACACTCAGCGTTACACAATATCGTTGGTCTCTCTAAATTGCAAAATTTAAGGGTAATTAAGATTATTACATCCAACCCCTTCGTACCTCACCTAGGCAGGATTTTGGAGTAACAATTTTGTTATGAATTAAAATTGTAGTTCGCACTTATTTCTTTTGTTATTTTTTTCATCATTTTTCTAGCTTGTCAATGATTTGGTTCTCTTTGCAAAATATGAGATTTTTTTTATATGCCCATTATCTGATATTCGAATCCCTCTAATATATTAGCTCATGGTGTGAGCATATGTCAAGCGTTGGCTTATGAGTGAAAGTTGGTGAATGCATGCAATGTAAAAGCCACATAAGTTTTATATCATGATTGTCGATAATCTTCCTTAACTATCATTGTAAGTTGATTTCCAAGTAAAGATGATACTTACTTAAGCTATGTTTCGACCTAGAGTGGAATCATGAAGTTAAGCTCATTGCCTAATTATGACACCATGGAATTTACGAGGGAGAATACATATTAATGACTTGCAAGTATTTGTCAGAGGAGGAATGAGTCATTCATCCTTAACATTCTCTTTTTATAGTTTATGGGTATAGTGTTTGTAAACATTTGTAGTGGGTATCTCGTTTCCAGCTTTCCACTATAAGGTTGGGAAGTGTAGTAATTGAGAGGCTTTTACTATCGTTCTTGACGACAACTATAGTATAATAAGATCTTTTACTATAATTTTTGACAACAACCATGGTACAATGGGGTCTTCTACTACAATTTCTTTGATCATCCGTTGCGCGTGCGCACACACACACGCACGCACACAAAAAAAAAAACTACTCTACTACTAAGGTTTGTTGAAGGAATCGTAGTAAAACAATCTCTTTTACTCTGGTTATCAAAAAGCATAGTGAAACCTCTTCTATTAACTTTTTTTCATACAAACAAAAACAATATCACATTTCATCAGGAGCTCTTGCCCCACTCATTGCTTGCATGCTCACAATGGCCATAGATACCACTTCGCACCATCTACACCACCAATACGACATCATCATGCACTATACTGACACAATGAGATGACGCTGTCACTCTGACACAAACACATCACACCATTTGCACCACCAACAGAAACGCCTCAACACAACCATACCACAAGTACCTGCACTACCAATAAAAACACACCACTTCCTAGATGTACCATGGTTTAAAGATGGAATATGCGGTATAGTAGAGAGTCATGGTCAAAACATACTCTCCTTAACACTTGATCACTAGAGAATAAAAAGACTTAAGAATACAACTTCCCTTACTTGTGAATATAAAGGCGTATGATTTTTCAAAAGGTTCTAAAAGGATTGTTGCAGACAACATATTTAAGAAGGTATCTTCAACTTTCTTGTGAGCATATAATATGGTGTGTATTGCAATAGCCAAATATTAGTGTAAGAATGAGACATTTGAATTTGAATATTTAAATTCAAATAAGCTGGATTGTTGGCACTTAACTCCTTGATTGCGTATATGTGATCCATGCCATAAACATCATAATCGGGATCACAGAGTTGAGTAGTCCATGAGGGAATAATTGAGTTTTGTGTTAAATGCAGGCACCATAAACCTTGGTCTGTATGACATGGTTTATAACCTTATGAACCATAGTACGTGGCATATAGTTGAGCAAGATTTTCTCTCACTACTAGCCTTCACAATATGTGGCAGCCACATAGATTGTGGTAGGCTCACAACTATGTGGAGCCTTGTGGCTTATCTTGGGGTGTCTTTAAGCCAACTTTAGCCACCTAAACCTATTTCCAAACCCCCTGTATTGAAAAGCTCAACAACCTTCTACCATTTCAAAAGTATGAACTGGACTTGAAATATACCAAGCATGAAGTACCACTGTCTTTTCTAGGGGGTGAAACGAACATAAAATAGTCTTGGTGTTATCATATCCCCTATCAATTAGGCAAAGCCAAGAAAACTTGAATACTCGAGAAATTAAGGAGTTTATACGCGTCATGAAAGTAACTTTTGGCTTGATGAACTTTCATTTTGTGTACATAATTTCAACGAATTCAAATGTAACAGTAGACAATTCATTAAATTATACATTCATACAAACTAATTGGATATATATAACACATACACCTTATTCTATATTCATAATTCAATACTATAATTCTAATCATTGTCCATATCCTTTGTAAGAGCATTAAACCAAACCTGTTAGCTATCTAAAGTGGGCACACTTCATGTGCTATATACATAAACTTTAGAAATCACTCATGTAATATGAGTCTCATCTAATCAATGTATATAAAGAGTTATAGACTCAACATCTTATATTTTATAGTTTACAAGCACTCTTTACATTGGGATGAACTTAATTATTGGTGCTTCCAATTGCTATAGAACGAGATCGATCATTTGAACCTCATATTTGACATCTTATCAAGTACAACTTAAAGCTTTTGTTGTCAGCTATTGTATTTATGGAATTAACTATCTTCGTTATCAACAATTATAAGACATGTATGTATGTATGTATGTATGTATGTATGTATGTATGTATGTATGTATGTATGTATGGAAGGGGATCCAAGTACAATCAAACATAACACACTAATCAATACAAAATATCACACGCAACTAGTCTCCTAGATATAGTGGATTTAGAAAAGAAGATAGTTGGAACGAGGGAAAGCCTTATCCAAAGATTAACCAAGGAGGACCAAGATGGGTCAGACACAACCTAAGTAGAACAAGAACTAACCAAGACAACATAAAATAATTACTTAGATTTTTCGCAGCAATTATGTTCGGAATATTCTAAATCAAGGCAATCAAGTAGTGACACTCTATCATGTCCATTGTGAAAAGATTTTAACTAGTTGCACTTAGAAAAGCAAAACAAATGCTCATGATTACTTGGACAACCTAGCTAAGCATTATGTAGTATCATAGAGATCTTGAAATACTACCTTTGTCCCTTATTGTTTGTCCATCCAACTGTTTTTAAAAGTCCAATGCTCATGGGAAATGGAGTAAAAAATATGTAATATACCAAAACTGCCCTTACTTTTCTCACGTGAAGAAAAACCAAAAAGAATAAAAAATTGAAACGGTGCTCTTCTCTCAGGTAAAGCATGCTGGTGGGTTTTCAGTTTTCACAGACCAAATGCACAACAACTCGTCTCTTAGAATCCTCCATCAAAATTAATGGCTTCCTCTTCCATGGCACCCTACTCATACTCCCGCCAATAATGAAGGCAATCACTACATAAAAAATTTTGAAATTTCACCGGGATTTGAGTGTTTTGCCAAACAAATGAGATTTTCCCACCATTTTTTTGAGTATAAAATGAAGATCAGTCGAGCACCATTGAAGGAGAGAAAGAAACTTGCAAAGCTGAAGTATTGCCAGACATTTGAGGGAGTTTGATTTGAACGTGGAACCAGATTTAACTGAGTTGCCAGACTTAAACGAGATGCCGCAATTGGCCGTCGAGCCAGACTTGTGTGTTGCAGTTAACAGGGAGCAAGAAGCTGATGTGAACCAAGAAGTTGATTTCATGCTACCGGATTTGAGCATTGAACCATCTAACGTTGTTGAAGATACTGACAATGAGGCTGAGTTGGAACATGAATTTCAACAATACAATGAAGCTTCTTTAGAGCAAGATTCAAATGGAGAAGATAATGTGGTGGATGAGCATGATGAAGTAGAAAACTTGAACACAAGTCAGTAACATAATTCCCTGTTAATCATCTTTGCTTTTTTCATCTTTGCTATGCGCTCTGAACTGGAGATTAGCTAAAATTGATAACCAGCCAAACCCCAAAGTCCCTCAAAAATCCAAAATCCCAAACACCTTCCAGAAATCCTAAATTGCAAAATCGGACACCTTATCGTGGTTGTGGAGGTCAGATCCGGGTACAATTGAACCAATCTTCCACCTCTTTAGGTTGGAATCTGACCCAGAAGAATCCGAACCCTCATCGCCAGACCCAGAATTCTCCTCCTCATCGTCTTCATCCCATAATTTGAGAACGTGTTTGAGCTTTTTCCGTCGGGTAGTGTCGTCATCGTCGTCGCAATAAGGGTTAGGATTCCGGCAAGTGGATCGGCGGAGAGGATTAGGTTTCTGAAGCTTGTGTTGTTGTTTTTGTTGCTGTCGATGTTGTTGTTTATGTTGTTGTTGATGTGCTGCTCTTACTGCTGTTGTTCTTCTGTTGAATGTTGAGTTGGTTGTGACCCCCACCTCACCTACCCTCTCTCTCTCTCTATATATTCTCTCTCTCTCTCTCTCTCTCTCTCTCTCTCTCTCTCTCTCTATATATATATATATATATCTATATATATATATATATATATATATATATATATATATATATATATATATATATATATATACTACGTATATTTCACCACAATTAATAAAAAATTGATAAAAAAATTTCTTTGATGGGACGGTACATCAGCTTGTTTCCTGGTTAGCATGAGACTTAGATAGGACAATACTTCACCACAATTGATAAAAAAATTGATAAAATATATTTCTCTCTCTCCTAGTTAGTATGAGACATTGTGGTGAAATATATCAGTCCTTCAGCTTGTTTCCAATTCAGAAACTGATAAAAAATTGATTATCGTGTTTCAGTTTTTCTCTATAATATGATTTTAGCCTCAAACTTATTTGCATTATTAAACCAATCTCTAAGTCCCTTGGTCCCTGCTCTATTATTAAATCGTTGTTATCAATGTGTTGTTGATCAATGTGTTTTGATTTTAGTCTCTGGGTCTGGATATATTTGCATATGTCTGGAAAACCCTCTTGATTAATTAACCAAGTAGGAATTGATTTTATAGACATAGTCTGCTATGTATAATGTTTAAAAGGAATAAATATGAAAATAAACAAAAAATTTCATGTTTGTGTGGGTAGATTTATGCCTTTGTACTATTGCGTGTTTATTTTTTGTTTGGCCAGATGTGAGGGATCGCAGAAACTTGACCAATGAAGAACGTGTAGCTATGTATGAGACATTATTGTCAATGTCTTTGATGGGACGAGTAACCACGACAATAAAAGAGGATGTCATATCTCAGTTCGGTGTTTCCTATAAAACTGTGCATCGTATTTGGAAGCTAGGAGAGAGTGGCAATGTACGTCATCACATGGGAAACTGTGGCCGAAAGAGGGTTCAAATCAATCCGGAAGAAGTGCGTCAAATTCCGTATAGACAACGCACACCTATTCGGTCTACTGCGTCGGCTATGAATATTAGTAAGAGTGTTGTGGGTAGATGGGTTCAGTCTGGAGAGATAAGGCGTCATACAAATACTGAAAAACCTCACCTAACGGAGGAAAATAAAAAAGCCCGTCTACAATTTTGTTTGAACATGATTAGGCCAACTAGTATCCCAAATGATCCAGTTTTCGTTAGTATGGACAACATTGTTCATATAGACGAGAAATGGTTCTTATTGTCCAAGGAACTCAAAACTTCTACACTTGTTGCTGGGTGAAGAGGAACCGTATCGTACATGTAGGAATAAAAATTTTAAGGTTAAGGTCATGTTTTTGGTAGTTGTGGCTCGACCTAGGTTTGACGCGGAGGGAAATGAAACCTTTTCTAGGAAGATTGGTGTGTTTCCTTTTGTAACGAAGGAGCCAGCTAGAAGGCATAGTGTGAATAGACCGGCGGGAACATTAGTGACGAAACCAATAACCTTCGTGACCAAGGAAGTTATACGATCCTTCATGATTGACAAAGTTATACCAGCTATTAAAGAAAAATGGCCACGTGAGGATGCTCATTCTCCTATTTATATTCAGCAAGATAATTCTATGCCCCACATAAGTGATGATGATCCTACTTTTCGTCAAGTAGCTACTAGTGACGGTTTTAGCATTTTCATACTTAATCAACCTCCGAATTCCCCAGATTTGAATGTATTAGACCTTGGGTTCTTTAGAGCACTTGATGCTTCACGAGAACAACTGCCTTTAAGAAATGTTGATGAGCTTATTAGTTCCGTCGAACAAGCATTCCAAGATTTTCCCTCATCCAAGTCAAATTATATCTTCCTGACTTTACAATGTTGTATGGTAGAGGCAATGCGGGCTCTAGGTTCAAATAGGTACCACATTCCTCATTTAAATAAATCGGGGTTAGAACAACATGGAGAGTTACTTAGTGAAGTTAAATGTGATTATGATGTACTGCCAGATGCAATGAGTTATTTGAGTTAGAATAACTTTCTATTTCTATGTTGTGTGGGATGTAATGAAAGTACTAAATCTTCCTGATGCTAATGTCATTATGTTGTTTTACCAAGTTTTCCTTTTTTTTTTGGTGATATTTGTTAATTCTTCTTTGCATACTATAATTATTGAAGGTTCTATGCACTCTGAAATATTTACGGTCGTTGAAGACTCGTTGGATAGGGAGTTGGATGTGGAAGATTCATTGGATGTTGAAAGTTCTTCAATTA
Organism: Portulaca oleracea; assembly: GCA_029582165.1. Taxonomy (NCBI): domain Eukaryota; kingdom Viridiplantae; phylum Streptophyta; class Magnoliopsida; order Caryophyllales; family Portulacaceae; genus Portulaca; species Portulaca oleracea. Next base: position 10,485,457 of record CM055887.1, read on the forward strand.
TCAATGATACAATGGATGAGATTGGATCACACCTGCATGGACGATACCAACAGTCTGATGGAGAAGAACCTACACAAACAATAGCATTTATGTTGCACTTGTACCTACCTAAATTCTTCTAATTACTACTATTTTGGATTTATATGTTGTTTTGGGTACTCAAGACAATCTTTTGATAAGTGAATTAACTCATGATACTTTTTCATCCTTCTACTGCTAGTGATTTGCTTTGGTGTGTGAAAAAATCTTTTTTTTTTTGGGGGTAAGATTGGGTGGTTTGAAGTTTTTTGACTTGGTGAATGATGATTTGGAAAACGTTGAAAATTGTCCAGTTGAAGCTTTTTTTTTTGGTAAGATTGGCTCTGAGATGGTGGGGCTCTCTCTGCTTTCTTCACATCATGAACAACGTTGAAAATGAAAGGGCTAAGTGTGACTGTGAGTAGTAGTAATTGAAAATGAAAAGGGTTTTAATTAATTCTAATTAAAATTTTAACTGAAATTGAATTTTGATTTTTGTGAAAAATATTGATTAAAATAAAATTATTATTGGTAGTAATAGTATTTATTAGGGGTATAATAGAAATTACAATCATTGGAATTGTAAAATGGACAAACATTTTGGGACAAGGGAGTTAGGTAGATGGACAAATAATTTGGGACGGATGTAGTAACTCATAAGTCAAAGTTTATATACTAATCAAACTTAAGGAGGCCCGACGGATCACTACAAAACCGGCTATATTCTAGATACAACCTAATTAAGGGAGATTTAGAAAGAGCTTAGGACTCACAACAAATATTTAAGCTTTCATATTGTTAAAGTGTGCAGTTACATGGATGAGACAACCCTTTGTAGGAATACAAGCCCTCCAAATCTAGATTAAGTCACCAATAATAAGTGAAACCTAATTTGCTTAGTCTAATTTATTTTGTGTTATGCTATAATATATTTATCACATACAAATGCTTCATATTACATAGGGAATGAGTAGTATTATAAGACTAAGCAAGTAGCTAAGTTGGTCAAAATAATAAATCGACAACAAAGCACTCAAAAGTGAAAAAGTGTGGTTGCCTTCTTTCACCTCCAGTTAAAAGTCTTCCGTCTTCTTTCTTCTAATCCAATTGGACTGAGCTATCCAATATGTTAATGACGATAATGGAGAATTGTATTTGAGTAGAAAAATCAGATGGAATGATAACAAGCAAACAAGCATGCAACCACTCTTAACTAGGTGCTCAAAATGGTTGGATTTTACACTTCTCATACTTTTGGCCTAATTGAGCTCCCAAATGAACTCTTCATTAGGCTCGAAACATCATTATGGAAAGCTAACTCAATGAGGTAAATAACGCACCAATAATTAGAGTAGTTTTTGTTGGAGGAAAGGGGGTATGGTGGGTATGTTTGGTGAGAATTTGGGAATGGAATGGGTATGAAATTAGAAATCTAGGGGGTTGGTTATGGAATTAGAACCCAAATCTCAAGTTGTTTGTTGAGAATTTGGAATGGAATCAAAATCACAGTGTTGAAAGAAACTTGTTTGGCTAGCAAATATGGAATGGAATCTGATTTAATCTCTGTCAAAAAAATTGATTTCAAAGTAAATTACTTTTTAATAATTTCTTAAGTCATTATTTTATTACTTTTGATATAAGTTTTAATTACAATCTGTACAAAAAATTTCACCAGATTAAAAATAAATAGTTATATTATTATTGTTTACAACAACAACAATAATAATAATAATAATAATAATAATAGAATTATTTTAGTAATGTTAACACTTCTTTCCACCACAAAAAAATGGTTGCTTTTCCTTTCACTTTTTCTCTTTCTTCGTCTTCTCTCCTTGCCCAATGCCCAGACAACCCAGTGCTCCACCCATTTTATCATTCATAGGCTCACAGCTATTAACTGCCATTTTTAATTGTTTGTATCACGATTTTGTTCAATTACCTCTCTTTTCCATCTAGCTTTTCTAGTTTAAATGAAATTAAGATAAAATCAGGAAAGAAGATGAGCAACAATATCAGGCTATATCACCGGCGACAACAACCGCCCTATCAATAAGAAGCCTCGCCGGTGGCGGCAACGCGACGCTCAGCTGCTGGTGGTGGTGATGATGTTGACGATGTGTTGAATCCGGTAGATGTGTGAATAATTTAGATCTGGTTGGAAGGTTCATGGGAATTGAAACTGTGTTTTTCCTTTTTCTTTCTCAATCATGGTGTTAATCCCTATGGGATCAAAATGAAACCTCCCAAAATTGGGAGGGTTCTAATTCCTCTAGTTTAGGGGGGATGGGAAACCCCTGGGATTTATAATTCCATTCCTAAAATCAATCACCAACACAAGAAAAAAAGGAATTAGAAACCTCAGGTTTCTTATCCCATTCCTTTTTCCTCTCCAAACAGGCCTTAAGAGTTATGGACGAACTTACTTTCCTTAAGACTTATTTATTATACCATAAATGTTCAAAAGGATAAAGCTTAGCACTTAACACACTCAAGAAATTTATTTCTCACTTGACACAATTAAGTATAGTTGTAGTCTAAACAAAAATGATAGAATGTGATTAGAAGATGGTATGCTCAAATGGCTAGAGAGTGACTCCTATTTATAGGAGTCATTTCACACTCCTTAATATTGGGAATGTCCCGACAATGTTCAATTTCATCCGAGTACTCTAGCCAAGTTAATTCGGTGATTAATGATTTTGATAGAAGACCCCTTAATCAATGATTGAATAGGTTCGATCACAGCCGAGTTATTTTGTCCCACAGGGTCACAAAAGTCAGCGACTTGAAGGCAATGTGTATGTGGAAAAGGTCCAGGGCAATACGAGATTGAACCAGGGGAAGTGCGGAAGTCGACTTTGGAGAAAACCGACCACCATGGACAGGAACTAGGCCACTACGGCTGGTGGCTAGGCCACCACGACCCGTGGTGGACCTGGGTTCAGCTGAAACTGTTTTGCTGTCCACCACGGCCCGTGGTGAACCATGCGTTCCACATCAATGGAAGAACATTTCCTCCCCTTTTCTTTCCCCTATATATTTGTGACCCATGGGATGTGAAAGATAGTCTTTATATCCCATGAAAGACCCCTATGGGTAGTCTCCCTTCGGAGACTTTGGGAAATCGGGAAAACTGTCTATTAGATAGCTTCCGGTTTAGGACTACGAGGGTCATTCCTCGAGGTCCTGGAGTAGGAAAGATCGTCCGTGTTTGATACGGACCACATACTCATCTAGTCTCGATTGGATCGAGATCAGGCGGTCCAGCAGCCGGTGTCTCAAGTGTTGCGTGGACTGCTGTGGAGGTCTCCTATTTTGGAGACTTCCCGCTCGGAGTCCCGGAGTGACGTGTTCAAGAGTTGAAGAGACGTGTTCAAGAGTTGAAGGCCGGTCGAGGCTTGTCTGTTCTAGAGATTGCCAGGTAAATAGCTCAGCCTCCGCTATCTGTTTCCTTACTATTATTTATTGTTTTGGGTTAGGGTAGTGTAACACCCTAGAAATTCAATTATAAAAACTCTAACAGTCAACCTAACGGTAGCAGCGGAAGTCAAACTTTATTTGGGCGTCAATGCCGTGTCTTCGAAGAAACACAAGGCAAAATAGTACTTAACAACCACATTAATCATAGCAAACCAACAATTCAACTGAAAACCACACTTGTCTTTAAACTTGGACCCAACATAAAATGAACTAAAAATCCCAATTGTTCAGCTGAAAACCACACTAGCTTAACGACTCCTAAGACCGGCGCATCCTCACTTTAATTCCCAACCCCGTCAATGGAGTCTGCACCTAAAAACAGAATATTTACAAAATGAGATGGAACTCAATAATGTCTACTCCTACCTGTTAAACAATTTAAAGAAAGTATTTCAATACATTTAGGGAAGAAGGGAATAATTCAAACTATTTTACAAATAGTCTACACCCAACCCAAACAAAACATATCAAAAATATCCAACAGCTGACAAAACATATAAATTCCAGTTTTATTAAGCGGGCGGAGGTTTACAAACCCCCCTTCAACCCGGAGTCATAAACTCCTAGCAAAACAATACTTTCAGTCTTGTCACACCTTTTTTTCAGTTTCAATAAGTTGGATTTCAACAGTTTAGCACAACCTGTGCTGGAATCTGGCACGACTTGTGCTCACTTGGCTTGAATTTCTTTCTTCACTTTCTAACCTTCTGTTGTTTCCCGCACTCTTCCTTAGCATCTTGAATTCATGTTTCTTTATCATAAAAGGCGAGATTACCTAAAAACACAAAAATTCGCACACTTTAGTCACTAATGAACAAAGTGAACAAAATTAAATATTAAATCTAGGTAAAAGAGCCTTAGAAGGTAAAATGAGCAAAGAAAAGAATGCTAAAAGCCCGTAAAATTGTGGTTTATCATTGGGCAAATATATTCTTGTTGGCCTGTTATATGTACACTTTACAATTTGCCCCCTTGGCTTTGTATTAAGAAGTCGTACATGTTCCGTAGGGTATTGATATCTAGCCCAAGAAACCTGGACGTCTACCTGCCACCGTTAATAGACAAGGTGAAACTATTGTGGAAAGAGGGTATAGTCACATACAATGTGTCTTTGAATAGAATTTCGAATGAGAGCGTCTGTGTTGTGGGCAATAAGTGACTTTCCTGCGTACAAAATGCTTTCTAGGTGGACAACATCTGGGAAATTAGCTTGTCTATACTGCATGGAGAATACAAAGATACGGTGGCTAAAACAGATTCTACTAAAAGACCATCCCTATCGAATAACAAGAACTCTTTCTCAAAAAACCAGGAGGAACATTCACCCCCCTCCCAGCGCCTAAATTGCGATCAAGTTTGGGATCGTGTGTCCAGGTTGCCTCCCTCTATGGGTCAACATGGTAATTTTGAAGGTTATCTTTAGTCTCACATTTGGAATAAACGAAGCACATTTTATGAGTTACCATACTGGAGAGGCCTTCTCATTCGCCACAACCTAGATGTAATGCATGTTGAGAAGATTGTGTTTGATCAAGTGTTGAACACCATCATAGACGTCAAGGGAAAGACAAAGAACGACGACAACTTTAGGAAGGACCTAGCAGCTCATTGGGTAAAGAGGAAATCAAGGCATTGTGTCAGTGGTTCAAAGATCTCAAACTTCCCGACGACTATGCAAGCAATCTCAGTAGATGCGTGAATGTGAAGACGTCAAGATTACATGGTATGAAGAGTCATATTTATCACACATTTATAGAGAGGTTGTTACCTATTCCCATTAGGGAGTTGCGTACTCAGAATGTCGGAAAGCCCCAACGAACTAAGCCAATTTTTTAGAATTTGTGTGCCTCGAACGTGAGTGTCGACAATATGCTCTAATTAGAGAGGAACATACTGGAAATTATATGCAAGTGAGAGATGATTTTTCCCCGCGCCTTCTTCAATATGATGGAGCACCTTGCCATGCATCTTTCTTATGAAGTAGCAAAGGGGGACCCGTGTAGTACATGTAGGTGGAGTTTAGAATACCTCGCCACTGTAATGGTAACACGTATTGATTGTTAAATGTTCTAGGTTTTTGCATCATCTTAAGAAAAAAAGTTGGCAACAAGGCTCGCGGTGAAAGCTCCATATGCAATGCATTCTTAATGGAAGAGACTTCCTTTAAGGGGGGATTTCTATAATAACCCGATCCTAACCTAATATAATTAAATTAATGAATGAGATAATTAACTAAATTGCGCATTTCATTTCAAGTTAACCGTTTGTATTTTTGCAGGACTCGAGCAGAGCAACGACTATCCATTACCAGTTTAGTATGTTATATGTATAAAGTACCTATGTGACAATTTTTAGCTACTCAAATTACTCTCAGAATATTCAGGTTATTTACTTGGCCAAATTTTATTAAGTCGACCGACTAGTCGGCATTATTATTATTATTATTATTATTATTATTATTATTATTATTATTATTATTATTATTACTACTACTAGTAGGCTTCAACCCGTGCGATGCACGGCGTGAACTTAATTAGTTACTTATTAATGGAGAATGTAAAGGATTATGTCTATATGATTCTAAAGTGCGATAAGATTGATCTTCCTTGCTTCTGACTGTAAATGAAGAAAGGTTTAATTTTGGGATATTTAGTATGTTGTTTGTAAAAGTAGATTCATAATAATAGGTTAATATCCGGGAAATAGATATAATCTCTAACAAATGTGTTATATTTATATAGATATCTACAATAATTCATGAATCTCATCGACCTAACCGCAAGGGTCATATTAATAATCTAATTGGTAATGGTTTTGAAGTGTTTTGGATATTAAGGTCATTAGTTATGGACAGTTTTGTTTTAGTGGTGTAATTAAATTAAAATTGAATACTACTATTTAAGATTTCGTAGGACTCGTTTAAGGATATATTTTTTTATTTCTTAAATTGTATATAAAGTGTGGAAAGAAATAGAAAATAAAATACAATTTAAGTTAAAATTGAATACTACTGTTTTGAAACTTAGTAGGACTTGTTTCAAATGTAACTGCTGTCAAGCAAATGTAAATTAACGATATATTTTTTAATTTATTTCATTGTAAATAAAATCTGTAAAGAAATAGAAAATAAAATACAATTTAAATTTAAATTGAACACTACTGTTTGAGATTTAGTAGGACTCGTTTTGTGTGTAACTGCTGTCAAGCAGACGTGCATTAAGAATATATATTTTTGATTTCTTTAATTGTAAATAAAATCTGGAAAAAAATTGAAAATAAAATACAATTTACTGCGCTGTGATTGGTTTAGACACTGAGAATCGCTCCCGTGGCTTTATTTCATGGGGCTCACAATGATTTCAATTATTATTATTATTATTATTATTATTGTTATTATTACTATTACTATTATTATTATTTTGTCAAAATAATTGCTGATATTTGGACCAAAATACTTTAATACAGTATTTATCTATCTTCTGATTGGTCAAAATCTCTACAATTAATCTCCTTTCTCCATTTAACGGGACCCACAAACTTTACTATTAATATTATATAGATACAGATTATTATTATTATTATTATTATTATTATTATTATTATTATTATTATTATTATTATTATAGGCAACACCAAAATAATTACTGTTATTTGCACCAAAATAATTTAATTCAGAGTCCAAATGAGTCAAAGATTAGTGATACTTTCTAGTCTTTTTAATTTTAAAATAAAATCCGGATTGAAAATTTTAAAAAAATTGAAAATAGAAAAAAAATATAATTTTCTAGGATGATATTGACCAATTCCCCTACAGTCACTCCCGTGGCTCTATTTCGTGGAACCCACAATGATTTCTATTATAATATATAGATTATTATTATTATTATTATTATTATTGGCAACACCAAAATAATTAATATTATTTGCATCAAAATAATTTAATTCAGAGTCCAAAGGAGTCAAAGATTAGTGATCCTTTCTGTTTTTTTAATTTTAAAATAAAATCCGGATTGAAAATTAAAAAAAATTGAAAATAGAAAAAAATTATATAATTTTCTATGTTGTGATTGGTCAATTCCCTACAGTCCCTCCCGTTGCTCTATTTCATGGGACCCACAATGATTTCTATTATAATATATAGATTATTATTATTATTATTATTATTATTATTATTATTGGAAACACCAAAATAATTAATATTATTTGCACCAAAATAATTTAATTTAGAGTCCAAATGAGTCAAGGATTAGTGATCCTTTATGTTTTTTTAATTTTAAAATAAAATTTAGATTGAAAATTAAAAAAGATTGAAAATAGAAAAAAGAATATAATTTTCTATGTTGTGATTGGTCAATTCCCTACAGTCACTCCCGTGACTCTATTTCGTGGGACCCACAATGATTTCTATTATAATATATAGATTATATCAAGAATGGTGATGTAAATTGAATATGCAGAATTCAAAGTAGTTTTTGAATATATCAATTACAATGAATGCAATCAATGTAGAACCTAATAGGTTTGAATATCTATATAATAATGACTTGAAACTTACCTTAATGAGAGTGTGAATTGGGAATGTCAATAATCAATTGAGACGAATACGGCGAAGATCAATTGTGATTCTGGCTGGTATGTGAAAGTATTGTATTTATATGTTTTGGAAAAAGTAATGAATATAACCTAATTGCAGTTGCGTCGGATATTTTAACAGTTGTAAACGTGATCAAACTCCAAAGCCATATGAGATTCATAAAAGTTTTTTTAATTCTAAAATAAAATTAAATCCGAAATAGTTATATAACAGCTGTAAATGGGGTCAAAGTCTAAAGCAGCCAAGGTTTCAAATACAAAAAATTACTTAGAGGTACCCTAACTTTTGAAGAAACAATTTTTTGGTACCCTAACTTTTCAAAACTAATTTTGGGGTACCCTTACTTTTAGGATTAGAAATTACTAGGTGAATTTCCGGCGATCGACAAAAACAAAGGGCATTTTCATCCACAAAAACATTTAATCAATTTCACGCCTACAACTCACCGGTGAATTCAAATCATTGGTGGGAAATTCACCTAATTATTACTAATTCTAAAAGTTAGGGTACCCCAAAATTAGTTTTTAAAAGTTGGGGTACCAGAAAAACATTTCACCAAAAGTTAGGGTACCCCTAAGTAATTTTTTGTTTCAAATAAAATCCGGTTCAAAATAAAATAAAAAATTATTGAAAATGGGGTCAGAGTCCCATGTAGCCTAAGTTTTGATTTTCATCGATTATTATTATGGTTTTCTGAAATTATTAAAAAAATTTCTAAAAATTGTATTTTTCTTAATTATGATTGGCTGAAACTCCTTGAAACGCTCTCGTTGCAGTACGCTCTCGTTGCAGTATTTGTTGGGCCCCACATAGATTGTCATTATAAGTATATAGATTATTATTATTATTATACATTTTTATTCCTTAATTTATTTAATTTTCAATTTATTTCATCTTCTCATTGTATTCCAAGTCTCCTTTATTATTTTAATTTTATAGATTTTTATTCCGAGACCTCGAATTGGTATTGTTGGATACACAAACATTAGTAATAAGAAGTTAGTGATAAGGAAAGGTTAGTATATTTTTTAGTCTAATCTAAATTTGGGCTTTAAAGTATTAAACCCAACAACTCTTCCCATTTCAAACGTGAGTTAGTAATTTCTCATAATTATCTTTCTCCCTCATCTCCTTCTCATTCCCTCTCTGCGTTCTCTTTTGTCGCCCATCATCCAGTCGGCGACCACCTAGCAAGAGCCATCGATCGCCAGTGCCGCCCTGGTGACCGCCACCTCTCTCTCTCTCTCTCTCTCTCTCTCTCTCTCTTCCTTTGCTCCTTGTTCTCCTTGGTGTTCTACCTAATCTCCAATTGAAGGTAACCCTAACCTTTTCCCAATCCAAATTTCAAGTTTTAGTTTTAAAATTTATTATCTTTCTTGAGTTCATTCATATCATAAGTATAACACTATGTAAGATTCTCAATTTGGGTGGTGTTGGATGAAATTTGGGGCTTAAAGTGTATGGATTTTGATGTATACATGATAAATTGAGTGGGATTATGTGAATTTGTGAAGTGTGTGATATTTGTATGACTCAATACCCTCCTAAATTGAGGCCTTGTATTCTTTATGTTGATGCATGTGGGGTTCTTAATGGTTGATTGATTTAATAGTGAAATTTCGATATGGAGTTGGTAAATTAACAAGATTGATGGTTAGGTTAAAGTTGGGTATGTTAGATGGTGGCATGCAAGATGCTTTTGTAGCCAAATATGTTCTCAATGCAAAAGTTTTATGGCTGGATGCTATTGTATATAACTTGGTTGAAGTTGGGAGGAAGGAAAAGTACTTGTCTGGGCTCATGTTTTGACGTGATCAGGGCCTTCTTAACCTCTTTGGCTTATATGTATTTAGGGATGGACTGGAAGCAAGGCTATGTCTAATCATAATGTGAGAATATCTCTAAATGTCAGCAAATACCACAATATATAACTTAGCATTGTTGACTTGTCTCTTGAAGAATGGGGGATTCCATAGAAACCGGGTGGCTCTGAAAATAACAATTGTGTCTAAAATGTAAAATGTTTTTAGTCTTGCAATCGGCTAGGTTAGGCTTGATGGACTACAATTATTTGTAATTGGTAGAACTAAATGGGGTCTTACATGGAAGCTCATTTAAGTTTAAGACTGGTATTTGATGTTTTTCAAAAAAATCGGGACATCTTGTGACCAACATACTTGTATGGGATAATAGCCATAGATAGTAGCTTCAGTTTGGAATTTGAATTTTGGAATTCCGATAAGTATAGCTTAAGTTATAGTGGTTTTACTTCGGGTTGTCGGCTCTCGGCTTATGTACGATTTTGAGCAGCAGGTTGTCAAGGACATTTTAATGCATCAAGGAAACCTTATTAGCCTAATAATTCAACATAAGAGTTATAGTATGCATTACAAGCTTTCCAGAATGGGGTCTTATGCGTTCATCGGATGTCGCAGTGAGAAGTTATGACCCGCCAAATTAAGGCTCCTAACCATGTCAAACCAGAATTTTAATTCACCAGGCATTTTTCAAAGCCAATTTCTGGTGGGTTCCAAATCTTTTATGAAATGGTGGTCAACATAAAAGTTGTAGTATGATTCAAGCTTTCCATAGACTGCTAGCACGCGTTCATACGATATTATATTCATTAAGTTATGAATTCTCAAAGTTCCCTTCCCGAACTGGAAAGTCTGCAGAACCAACCCTCTTCTTTGGTCATTTTCAAGTCTTTACACTTATTTTGGCATTAACTCTTAACTGGAGAGTTTTAGAATTTATTTTTAGCTTTCAAAAAGTCCTCTTATGAAATTTTTGGAGGTCTATAGAAGAAGTTATATCTTCCGTAAATTTACTGCAAAGTCCCAAAAATTCTCCAATCTTTAAAATTAAAGTTAACTTTTATTAAGTTAATTAGGAGACTCCTTCTTTACCAAGAACCCAACTTAATCCACTTTATTGTTATCTCAAGTGTGGTCCAAGAGGTCGTTGTTGCTCCCTGTTCGAGTCCAGTCAAGTCAAGCTTTCAAGTCACTTTAACTGCGGGTTCAACTTTAAAGTATGCATATAGCATGTACTTTACCCAAACTCATTTATTTGAGTTCAAGTAAGTAAGTTTATTATGTTTAATGTGATTACTAATGTTTTACATGTTTTCTCACATAAATATGGCCCCGACCCAAGTTACTTGTGCATAGTGCACTACCCAAGTCAATACCTGGCCAGTGTCAACAGGACCTCCCGATCGGTCCGGATATGCGCATATATAGGCTTAGTCTGATGATTGAAAGCAGAGGACCATCCAGATAATAATAATCCGGAAAGCAAGTTTTAAGTGTTGTTACTTATCTTTTTGTATTTGTTTTAAAATGAATTGCTTAAATTTATTTACTGTATAGGGGTATGCATATTGAGTTTTGACTCATTTGCGAAATTGTTTTTATGTTTTGTTTTAGGTGATATATGATCTTTGAGTGTTGGTTGTAATATATTATTTTGGAAGGGTGATAGGTTGATCCTAAGTCAGTATGGTATGTGTGTCGTGAAATATATGAATTTTCATGTCAGCTTTGGGAATGTTATATTGCAAACAATGTCTTGATAGCCTTTTCCATGATCATGGACGGCGGTAATGCCTTCAGATTATATTTCCGCTACGCTAATCATTGAGTTATAAGTTGTTTAGTGATAATCCAGTGATTATGAATTTGGGGGTGTTACAATTTCTCCCTATTCATTGCCAGCCCAGTTACCTTAGAAAAATGATCTAGAACTTGAGCGACATAAGTAGTCCAAGACACTTCTGTCGCACAGAAAAGAGTCAAATCATCTGCAAACATCAGATGATTTACCCCAATTGTTTTCAACATGGATGAAAGTGAAAATCATCAACACCTGAGAGCTTATCTAGAAGTTCTGAAAGATATTCCATCACTATAATAAATAGTAATGGGGAAATAGAATCCCCTTGCCGAAGCCTATTGATGTATAACTGATGCAAGGCTAGGGTTTGATCAATTACACATCAAGGGAGACATGCAACCAATCTAGGGTTAGGGTAAGGTTCACGCAAAACCTAGGGTTGTTGTAGGGATAGCTCAATAAAGATAGATACTTTGGATAGTTCAAGGAGAATCGAACTTGATACAGAGAAACCACAAGTTGAATCCCTAGGGCTTCTTGCTCTTCTACTTAGTTACAGAAACACTTTCTAAGTATAGGAACAAGTTTTACCTCACCACTTAAATAGCCAATTCAAGATACAATTGTAGAAAAGGAAATGGGGTTATAGAAAACTCTCAAGGTAAGCAAAAACTTGTTTGTATTCATTGCATAAAATCATGTGTTTAAACGTTACAAGCTTCCCCTGTTTATAATAGAATAAAACTTAATCCTTCTAGGACTACTAATATTGGCGCCTAAGCAACCTAAGGTTAAATCCTTCTAGGATTCCCTTTGGCTTTCCTAATCCTGATGGGATTAGACAAAATTGGCGTCCAAGACTAGAATTGAATCCTACTAGGATTCTCCCTTTCTAGACTCTTCTAAACTCTTCTAGGTTGACGCCTAAGCTACTAGAAAATACTTGGCATTATACCTTCTAACAAACTTAGCTACTAATAAAGAAAAATACTATAACAAACTTAGCTATTAATAAGGAAAACACAAATACTCCTAATCCTACTAGGATGGTCGTCTCTTACACGTGAATTCGGGCTTCCTTTAGCTAGTTTGGACGTCATCTTGAGATATGGAGCAAAGTACACGAGTTGGTCGTTGGGCCTCCTTAATAGATCCTTCTTCTAGGGCCTTTTCCACTTCCATGTGTATGAATTGGACCTCCTTTGGTGGATTGGGCGTGCTGAGCTGATCTCCATCACCTACGACCAGCCTTAAAAGACCCATGAACCTGCCCATTGACGTTGATGGAATATGAAGTAGATGTAATGCACATCATGGCCCATTTGACAAACTTAGGGGGGAGCTGAACGCCACTAAAGTTTCTTCAATGCACTCCTAGTAAATAGAATCATAGGCTTTCATCGGGTCTATTTTCAACAAACATCTAGGGGAAATATTCCTCCTATTATAGTCGCTCGAAGTTTCTTGGTAAAGCAGCACATTGCGGACAAGTTTCCTGCTAGGAAGAAAAGCTCACTGTAATTGATGGATTAAATAAGGAAGAACCTCCCGAAGCCTCAAACAAAGAAACTTGGATAAAGTTTTGTAAACGACATTGCAACAGGCTATGGGTTGAAAATCAGTCAGAGTCACTGGATTGAGCTTCTTTGGTAGAGCAGTAAGGATCGTACCATTGACACTAGAAATGATCTTCTCATTATAAAGGCATTTATCATTCCCTTCGAATAATAAATCACCAATTGCTTCCCAATTATGTTGAAAAAGTGAACTATTGAACCCATCCAGGCCCAAAGCTTTGGAACTAAGGATTGAGAAGATAATATCCTTGATGTCTTGTTTGCAAGGCCTCTTACAAAGCTCTAATTGGTGTTCCACTAAAAGAACTCAACCTTTCTTGATCAAATCAACGCGAAGATGCACTCTGCCATACCTCTGGTCACCAAGAAAATGTACATAATAATCCCGAAAGACCTTAGGACTTGATCAAAACCTACCACATGATCCCCCTATTAATTGAGGCTAGTGTAAACATATGATTTATCAAAGAAAATCCTGGAAGAGGTATCACCATGATTCAACCAAGACAACTTGAGCTGGTGCCAAATCAATTGTTGGGATGATTTGAGAATTTTCACATAATGAGTTCTAAGAGCCCTCTCTTGCTCCCAAAGACTAGTATTTGATTTATCCATCACAAACGTTGATGTACAAATTCAAACTCATGTCGACGCAGATCAACCTGCTTATAAAGATCGTGAAACTGGTCTTTATGTAACGCTTGAAGTGGCTTCTTCAAAGCGTGCAAGATCTTAGTTAGCTGAAACAACTTACAACCAATACTGGATTCTACATAACATCCAAAACAATACAAGTATATTCCGGAGCATTATGGCAAATCATACAATATTTAACGAATGATCTAGCATGAGGATTGGTGGGGAACGGAAGAAGGGCCAATGAGTGATTAGATAAGCCAAAAGGAAGAAAATGAACTTGAGTAAAATCAATATGAATGAATCAATCGTCATTAGTAAAAACTTGTTTATTTTGGTCCACTCATGCGAATTTGTCCAAGTAAAATGATCACCTGTGAAAGCCAACTCAGGTAGCCTCGTAGCCTCAATACAATCCTTGAAGTTTATTACTTCAAAATACGCCACATTTGTACCCCCAATTCTGTTATCCGAATCCAAAACAACATTGAAGTCCCCAAGTACCAACCATCCCCCATCTATATGATTCCCAATCTCCATCAAATAATCGCATAAACTTCTTCAATCAACCAACCTGTTAGACCCATAAACAAAGGTAGTACAGAAACAAACAACATCAATAATATGGTTAACCTTGATGTGGATCCACTGAGGAGCAATATCAAGAACTAGGGGTTGGCATAACCGGTTAATCGCAACAAATTTTATAAACCTAAACCGCATTATGTGGTTAACTGCAAGTGATACTTGGAAACCGAAATTGCCGGTTAACCGTATTGAAAACACGATTAACTACTTTTCGGATTTAATTTACAGTTAACCGCCGATTTTTAAGATTTAAAGTAACAACTATGGGGGAAAAGATTTAACATTTTACTTTGAAATTTCATATTTGCTACTAAAATAATCAAAATCGGTTTAACCATGGTTAACCGCTACACAAAAATGCAAAACCTAAACCAGTTAAACCAGCTTGGTTAATCTAAACCGCATTTTTCAAAATCCTAAACTGTTAACCGATTATACCGGTTTGGTTTTACAGTTTTGCGATTTACTTTTTAGTTTTAGGTTTTTGTGCCCCCCTATCAAGAACCTCAACATCATATATATGAGGTTTCCAAGCAGCAACAACAACAACAACACACACACACACACACACACACACACACACACACACACACACACATATATATGTATACCTGCGAATCTTTGACCCGACCAGATAATTCGACCCAAACCAGCCTTGAAATTCTAGGTGTTGAACACGATTTTCTCAATCCGAATCTGGAACATACTAAACCCGAAAAACCTGAACATTAGTAGGTCAAACTTGACCCGTCCGTTTAACCCGAAAACTTTATTTTTTAAGTTCAATATATTAGAATTTGTGATTTTTCGTTGGAATTTATGACTATTAAACTATAATCACAACTTATTCATCTATTATTTCTCCAATTTAAGTTAAAACATTTACAATGATCTATCGTTACTAGAAAATTATTGGATAGTATAGGAAAGGAAATACCTAGGGTCTACACAAAATCATGTGGATAATGGAAATCCATCCATAGAACTCATAAACACTACAAACTAATTTTTATGGCTTTGGGGTTTTATGGAGATAAACATGAAATTAAAAGATATGGACAACTGTAAAGAGTAAACACTCATCCAATTGAACTAAGATGTTCAATCACTTGCACAAGGACCTTTCACAAGCAAAGCACCATTAAACACTCAAGAAATCTCACAAAGAGTGGAGGGAGAATACCCAATCACACGGAAGAGAATCCACAAGCAATTTCCACCCAAAGGATTAGCTTTCATTGATTAGGGTTTGAAAACCCACAATTACAAGCTCTCCAATTGAAAGGATTTTTTAGTCTAAACCTAAAACCTTCATGAACTATCTAATGGAGGTGGGGGGAACATGTATAATTAATATAAAGGAAAAGGGGAGAAGCGGGAAAAAGACACGGAGAAAAAAAAAGAAAAGAAGAAAGGCGCGGCCGTTGGGTGAAAATAAAGAGGCGCGGGCTACGCCCGGTAGGTGCAAGCTGCATCTCCTTGATGAGGCGCGGCCAGCGCCTACCAGGTGCAGCTAGCGCCTCCTTCAGAATGTTGGCGCCAAGAAGTGTAGAAAGGCGTATCCAGCATCCTTGTAGGCGCAGGTAGCGCCTGCCAGTGTCAGCTGATTTCCAACGTGCATAACTTTTTCGTTTTAACTCCGATTTAAGCTTATTATATATCGACGGAAAGCTCTCAGTGTGTACTATAAGCTCACTAGATTTGGTGATTATAGTAGTTGTATTGAAGGATTTGTGATCAAAATAGTGAAGATATATATTTTTCTCATGTCTAATTTTGTAAAACCTTCTTCTCCTTCGCACGGTCTTCCATCATGACCTTTGGGAAAAGCGAGAGACCAAAATGCCTCTTGGGTTGTTTCTACCTCCGTTTGACGCCGAAATGTGAGGCAAGTGCGTTGTTGCTTTGTTATTCTTGTCGGTAGTCCTGGAGCCCCTTAAAAAACTCGGGAATGGTCAGATAAAGACCCAAAATATCATCTTATGGCTCGGGGTCTTCGTAAAGGGGACACCACTCTCCGTGATGGCCATATGACCCTCCAAGGACCCGTATCCACCATGAAATAGACATTGAAACCGAGTTTGATTCAAGGAGAGGAGAGGGCCGCTTGAAGTGAGCCAGTGACCATAGACGAACCAAAAGTGAACCAATCTCACACGGTTCAATAATCATATTTTATTATGAACATTTGATACACCGCAAGTGCACGGTGCACAATGTAGTATATCAAGGTCATTCCCACGAGGACTTGTTCTAGCTTACGCACTAAACTACCCACTGCAAAGGATGCTAGGTTAATCAAAAGGGCTGGATTTTTTTAATTCAATTTAAACTAAAATGATCGAAATTGTAAAGCAATCTAATTTAAACTGCGAATGTATCTAATCGAAACCACAAGAAAATTTTTATAAAGGTTTTCTCAATATTATAAAGGCGTTTATGGGAATTACTCTAATTACCCAATTAACCTAACGAAGGTTAGATTTCAGTATTTAGCTATTTGTACAAATTCGGGTCAATAACCAAACAAATATCTATCACAACAATCTTTCGATCCGGAGTGAATTGCTCCGACTAAATTACACACCTATTTTCATGGGTATCTAATTTAGTCAAAGTTAACAACAGGTTATTTAAACGATCCTAGGTAAGAAAATACATTATTGCTAACCGAATTTTATACCTATTCAATCTTCGTCAATCCAACTTAAAGAAGCAATCTTTCGATCCGAAACTAAGAGTCTAGACACAAGTAACAGGTGGCCAATCAATTACTGTAACAATATAAACACGAAGACATAACGAAAATAACAAACTACTTCATATCAAAATCATAACCGAGGGTCAAATGAACAACATCGAGTTTCCCCTGAACTAAAAATTAACTACTCATGCTTGATAATAAAAACAACTAAACTAATTGAATTGAATCTAGAAAACATAGGTAAAATTGGGGAAGAGGACAACCACAATTGAGGGATGAACGAATATGTCGGCTCGTGAAGGTTTCCTTCTCCCGAGCCTCGACCTCCAATCTTCCCAATGGCGATTGAATGCTTTGATCTCCAATACCAAAAACTAGGGTTCTAAAATATTTTTTTTTTTAGAACTAATAATTATGATAGATGATAGTATATGATCTCCTACCCCCAATTCAAACGGATGTTTCTGGGTCTTTTTATAACAAAAAATAGATGTCTTGTTCTCCAAGCAGTGCGTAACAACCCAGGTGCTGCCAGCGCGTGCGCCAGCCTTGTTCCACCTTCCCCTAAACTCTCTGTTTGTCACGCTGCTAGCGCCAGAGGAATCGCTGCCAGGGCCTGTCTTGGCAAACACATCTTCTCGTTTGTTCCTTGCTCTTTACCTTGTCTTCCCACCTTTTAACTTCTCCTCCTATTTTTTTTCTTCATGACTTCATGTAATTCCATTCACAAACCTACAAAATTACACCAATATCTAGACCAAGTGAAATATACATGAATTCGGGATATAAAATGTTACGTTCGATCACAAACCGACCAAAAATTCATGTATTAAACACCCAAATAACCCTATAAAATGTAGGGCTATCAACATTGTACAAAAAATAGTATTTAGAGACAAAGTTTTTTTTTTTTTTTTTTTTTTTTTTTTTTTTTTTTTTTGCAAAAAAGCCAACCAGGCATTCATTAGCAGAGTTTCATTCTATCAGCAAGCAATACATCAGACAGAAACACAGGTGAGCTCTCCTCCCATCTATTGATGCCCTCTGACCCAAGTGCCCATCTAGCTAGTCAATAGGCTGCTTCGTTCCTGTCTCTGCCAATCCACATGAATTCTTTGACTCCCATCTCTTGCCCCAGTTCTAGGACCTCTTCCAGTAATAGAGAGTTAGCTCCTCTGGTTTGTCTGCCATTTTTGAGCGAGTTTATCATAGATTGAGCATCGGTCTCAATTACCACATTTTCAGATCCCCTTCGTCGGCATTCTTCCATAGCTAGTAAGATGCTTTTGATTTCTGCCAATTTTGCTCCCCAAGCTACATCCACCCTGTTGGTTATTGCCCATAAGAATTCTCCCCCGGCCTTTCGAGCCACACAACCCAACCCCACCAATCCTCTCTCGTTGTCGAGGGCTGCGTCACAGTTGATTTTGATTCCTGTCGGAAAATCCCTCCATACCGTGGAACTCCGGTTATGTGACTCACTCTGACTGGGTTTCTGAGCATCTTGGAATTGTATCCAAGTGTTTCTCGCTCTGTCGGACACCATTCTTGCATCTGCTGTCCTGCAGTTGTGCACTTTTTCATTACGGGCCCATCAGATGCTTCATAACCCGTAACAACATAAAGTGACATCTTCCTCCTTCAAAGAATTGAACATGTTTTGGCACCAGTCAGCTCCATTTGAGCCTTTAATATTCATCACACCTGGTAATTCTAAATGTGACCACACTGCATATGTCCACTGGCATTCAAGGAATACATGTCGTTGGCTCTCCTCGTTGTTTTCACAGACCTCGCATCTTGTTGTAGTTGCACATTGTTTTTTATACAAACGGGCATTGGTGGGGAGAATTTCCTGTACAAATCGCCATAGGAAGTTCTTAATCCTCGGATGTACATTGATACTCCAGATGTATGTCCAGATGGTAGCCGTCTCGAAATTGGAGGTGGATGGTTCTTCTTCCATTCGAGTGAGGTGGTATCCGCTTCTTATAGAGTATTCTCCATCGTTTGTGAATAACCATCTTACTCTATCCTCTTTCGGTGTGCTTGGGATAGGTAACGCTAGAATAGCGTTTGCTGTTTATTCCTCATCCTCGAATGGTTCCAACGTTTGGGATTTTCTTCCTCCATTAGAGTGGTGACTCTTGCGGTGCAACTCCAATCAAGGTAGGACCTCCGGTTAAAACCCACTTATCTACCCATATTCTATCCTCCTTGCCGTTGCTAATGATCCAACCCAGCCCTTTACACAGTAGATTACGCCCCTCTAGGATACTACGCCAGACGTAACTGGGTCGGAAACCCTCTTTTGCCGTCAACAATGATCCTCTGGGGAAATAAAATATATTTTTTTAATTAAAAATTTTTTTTACGAAATTTTTTAAAATTTAAATATCTTAACTCTAAGTTTTTGCCTAGTAAACAAACATATTTTGAAAAATATTTATTTTAACTTTTTTTAGAATAAACTAAAATTTAAAAATATATATTTTACAATTTATATTAAATAAAAAAACTAACGATCGAGATAGAACTAGACACATGAGTACTCCCTCCTTCCCATATTATCTGTCACTTTAACTAACTTTTTTTCTTCCCATAATAACTGTCACTTTACAATTCCAATGACACTTTAATTGTTAAATTACCAAATTTACCCTTCAAAATTTTAAAAAATGAATAAAGGGAAAAAACTTGTTGGGCCAGAGAAAAATCCACAAAGTCGACCATTACAATTCAATGTTTCTGAAAGTCGCTCTTTCATAAAATACTCCAATGGTTCCTATTATCTCTCCTCATTCCCAATCCATCTAAGCTTTGAGATTCCTTGGTATCCTCTCTCTGGTATCAAATACCCCATGGCCGGGTTCCACTTATACCCAGTTACCCACCAAGTGTCTGCCACAATGCCAACGAAGAAATTTAGGGGATAGTTGATGACGATTCTTCATCATCTATTGATTGTAATAATTTAATTTAGTTGTACCTTCTTCAACCTTAATGGTAGTGGATGATTTTCCTTTGGTAATGGCTGATGTATTTAAAGAAAGTTGAATGGTAGTAAAAGAAATCAATGTTTCTTTCTTTCAATTCATCTTCAATCCTAATGGTGATGGCTGATTTTCCCTTTGTGTTGGGTTAATAGCTGATGTTTCTTCTTCAATCCTAATGGTGATGGATGATTTTTTTCTTGGTATTGCATTAGTTCCAGCGACCAAGTAAAGGAACATGAATGACTAATTTTCCTTGGTTCAAGTTCAAGTCTAAATACAGGCCATTGAAATTAATAAATGGAAGGTGGAGGAAGAATACCAGTCATCAGAATTAGTAAATGGAAAGCAGAGGAAGATGAATTGCTTCGTCAATTGAAAGGGCATTTTTATCCAAATAAAACTTAACTACTACCAACTACTAGTGATATTGGTTTTTGCAACTTGGACGGAGGCGACAGTTAATTCGGGAAGGAGGGAGTAATATTTATTTTACTTATGGACAGCCACCTAAATTCCGTTTCTTTTCTTCATTGCTTTAAGTGAATTATTAGATGGTCCAGATACATATGTTTTTATTTTTACATTTATCTTTTCTTAAATTCTTAAGCTTTTATTTATGTGTATCAAAAAAATTGTGTAGGTTTAACCAGGTATATAGTTAGGTAAACTCAATGAATATAGATAAAAGAAGCTATCAATATATAGATAAAATTAGAATTACTGAACTAGGCCGTTCTATTCAACACAAAACCCCATGAATCTACTTTCATTGCATTTATTACACCATTTTTCTTTTATTTTTGAATACAAAATTTACAACACCCAATGTTCATACACCTCTTAAATTAAATTGCCCTTAAATTATATACACCGTTTTGTAATCCCCAAATTAGTCTTTACAACTTAATTACTACCCCCATCCCTGATTAATTGTCCTTAAAATTACTTTCATGATACCAAGAAATATAGGGAATGGAGCAAAAAATTTGTACATTGTCCAAAATGTCCTTGAAAATATCCTTGGAAAGGTGCAAAAAGTATATTTATAAGGGATAGAATGAGAATTATAGTTATTGGAAATATAAATGTTAGGTAAATGGACAAATAAAAAGGGACAGAAAAATTAGTTAATTAGACAAATAAAAAGGGACTGAGGTAGTATTTTCCAAGTCCAATAATAACTTTCGTCAAATGTGATCACCATTTGAGAATATACAAATTAAGAAGTGAGAAAGTATTGATGTTAAGGGTGTCCTCCAATGGCAAGCAAAACAAGCATTGTAGGAAATGGAATCTCTTGTACGTTCTACTTGTATAATAGTATAGGTGAAAAAGGGGGGTTATTTGCACTTTAGACATGTAGCATTGATACTCATATAAAGCATGTATAAATAAATAGATTTTTACTACCACTTGTCAATCTTCAACTAAAAGGCTTTTACTTATAGCCAAAGCCTTTACTCCCCTCCTAATTAACCCCCCTCATTTTACCTTTTTGATTCAGTCCCATGAAACAGTTCTATAAAGGGTCCAAAAGTTTTAAAGAGGGCCTCAAACATCTAACTCAAGTTTATTGGTGCCAGTATTGATCAATAACATGCACCAAGAAATCATATTTGTTGTATCTATTATCGCATCATCATCATTCAATGTAATCTATGCAATATAATTTATGCATTAATTATATTATTTGCTTTTATGTTTGTAAAGATTTGCTTAAAGAATCAAGATTATTTGAAATATATACTCATAAATTTGATCTTTCAAATATATATTATGTATGATCATCTACTTGACGTGCGTCAAAAACTATAAAGAGAATAATTAATATAGCAAACAACTCATTAAAGTCAATTGATTTTTGAATATGATTATGGTTGTTGAATTCAAATTTTCATAAGTATGTTGAGAAAATTGTGTTGGAGTAGTCTTCTACTAATTTTAGTTTAAAATGGATCAAAGGAATTACGAAGAATTTTGTTAGCAACAAGTATATCACATTTTAACTAGGTTAAGTAGGTCCAGTCCTGTTTTAATTATTATTAGATCGATCAATCTCATTTAGACTTTTGAATATTTTGTTGTGCTTACATGAGTGTATCAATTACATAAGGGGAAAAATCAATAAGCATCTAACTTATGTCAAATTGTCAACCACCTAAGGAGAAAAAAATCAATAAGCATCTTGCTTGTGTCAAATTTTCAACCATTAATATGATTTTACGTATGTACATGTTATTGCACTCCCTCCCTTTATATATAGTTATTATAGGTATTATAATTAACATTCAACCAATAATATTGAATATATATAATGAATTAAAATATTATTAGATTTTTAATTTAAAATACTTCCGTAAAAATATAATGACGTAATCTTATAAATATAAAATGTTAGAAATTAAAGATTATAAAAATTTAAAAGTGACAATTCATGCTGAACAAAGGGAGTACCAACTAACCATGAATTCCATAGTAAATTGAGCATGTGATAAAGTATTAACTCCCCTAAACATGCACCTCCTGATCTAAACCTTAACAAAACATAAGATTCAAATCCCAACAGATGGATCTTTTCCTCCCTTTTATTCCTGCAATCTTTTTTCATCTTTATGTCTTCTTCTCATGCATCAACTTAATTGCTTGTGATTTCCAACTATTCAATTGCCTCCTCATTCAAGTTTGCTTATATTCCTTTCCTCTCTCTTTTCACCCAGGAAAAGCATTGATTCTTAAATCCAATCTTTCTCTCTCTCTAATCTTCTTATAATAAATGAAGCAAACCATGTCAATCTCCTCTTTGCATATGCATCTTAACCCTGGCCCTCCCCTTATTTCCTCTGTTTATAATTCATCATTCCAATTAAGCTTCTTACTTAGCAAAGGAGGCAGCATCAAAACATTTATGTAACACACAGTTTGTGACACAGCTTGAGAACACATCATGGGTTTGCAGCTTCTTTGTTGCCTATCTTTTCTCCTTTTGCTAACCTCCAACTCAGGTATTTTATTTGATGTTAATCATGGTGTATGGTTGTGTTTCTTTGTTCCTTTTTTGCATGGGAATTGTATGTATGGGATCATGTGAATAGTGGGTTTATCTTGTGATTTTACTCCCTCCGTCCCATATTAATTGTCATTTGGTTGACTATCATGGTTTGCAATGTTATTCTTTATTCCTTTTGTTTCATATTAATTGTCATAAATTTCTCAATATATACAATGAGTTTTTATATAAAAATACCACAATTAGTTTCGTAATAAAAAATACTATTATAAAAGTATAATATTGCAATTGTTAATAACATATTATAAAAGAAATTATCAATCAATGAATAACATTAGAGACCGTAAAAGTCAAAATTATGACAATTAATATGAAACGGATGGAGTAATTGATAATTTCTTATATAATAATTTGTTAACATTTGCAATATTATAATTTTAGGGTAATATTTCTCATTACGAATATAATGGTAGTAATTTTATACAACAAATCATCTGCACAATTTTCAAAGACAGCAATTACTATAAAACAAAGGGAGTATTTTTCAGCGATAAAATTTCATTTTCTTTTGGCGTGGCAATTGTTTGTATGAGGCCAGAAAGAAGTGAGGTGGGTTTTGATGTGGGAATCATATTCTGTGAACAATGAATGTGGAAACTATTCTGGTTGGTGAGATTCTGCCGAATTTTTACTATTTTTGTTTGATTTTTTGGTTACTATAAGAAGATATCCATATTTATTGCGACGGCATGAATTACATGAAATACAGTTAGCACTCGTGCAATGTCCTTTTAAAGCGTAATATAATTAGATTGCAAAACAGGATCACAATTTTGTGGGGGATTGATTTGACATGTATAGAGTAGAAAAAAAGTAATTGACTTCAATTGATATTGTCCCGTATGGAATGCTTACCTATATAGGATGGCAAAATCAATGTACTTTTTGCCAAATTGTGTAGGCTTTGTTGAACGAGAAAGTTTCCATAGGCTTTTGTAGGCATCAAAACTTACCAAAACCTCAAAATTTGCACATTCACAGGGGCAACAGCCGGAGCAATCAAGCATACCAAGAAATACGACACTCAGCAACTCTTTACACCGAGAACGACAATCCCTGACATCTATCCATCCGCAACGGTAGTCCATGGTGACTCGTCCTACAATCCCACCTCAATCACGGTCCATGATGACACTTTCCCGACCAACGCTCCAATGGGCCCCACCGATGTCCCGACCTTCAACCCGGGCCCAACAACCACCACTCCCACTGGCCCGACAACCACCACCCCCACCCCGACCCCAACAACAGGACCCGGTGTAGGCAGCGGTGGTGGCGGTGGTGTCGGTGGTGGTGCTGGCGGTGGTGGTGGTGGTGGTGGAGGAGGAGGAGCGTGGTGTGTGGCAAACCCGAGTGCATCTGAGAAGGCATTGCAGGTGGCTTTGGATTACGCGTGTGGCTATGGAGGGGCTGATTGCTCTGCCATTCAGTCAGGAGGAAGCTGTTACAACCCCAATACTCTCCGTGATCACGCTTCCTATGCTTTCAATGACTATTACCAGAAGAATCCGGCTCCTACTAGCTGCGTCTTTGGTGGAACTGCTCAACTTGTCTACACAGATCCAAGTAAGCACCCTTTCTAACAGTTTTGTGCATTTCAGATCGTCTTGTCAGGCTCTGAAGCTGTATCATGCATTCGTGCATTATGGGAAGAACAAGCTAAGCCTGATTTGATCCCTGATCAGCTAACTATATGCAACCCGTTCTCAGATTTCGATCATGGAAAATAGTTACACAAAACCTAACGAACCAAACCCAAGTTGATCCTTGACATAACTACAAGCAACCCATTTTCAGATCTCAATTTTCAGTCATTCATCACGAAATATGGCAATTAGTAGTAAACCACAGAAACTGTCGCGTATAATCATCAACATAATATTGAAACACTTACCCTGTGACTTGTGTGTCGCAGGCACTGGAAGCTGTCGCTTTACACCACCAGGAAGTTCAACAAGGTAACAAATCAATCACCATTACTTTCGGCTTTCATTGTCCTGCACATAAAAGGGGCCAAGCAGATACTGACATTCCAGTTTAATGTGACATTACAGCACACCAGTAACTCCAACACCACCAGTTGAGACACCGCCAGTGACAATGAGCCCACCGAGTCCCCCGATTTCGACAACTCCTATTGGAGGAACAGGAACAGGAACAGGAACAGGAATCGGATCTGGAGGAGGATTAGGAGGGGGCGGTTTCAGTGGTGAGCCCATCGGTAGTCCAAACGCGGCACACACAACATCCCAGAAGTTGATGCTCCACGTCGGTTTAACTAGTATATTCATGTACATTGCATTAGCAGTTCATCTATGAACTGGAAAGTCATAGGAGAAAGGTTTTTTATTTTTTTTACATTCCTATAAGATATAGTCTTTTTTTTTTCCTCTTATGATTTTTTCCCCAGAAGGAAACATTATTTACACTTAATAAGGAATTAGGATAATCTTGTGCTCTTTCTGTAGCATATATTTATTCCCCCCCCCCCCCCCCCCAAAAAAAATATAATAATCACCAAACTAATTCCTGTAGAATGCCATATCTGGAAGAAAGGACTAACAGCAAGTCTCAGAAATTCTGCATAGTAATTTTCGGAACAAATAATATTTACCCCCACTAAGTTTTTGGAAAAGAGGATTTTACCCTCTACTTTTGAGAAATTAGATATACCCTACCTCACCTTTATAGTTAATGATAGATATCCACAAAATCCGGACTGATATATTAAATAGACAAAAATACCCCTATATTTTATGATGAAAAGACAAAAATATCCTCCCCTTTATCTTCCTCTTTCTCCCTCTCCAACTGTATTCCTCTGAATCTAATACTCCAAATTCTTGACAAATTGCACCATGTGTTTCTTGTCTCCACCACACAGTAGGCAATTCGGAGGCCGCCTTATTCACTGGATTCAACGACAGGGAAACCATAATTTTCAAATTCAGAGGTTAATAATAGTTGATATCTATCAACACACCTCCCCATAACATCACCATGATTTTCACAAACCCCATTTCTCAGAGCCGAGGGACACACTAATTAAACCAATGTTACACACCACTATGATTAATTCTCTTTCCTTTCTTTTTATTTTTTCCTTTCTATGAGTGCCGGTTACAATTATAGGGGTGCCTTGCTTTGCTTTGTAGCTGGGGGAGGGGGCAAAGTTGGGTATGGATTTTATATAGAGGTTGCCCAATGAGTCTCCATTGTCGGGTCTGCTTCACGCACTTTTCTCTGTTAGAGGAATTAGCACCATTGGATTTGGATCGGCTGGTACTCCAAATCTGGGTTTTTTCTCTTCTTTGGTGTGTTGGAGGTCATGATGCAATTTGTCAAGGATTTGGAGTACCAGATTCAGAGGAATGCAGTTGGAGAGGGAGAAAGAGCAAGATAGAGGGGATGATATTTTTGTCTTTTCATCATAAAATATAGGGTCATTTTCGTCAATTTAATACATCAGTCTGGATTTTGTGGATATCTATCATTAACTATAAAGGTGAGGTAGGGTATATATGATTTCTAAAAAGTAGAGGGTAAAATCCTCTTTTCCAAAAACTTGGTGGGGGGTAAATATTATTTGTTCGTAATTTTCGGGTTTGAGTCCAACAAATACTACAGAAATTGTAATCTGAACTTATACCTATATAAATTGAAGTGAATTTACAAGGCAAAGGAATCACTTTTGTAATGAATATTCAGACCTCAGTCAAACTAGAGACAGGACACAATATTCTGAGACCACGGACTCCAATCAGGTAAGGAAAAATCATGCCGGCAGATTTATATTCGGCACAGAACTCCTGCACAAAGCCATGCAAAATTGTTGTTTGGACAATGAAAGGGGCAAACCACAGAACTGGTTCAAAGATGAAAAAGCCATCTTTTGCGCGATCTATGCTTCCAGAACAGAAAAAATAAACAAGCACAGTAGTGAAGGGGCACCAACAAACTAAACAGACGAATACAATCATTTTATTATCATTCCTTGGGAATTCAACTGAATCACACAACTAACACATAAGAGGGGAGAGAGAATTTGAGGCAGGAGCTGGGGGGGAAGGGTATTTAGACCTAACAAGAGCCAATTAATAGGGCAAGACAAAGGCAAAATTTTGACACTGGCAGTGCAGTGAGGAAGTTCGGAAAAACAATTATTAAGAATGACTATAAACACTATTATATCCCTAATTATAGCAAAGACTAAAACTACCAAAAATTTTCAGCTTTCCACTTCACTAGGCAAGTGGATAGGCAGATCATCGATCCAGTCCCCGTAAATGCGGTTGATCTTCTTGGTTGGTTTCCACTTTAAGAAGCACTTCTTCCCCTGACCCTCTTGGCTTGAGGGTGCTCCCGCCTCAACTTTTACTGGCACTGGTTCAGCAGCAGGCGGTGGAGCAGGTTTAGCAGGTGCAGACGTCACGGTCACTGGTTCACTGTCAGCAGGTCGACCACCCGGCAGCAGTAACTCTGATGAAACCAAGAAGAATTTACAAGGGTCAAAATATCACCCAAAAATGAGAGGGCTTGAAACTTGAAACTAGATTTTGGTGTAAACTCAGATTCGAAGCATGCCAAGACAGCAAGAGAATTACAGTGTATTACTAGACCAAATAGAGTTTAGGCATATTTGATCAGACTAAATCATAATATACCTACCAGCTCACCTAGGACGGTGGTCAGGGTGGTCAAATGGATGCAACCTCATGCCTAGAAAACGAATCATACGGATGTACTTATATAATTTTAGATTTGAGTGGTCAAATCTATTCACTTGTGATATTTTAAAAGCCACGAGCCAGCTTACTGAGACATTTTGCTTTAGAATTTAGATGTCTATATATGAAAGCAGCAAAAATAGAATTTAAACAATCTAGATAACTTCAAAAGAAATCCAATAGATCATGACGACTTTGCCGTTAATGAAGTGCACATGTGTACACATCTGATCATGTGTAGCAACACTCGCACAAATCACCAACAACAAAACAAAATACTGAACAAGAAATTGGAGGCACATTTTGGAAACTACTGAACGGATAATGCTTCACACAACGTTTGCTAGGAAGCATGACATTTAGGAAAGTGACAAAAATCTGCATTGAAAACGAAGGTGCAGCATACAAGGCAGAACAAGAAATCAGAGACACCAACGGAACATTAAAAGGAAAATCCTCCCCAGATATATTATTGACTCCCAATTCCGTTAAGTAATCTGTCACAAAACCAAATAAGAAATCTCAAATAACCTATGTACTAAACAACATACCTACTAGAATTAAACTAGGTTTAGAGAAGTTCTGGTCGTATTCAAGTCACATCAATACATTGATTCAAAATTAGGCCCACAAGGTATAAGAACCACTGCCATTACGGAGTATTACAAGAACTTCTCTCAACAGATCACATTCTGTTCAAGATAGCAACTCGTTTCAGCCCAAATATTCAGACCAACATAGTATTCAACTAACTTATCTCCTTGGATTCCCAAATGGGGAACCTAGGGAGGGAATGGTAAGCACAGAGAAGGTTGGACCCAAGCCCTATCCCACTATTTACATCAGTGATGACCCAAAGATAGGTCAAGAGCCCCCCACTCTGCCATCTTCCGGTATAGAATGTGCTCTAAGAAAACAAATCGAGAATTTATTCAACTATCAAAAGATGCCTAACCATCATGAGATACTAAGAACTAGGGCACACGCAGCCATGATATATTATCACCTACAGAATACAGAGTTGAACTAATAACTTCTTCATAACCAAATAATCTACCAAGATCTGTAATTGAACAAGAAATCGTGTCAAAGTCACAAAACAGAGCACAACGACCTGACTATAAACATAATATCATCCTTACACAATGACAATAGACATGTTAGCCACAGTGTTATACATGGAACATATGCACACAAGGAAACAAGATGACAGACCATAAAAGCATAGATATCCTTTGCACTTGGGGGGAGGGGGAACCGAGGAAGCATTACTTCCCGGATCAAAATCATGATTGAGCATCAAATTCATCAGTCAAAGACAAGCAACATTATATTTAGTTCAAAGCAGTCACAAACAAAACAGAGAAGCAAAAAAGCAAGCAAAGTTTTTATGTTAGTCATTCACCTGCTCGACCATGAGCATAATGGCATTTGTCACCAAAGGCACAGTGACCGGTATCCTCAAACCTATTACACAGCCTCGTTTTCCAATACACTGGCCTTGAATTCCCGCGCGATGCATCCGAACTACCATTTGCCATCCTACTCACATCGTATTGATCAGGAGGGCCACCTGAAACCATGGGAGGCCCTGTGGTGCCGATGCTTATTGCTGAACTCTCCCTCGAATATTCTCTAAACCTAGCAGCATTATCCTTAAACTTAGGAGGAGGCTCCTTGTGTAGAAAATTGCACCTATCTCCATACGGGCACTCTTCCCCGTTATAAAACTTCTTACAAAGCTTCATCTTGTGAATGATCCTATCATCATCTTCCCAACTCCCACTTCCATTCCCTCGATCCTCGGTCCGCCCCGCCACAAGCTCTTGCCAATTTGGAGGTGGCTTCCTCAAATCCTCCTCACCATGAGCAAAGTTACAATTCTCACCGTTCCGACATTGACCCATCCTAAACTTTGCACACAAGCGAGTTTTAAAGAAGATCTTGCCGGTCGGCTGATTAACAGGAGGATTCATGGGAGGTGTCCTGTGGTTCATGGGTTGGCTATCATCAGAATTTTTGGGTCTTTTGAAGGGAGGGCCATGATCAAATTGCCCATTTGATTCATGCTGTTCACCAGGGAATTGTGGCCAGAACCCCATAGCATCTAAACCATTAGGGAAGTGTGGGGGTTGTACAAAAGGAGGGGCAGGATCAGAGAAACTCATCTTTGTATATTCTTGAATTTCTTCTTCCCAAATCTTCTCAACTGATACAACAATATGTTTGAGAAACAAATGGATCCCTTAAGCTCAAATCCAGAGATAAACTAATCAAGATTGGATCTCTAGAAAGCACTTCGATTGTATGACAATCTAATGTCTCCAAAATCTAAGTAATCAAAGAATTGCAATATGAAATCAGTATCTCTGTAGGTGCAATCTAACACGGTTTAAGGAAAAATTAATCAAACTCAAAAAACCTGAACCTTCGTCCCCAAGAAAGTAGAAAGTAACGCACACCTGAAAAGAGACTAACAATTTGATAGTTTTCCAGCGGTGCCCCGGTGAAAATTTTCTTCAATAGACAAAATTTCCTCTCAAATCCAGACTATAATAAGAGAAAGTACAAGGTATGGAGATTATACTAATGATGAAGGAAATTGAGGGTTACATATATATATATAGAATTCAAGACAAGAGAAATAATTGTGATGAAATTTTTAAACCCACATCAGTAGGACATGGGAATTAGTGGGATAAAGGCTGAAAAACGGAAGTATAAAGACGCAATTCGAAACCCTAGCCGCCTTACCGGCAAAATTGAGAAAAGGGAAAATTGCAGGGCCGAAACAATACGACTCTCAAACGGAAAAAGGAGAACTTGAAAACCCTAACCGCCAAAACCCTAATGGCCCGTAATTAACGCATTAACCCATATTTTATTTTATGCATTTTTCTTCCTCTTCTGCTTAAAAGTAAAAGTTTCCGTCATATGATTTTCGGAGAAATCAGTTGTTTTTGACCATGGGTCGGATCAACAGGCTATTGGGCTGACCCAAGCAAATTCCCAAGCCTTCCTTTTGAGTTTCCCAACCCTTCTTTTAGGATTGACTTATTTTTCTTATGTTTAGATGCATGTTAATCTTAGAAAAAATTTTACATAGACCCACCATTTTCTACATTTTTCTAGGGAAAATTTCCCTTGGGGGCTAAGAAAAAATTTTCTCGGGGAAATCTTTCCCGGGCTTTCCCTAGGATTTTTATCAAACGCTCCCTAAAATAAAACACCTAAGAGTACGTTTGGTTGGTCAATAACCCCAGGGAAATGATAAATTTTCCCGGGTTGACTTATTTTTCCCATGTTTGGATGTGGCTCGAACTTGAGAAAAATTTCACGGTGGGTCCACCATTTTCTAGGGAAAATTTCCCTTGGAGAGGCTAAGGGAAATTTTTCATGGAAATCTTTCCATGGGATTTCCCTGGGATTCCTACCAACGCTCCCTAAAATAATCATACTTTAAACATATAGATATAGACGAATTTGACGTTTAAAAAGTGAAGACGTCTAATAATAAGTACATTTTTTTGACATTGTCGAATATATATTTAATGAATTAACAATATCAGTATTCTCGAATAAAAATGTACTGTATAAATTTGAATTTTTAATTTACCGTCGTTTTATAAAGTCACCGTATATATCGACAAATGATTGACTGTATTTTAAACAATGTTGCCGAGTAAAACATTGATTGTGTTTTATGTGTTTAACTCCCGTAGCATATTTTACTAACAAGGTTATTTATAAATATATTAAAATGAAATTACCAAAAAAAAATTTACACATAGGCGGTAAAACATTAAAGGTTTGGATACTCCTACCTTTAAACTAGAAGACTTAACTATATTCATAAATCTTATTCTTTAACATAAAACTTGTGGCCACTTTAATTTTTTGTAACTCCACTTGCATAGGTGTCTTAAAAGTAGTCTGAGTTTTAATTAGGAATTGAGGGAAAGAGAACCAGAGAAAATGAGAGAGGGTTTCCTTTCTCTTATAAAGGGAGTTGTTCTATATTTCTTGTCCATAATTTGGATTATGTTACTGTTTTTTTATGGAGCATTTGAAGGCTAGAAATGCTAAAGTATTTCGTAATATTCCTCCAAATACAGTCAATATCCTCATTAAAGCAAAGAAAGCGAGTGCAAAATGGAGAATTCTTCATAAACTCTCCAATTTCCGCCAAGGGATCTCATTGGCTCCTTATAAGGTGGATGCTTGTTGGGTTTCCTTGAGAGCATCGCCCAATGGAGTAATGAAGATCAACTTTTATGGTTGCAAATCCTAGTATGGTGTTGTGGGAGGCTTTTATTTTGTGTGATTAGCGTGGGAGTTTAATCTCGTGTCAATTCTTCAATAGTGGAAGATCTTCTATCTTAGTGATGGAAGCGACAATAATGGGCTTGGTGATAGGCGGGCCCTAAGGATTGGCTATTTGAAGTTTGAACATTTGCGTGGAAGGTGATAACAAGGTCCTTATAGATGCAATTCATGGCTAAAACAACACTCCTTGGGAATTTTGCATCATGATAATGGATATTAGGAAATTCTTGGAGAACTACAATTGTATTATTGTAAAGCATTTTTTTAGACAAGCTAATAGGGCTGCAGAAGATTGACAGGCTAAAGTTGGTGTTGGAGCAAGTCATGTTAAGATTTAAATGATAAAAATATTTGTAATATCATCTTAGTGGATAGATGTGATAGAACCCTTGAGAGAATGACACCATCAGTCTTTTAACTTACATTTCTTTAACAAAACAACGACAGGAAAGTATTATTTAAAAACATTAATAAGATTAAAGAGAATGAGTTTCCTCAAAAAAAAAAATAAAGAGAA
Source organism: Portulaca oleracea (assembly GCA_029582165.1). Classification (NCBI taxonomy): domain Eukaryota; kingdom Viridiplantae; phylum Streptophyta; class Magnoliopsida; order Caryophyllales; family Portulacaceae; genus Portulaca; species Portulaca oleracea. Next base: position 10,518,308 of record CM055887.1, read on the forward strand.
TGAGAAAGAAGACCATTAGTTCTAGTAAGCGGAAAGTGCGGGCTTTTAACTGCCATTTTCCTTGCTATTTATGGCAGACTGCGATTTCCAACTGGTTTCTTCTTCCTCCCAAAACCAATCAAAATTTCCAAATAAAATAATTGCTTTTCGCAAAACTTCATCTACCCTTTTGAGAAAATAACATTTTTTTCCTTTCCCCTTTTTCTTCTTTGATTTTGAATTTGAATGATATAATTTGATACAAATCTGTATTTCTCCATTTTCTCTCTCCTTTCTTTGATCGGTAGAGAGGTCGAGTAAATATGAATTCTTCTGGGGGAGCTCGCAAAGAAGGGGGCAGCGAATCTCCAACCAAGAAGAGTTCCAAAAAACCCAAATGTAAGCTATAAAATGTTTTAAAATTTTCGTATTTAATAGTCAATATTTCAATTTATGGTGGTGCAATGTTGTTATTTTAGAACTTGATTGTTCACATTTGTAATTGAGACATACATTTCCCTCTTTTCATGGGGGTTGAAAATTTTCACTACCATTATTACAATTTTTGTGTTTTGTTTTTGAAGATCATGATTAAGGAATTAAAGTTAGGGTTTGTGTGTTTATACGGTTTGATGAATTTTAATGTTGTACATTGGGTAGTTGGTCCTTTATACGTTTAATGTGGGATGTTTAGAAACCAATTGTCTCTCTTTAGAAGAACGTTATGCTGGATTGAGTATGATGAACAAAGATTATTGTTGTTGGGTGTATTTATATAAGTTTGCATGAGAATGGGCATTATAAGTTGAGAATGTTTGATGATTTATAATGAAGGTTGGAATCATCTTTAGGAATTCAAGTGGTAAAATGGAAGCTAATGAAAAACAATCTAGTTACTGACTGCCTCTGTAAGGGTATCTTTAGTCTTCATTTTCCCTAAAAGTCATTGATTTCTTTGGGCTTTCATGAAGATGATAGATATTTGTCAGACATGTAAATGAGTGATAACACCAAATAAAAAGACTAAAATATTAGATTGGGATAGAATTGGTTCAAGTGGTCACTTTTCTTATGCTTATCTGACATGAATGTTAAATATTATGCTAATGATGATCAACGTTTGAATTTGGTTCAATAGATGTGTTTTTTAAATGGTGAAGTGTCCTTTTTACAGCCAATATATTAACTGAACAATTATATTAAGAAGAAAGAATTAATCATTAAACAATATGATTTCAGCTATCCAATCCCTTTTTTGAAAAGGAATAACAGAGTCATAAATAGGTCTGTGGTATGTTTAGCAACAACAAATGGACTTGATCTTCAATTCATTTAAGAGGAAATTACATAATAAACTTTACCATATTTATTCATTGTTCATGGTTGGTTGGTTTAGTGCACAGTCAAGTTGACTAAAGAACATGATTTATAGTTATTAAGAGTTGGTGCTTACAAAATTGTCTAATAGTAGTGTATCAAAAATTCTGAGAGGAGATGCAACATTATTATAATATGAGACTTGATAAAATTATGAGAACTACATTGAAATTTTGACATGCCTTGACATTTAATAGCTCATTGGATAGCAAATAGGTCAACTTTGATGCGAACAGTACTTGCACAACATAATTGGATCTATTCTTTGTGTGTATCTTAGCTAAGTGTTAGGTGATATTGATATATTTAGTTTCATCGGGTTTGATTACCTAAACCATGAACAAACAAAAAGAAAGAGTTTTATACTTCGTGTCTATCTCTTTTAGTTGTATTTTTACTACGCGTACTTTTGAAATAAGTGGCAAGCATATTAGAAATCTCAATATAGGACTCTATTTGGTATTAGCTTGTCTGATCTTTGGTTAATCTATTTGCAAAATAGATTGGAGTTCCACGTTTTGATATTTTATATTTTCAAAGATGTTTGTTTGACTATTGTTTGGTGTTTGTTGCAGATTCTAGGTTCACCCAACAAGAGCTTCCTGCTTGGAAACCAATTCTAACACCATCATGGGTAAAAATATGTTGCTGAACACTTATCTCTGACGGGGTACTTCATAGATGTTAGTACATATGTGGCATCATTCAATTATACCTATATTTTATACCATAGCATTAGTTCCTGAATTGCATTTATTGGTGAGCCTTTAATTGGATCAGTTGTTCCTAACGAGCTTATAAGACTTACTAAACCCCACATTCATAAGAGAATAATAACTTTGGTTCAAGCTTCCCTAATTAAGAAGGATGTTCAAGAATTCGAAGTTTAGCCACTAAGTATACGTCAAATGGTGCCAGATTTAGCTACAGTTTGGTGCGCAATGAAACACTTAAGAAACCTACTTAGGAAATGCAAAGAGGTGTCATTTGAAAGGTGCTTGGTAGATTAACTCTTTCGCATCAAAGGAAACAAATATTGTACATTTTAGTGGCAAAAGAAGTTAATAGAAAGTTATATAGCTTTTTTTATCATAATTTTGAACATCTCTTGCTAAATGTTTTGTGGAAATGGACACGATAGATCTAGAAGAAAATGGAAACAACTCTCAACCAAACAACACAATTTCAAATTTGATTGATGATATCATACCTTAAATAGATGTGTAGCAAAACATTTATTACGAAACACCCCCAAGTTCTCCATGATATCACGTTCAAAATTTGCTTGCAATATTTATACCAAGTTGAAAGGAAGAAGTGGACCCCCCTCCTCCAAAAAAAAAATGAAAGAAAAGACTATCTTAGTCTTTACAGTTAGGAACTAATGGTCTTTTCAACATTAATTATATTAATGTAATACTTATTGTTAAGGCATTTTGTCTATTGTGAACTCTTTAAATATATAGGGGACAAATGTCCATAAAATTACTATCTTTCTCTGTAGATTCTTTCTTGTACCTTCAAAGTTACTTCTTGTCTACAAGCATATGTCTTTTGGCTAAAGAAAATGTCGGTAGTATCAATTTTATAAGATTTTCAATCATTTTGCTAAATATGGACCCCTAAGTCAAATTATTATAGTGATTTCAATTTCATTTGTGTTTTCTTTATTTCTGGACCCCTAGAGTAGTGCCAATATGGATATACCTAAAGAAGTGTGATAGTAAAAAATGTAATCTTCATATGCGTAAAATTATATTCCGTAATGATGAATCACCTCTTTTAATCTTTCTTCAAATATTTTTACGCAGGTTATTGGAACATTTATCGCGATTGCACTGATATTTATTCCCATTGGCCTTGCTACCTTGTCTGCATCAGAACATGTAAATACTGAAACTATCTTTGCGTAATTCGAATGGTATAGCAAAATAATGGATACATGACATTGTACACCTTTTCCTTTTTTTTATGCATAGGTAGTGGAAGTCATTCAGGAGTATGATGAAGAATGTGTTCCTCCATCTCACAAAAAAGATATGGTCGCATATATTCAGAATAATTCCACTAACAAAACATGTTTGACGAGTTTGATAGTAAGTTAGCAGTTTGGTTAACTTTGACTAATGTCATATCCTTGGAACACTAGAAATGTCTTAGCTCTTCTCGATTATTATCTTCTTCTTTTTTTACATTTCAATAATTAAGTATTAAGACCAAAATCTCTTTATATTGTCCTTTTTGCAAAAATATCATTGTATGTTACACATGTAACCAAATAAGTTATTTGTTAAGCAATAATTTGCTTATATTTGAAGCTGATTCTAGTGTTATGAACCCAAATTTGAATTATTCGAAATCTAAATCTTATTAGAGCCTAATATAGAACTTAGGTCTACTAAACCTATAACACATAATTATAGACCGTAACATAACCATTGCCAACTACCATGGGAAGGTTTTAGAGTGGGGAGGGTGTAAATGGATTTTCATGTGCCAGAGGCTTGTCTTTTTAAATTTTATATCATCTTTGATGGAATTGAAGGCGATAAGATTAATAGCCTTTGTTAGTACTATGACATTAGTTTCTTTCCCAAAATAAACTTTTGTGCCACATTATCAGGTTACTTACTAAGAGCTGCTTTAACATGACATTTCAGGTCCCAAAACCAATGAAGGCACCCGTATTTATTTATTATCAACTTGAAAACTTCTACCAAAACCATCGTCGGTATGTGTTGTTGTTGCATGCAAAAAAAAAAAAAGAAATATTGGTTTTTCTTCCTTCCACTTTTTAGTAGCAAAATGTGTTGATTTTCCCTTCTAGATATGACTTAAGTTGCACCTAATTATACTAATCTAGAAGTTACTTTTGTATAATCTACAATATCATGTCTTTTGATCATTTACTTTTCATCATGATGAGTATAATAGTTGCATCAATTTTTTAGGATTCGCCATTTCAGTCCTTAAATGAATTACATACAAAATAACCATATAGACTTCTAATATATATTGATATATCAATCTTAAATTTAGTCAAATTCTTTTGGCATGTGGGTTAAACCATTTATGGGGATTGATCGTTGACACGTTGGCTTCCTATAGCCCTGAAGTCTTATAAACTTTTACATTTTTGCACTGCTTTTGAACTAATGTACTAGATCTGAGGAATGTTTTTAATGGTACCTTAATACTGTACGGGAGGTAGTTTCCATTGATTATGAATCCTACTCTATGCAAAATCATACTTTTTTGCGATAGGATATATACTGGTGAAATATAGAACATTCTTTTGTTGTAGTCATGATCTTGAGGCTGCAAAAGAGACATGTCACGGAATCATATGATATGAGACCTAGGAAAAGGAACATACACTTTTAACTTGTATATTCCCTAATTGTCGAAACATATCATCTTCTGACAATCATTGTTAAACGATTTTGTCTCCATTTTTTTAGGTGTTTTGCTTGTTTGCATATTCTCCGATGAAATAATGTGTTCAACATACTTAACTAGTTTTAGACTTGGATTTGGATTTGAACCCTTATTAGATATCAAGTTAATTCTAGAGCTTAACTTTGGCTCAAACAACCTCTTTTTTTTTTTTTTTTTTTGTTGAAACTAGTCATTTGAACATTGGAGTTGCTTCTACTATTAATGTTAATATTACATAAAAGATTATACAATTATGTCCTTGATTTCTTTACCAAAACTATCTCGAATTCATGTTCATTGTCTATTATAAAGTTCTCGTGTATATGCTTGCTTAGTTGTCATATTTTGTGATAGATGTCCTCTAGTTTTGAACTCTAAGAATAAATCATATCTATCATATCTTGATGACAAATTTTACTATTTCTTTCTAGCTACGTAAAGAGCAGAAATGACAAACAATTAAGGTTCAAGGACAGCGCAAATTCCACTAGAGGATGTGATCCAGAAGCCAATCTCAACACTAGTAGTGGCCCTGGTGGCCCCATAGTTCCTTGTGGTCTTATCGCATGGAGTCTATTCAATGACACCTATAAGTTTTCTGTCAATTCGAGATCACTTGAAGTTAGCAAGAAAGGCATCGCATGGGAGAGTGATCAAACACACAAGTTTGGATCTGATGTTTATCCTAAAAATTTCCAAACTGGACCCTTCATTGGGGGTGCCAAGCTCAATTCCAGCATTCCTGTAATGTTTATCCTCATTCAATTCTAGCCACTATAAATTTTTGTCACATTTTTATTGGGGGGGGGGGGGGGTTGTCAAGCATAGGATGGTGTATATGTGGATTCCTTCTGTCTTGCGGGATCTAAACAAGGTCGTCATGGTAGACACTTTCAGTCTATTAATGCTTGCTATCATTGCTTACTGATAATGTTATATTCTCTTATTTTGCAGCTTAGTGAACAAGTAGATCTTATTGTTTGGATGCGAGCAGCAACACTACCTAGTTTTAGGAAATTGTATGGGAAGATAGAGACAGATCTTGGTGCTAACCAGAATATATCAGTTGTGATAGAGAATAATTACAACACATATAGATTTGGGGGCAAAAAAAGATTGGTTCTCTCTACGACAAGTTGGATTGGCGGGAAAAATGAATTCCTAGGTATAGGATATCTCATAGTTGGTGGACTCTCCTTGTTCTTAGCTTTAGGGTTCATACTCGTCTACATTATAAAGCCAAGGTTAGTCAGTGACTGCTTTCAGTATGCTCTTCTTTTTTTATGTCTCTTCCATTTGGAGTTGAGTTATCCCGTAAAATATTTTGTGATACTGTCTTTTCTCTTTGATACCTACTAGATCCTTATTTAGAGGTTACCTATACAATTTTGAGTACCTTTTACAACCTTAGTTAATGATTGTGCCTAAGGAACTTTCATCTAGACCTCATTGGCGAAAGATAGAGCTTAGAAGACAAGTTTTCTCCATGAGTTGTGTTTCAATATTGGATATTGTTATAGGGGAACAAGTGTTGAGCCATTTATACTAACTTGGGTTATTATGTTATACCTGACGATGTTATAATGAATTTTAGTTGTAGTTGTTCTTATATTAAATTGAATTTTTGATGATGATGCAGGGCTCTTGGTGATCCTTCTTACCTATCTTGGAACAGAAACCCAGCCGGACTCATCAACTAGATTTTTCTTTGATTATTTTTTATTTTTTATCCTTCCCTAGTCCTTTTTTTTTATTCTTTATTGGGGTTGTTGCAAATTTTGAATTCCCTCTTGTTTCATCATGTATAAGAGCAATGTAATCAATTTTGTGATTTATTCTCAAGTCTTTTTTCGTCAATAAAGTCATTTTGCCTTCTTGATTTACTTTTGAGAAACTTTCCTATATTTTAATCTTTGGTTTACTATAATCTGGTCATCTCATGTTATATTCTATAAAACCCGGATAAGTTGTTCAACTTTTTCATACCCCAAAACGATTCAGAGGATATTTGGGCCTTATGGAACAAGAACAACATATGTGCTACTACCCTGCCTAAAGATAATAGAGTTGTGGTTTCTCAAAGGATTCCTACCAGGACATTCCCGAAGGTTTCCATTCTAACTATGGTTAACATTAATTAAGAAAATTCCAAACTTACATATATAGCTTAAGCGGAGGAAATTAAATTAGTTGTTTTTTTACATTGACTCAACCAAGCTAGACTCCGAACATGAATGAGTTTGGAGGTGGTTTTTATCAGAAAAACTGGCCAAAAATATATTGTTAAAGGTGTAAAAGTTTTTTTCACCTCTGGGAAAATCTTAAAATAATCTAATCGTTCATTAGCCTTGTTCCCAAGACAGGCTAACCAACACAGACAAATTACTTTAGGACTATTAGTCTATGTAACTCCTTCTACAAAATAATAACTAAAGTTATGGCCATGAGATTGCAAACTATTTTAGAAAACTCACTTCATCGTTTCAAGGTGCCTTTACGTGAAAATGATCAATTCATGACTGTTGGGTTGAATGTGGAGACCAATTTTGGGTTGGTCTCTGTCTCTTGGGGAGCAAGGTAGAAGAGTTTGAGTGGAAATCAAGTTGCTATTTTTTAGCCACTTCTTTTTTGTAATTCCTTTACCGCAAGGACTCTATTAACCCTAAAATTGTGTTAGCCTTGTACTATAAATAGAGCGTATGTGGTAGGTTTATTTGCATCGCAATTTAGAGTGTTTCATCTGACCACAAGAGATTGACCTGTAATCTTTGTGTCCTTGAGGGAGTTGTGTGAGGCTCAACTGTGATTGTTGAGTTCTCAGGTTGTAACTCTAGGAAGATTGTGAGAGATTGTGGAGGTTTGGGAATCTCTGAAACACTGTTGTAATCCTCTGATAGTGCATTGTTCGTGGTTTTTTCTCGGTTTGGGTTTTTCCACGTTAATTCCTTGTGTCGAATCTATATTATTTTTCGCCCTTTATTATTGTTTGTCTGCTAACAACGCCATAAGAATCCTAACAACTGGTATCAAAGCTTTGGTTGGAGTGTTGTTGATTTGCAAATTGAGAAGCAATGGCGGGCACAATTGTGAAAATTCCAGAGTTTGATGGGAAAGACTACGCATGGTGGAGGATACGCGTTGAGGATGTGCTCCGCTAGCAAAAGTTGTATCTTACGATGGGTGAAAAGCTAGAAAAGATGGAACAGAAGGATTGGGAAGAGCTTGACGGTTAGGCATTCAGTACGTTGAGGCCAACGTTAGCTCGGAACGTGACTTTCAATGTCAAAGATCAGAAAACGGCGAAAGGTCTGTTGGAGGCCTTGCAAAACACATATGAGAAACCTTCGGTGATAAACAAGGTATATGTGTTGCTTCGTTTATTTGAGTTTAAGATGCATGAGTCTGGTGATATGCATGATAGTATGAATGTATTGAATATGATACTATCAAAATTGACCTCTGTGGGATTTAATTTTGACGACGAGATAAATGCTAATATACTGTTGACTACCCTACCTAAGTCTTAGGATAATTTTGTCACTTCTGTAACATCTTTAGTTAAGAAAGATGAGAAACTGAAGATTGGGGAAATTAGAGACTCTGTCATGAATGAAAGCATCCGTAGGAGAGATTCTGATGTATCTGAGTCTTCGGGGAATGCTTTGGTTGTCGGAGGTAGGAGGAACAGTGGAAGCTCGGGTCGTGGTCGATCAAAATTTAGAAGTCGAAATATGGAGCACGTATTGTATTGGAACTGTGGTGATAGAGGTCATTTTCGTAGGGGTTGTCCTAAACTTAGGAAGAACAGTTATAATGACCATGACTCGGTAAATTCTACCGAGGATTTCAATGATTCCCTAAGTGTTAGTGTTGACAAGTCACAAAGGAGTTGGGTGATAGATTCAGGTGCTTTATTTCACTCTTCGTCTAGCAGAGAGGCCTTTAGTAATTTTGTGAGTGGGACGTTTGGTAGGGTTAGACTTGCGAACGGTCACAACCTAAAGGCGCTAGGAAGAGGTGATGTGAACATTAAAACTTCTAAGGATGGGACTTGGAGGTTGAAGAATGTTCGGTATATCCTGGGTTTGACCAAGAACCTTGTATCTGTGAGTCAACTGAATGAGGAGGGGTTCACGACGAGATTTGGGGATGGTCATTGGAGGGTGACGAAAGGATCTTTTGTAATTGCAAATAGTAGGAAGGAGGGAAAGTTATATACTACCATTGATAATTCTAACAGGCATGTTCATGCTCGTCAAAGGCGTGTTAGCTTCTCTGATGAGAGAAGGGCATCGAAAACAAGGAGGTTTTCGGTCGAGGCTATGGGAACGGATGGTCAACCGAAGAACGCATCCAACCTGCACGAGAATTCGAAAAGTTCAACACGAGGTAAAATTCCAATCCAAAATTCTCCTAAGTTGTAGATGATGATGCGTATGTCGAAGTTGCAGGGGCGTGATCAATTCAAGTGGGAGCCTGTTGTTAAAAGAGGAGTTGATGGGAGGTCAACTGGGACCTATGTTGATCTTTGCTGAAAGATCGAGATGGATGCATTAGAGGATTCGAGGAGCTGTTGATTGATGATAATCGACGAAGGCTGCGTTTACAATTGGTCTCCAAGTGGGAGATTGTTGGGTTGAATGTGGAGACCAATTTTGGGTTGGTCTCTATCTCTTGGGGAGCAAGGTAGAAATCAAGTTGTTGTTTTTTAGCCACTTCTTCTGGTCATTCCTTTTTCGCAAGGACTCTATTAATTCTAAAATTGTGTTAGCCTTGTACTATAAATAGAGCCTAGGTGGTAGGTTTATTTGCATCGCAATTTAGAGTGTTTCATCTGACCACAAGAGATTGACCTGTAATCTTTGTGTCCCTGAGGGAGTTGTGTGAGGCTCAACTGTGAGTGTTGAGTTCTCATGTTGTAACTCTAGGAAAACTGTGAGAGATTGTGAAGGTCTGGGAATCTCTAAAACACTGTTGTAATCCTATGATAGTGCATCGTTCGTGATTTTTTTTCCGGTTTCGGTTTTTCCATGTTAATTTCTTGTGTCGAATCTTTTTTTTTCCCTTTGTCATTGTTTGTCTGCTAACAACGCCCTGAGAATCCTAACAATGACAACATCCTCCTTGCTCATGATAACATGCACAAATTTACAACAACTAAATGTGAAAGTCAGTGGGTTGTTGGAGTGTGCCGTGATAGACGATTTGATTGTTGCTTGAGCATTCTCGATCAAATGATTAAATAACTTGTAATGAACCAAAACCCAAAAGAAACTTGAAGAATCTTGGCAAAAGAACTCTTGAAAACAAAGAGATATGATCTTGTATAAAATTAGACACCACCAAGATTTAATTAACCCACCATGATTTGATAAAGGAATCCCACTACAAATCAATAAAGGATTGACTTAGTCTCAACACTAAATGAAGAACTTGGGTAAAGAAAACTAAATCTAGAAAGAGAGTTTGAGAGTGGTTTCAAAAATATCATATCATATCATTAGTTATCAAAGTTAATTAATCTCTTTTCTTCTCCAATTACCTATTTATAGGTAAGGAAAGGAGTTAAAATCCCAAGAGCAGTTAACTGAAAAATGGCATAATTAACCCTAAGTTGATTACAACTTAAATGCAAAAATAATTTTAAATAGGAAGAGGACTAAACTGGCAAAATTAGCAAAAGTAATACAAAGGCTTAAAGACTAAAATGACCTTAATTAAAATTTACAACTGCCAATTAATCAGGGAGGTCAAAGGCATGACCAGGGAAGGACACGATTGTGACTTGGTGTCTTGCACAAGGGGGTATTGTTCTCCATTGGGTCACGGTCGTGACCTCGATGTCTTGTGTGAGGGGAAACTTCACTTCGCAGGGTCACGGGTGTGACCAGAGAAGTCACAATCGATCATGACCCTATTCTTTGCTTGATGGTCGCGAGCATGAACTGCTCCAATCATGGGCATGACCTAAGAAGTCGCAATCTTGACCTGCATCTGGATGAAAAATTGAACATCTTCAAAAACTACAGGTTTGCTTAAGGTCTTGAGAAACCTTCGACAGTGAACAAGGTACTTGTATTGCGTTGTTTGTTCGAATTTAGGATGCATGGGTCAGGTGATATGCACGATCATATTGATGATATGACTATGATCTTGTCTAAATTAACTTTTGCAAGATTTAGTTTTGATGATGTGACTAAAACTTATATTTTGTTTGCTACTCTACCTAAGTCTTGGGATACGTTCACAACTGTTGTTAGTACGTCTAAACGGAAGGGTCCTTTGAAGTATGATAAGTTGCGTGATATCATTTAAGTGAAAGCATTCGTAGGAAGGATGATGATGAACCTTTGGGTGGGACTGCTTTGTCTATTAGGGGTAGGAGAAACAGTGAGAGGTTGTCTAGTCAGAATTACTCTAAATTTAGAAGTCGAAATATTGAGCATGTTTTATGCTGGAACCGTACGTGGTGATAGAGGTCACTTTAGTAGATATTGTCTTAACCTAAGGCGTAAGGGAAGAGCATTGTCAATGACCGTGATTCAATAAATTTTGCCGAGGATTTGGGTGAAGCTTTAACTATTAATGTCGCGAAACAGAAAAGAGTTGAGTGACAGGTTCAGGTGCTTTCTTTCATCCTTGGTCCAACAAGGAGTCCTTCACAAATTTTGTGAGTGAGAGGTTTGGTTGAGAAAAAGAGGGGGAGGGGGATGGGAGGCTTCCAAACAGTCACAGTTTTGAGGTGGTATGAAGAGGTGACGTTGACATCAAAACTTCTAAAGTGGTACTTGGAGGTTGAAAGATCTGTATTATATATCTCGAGGCTAACTAAGAATCTTGTGTATGTGGATGAAGTGGATGATCAGGGTTTCACAACTAAGTTTAGGGATGGTTGTTGGAAGGTTATGAATGGATCTTTGGTTATTTCTAATAGCATAAAATAGTGGAAATTTTATAGTGTATACTAAGATGGATTATTCTGACAAGCCTGTTCATGTTCATCAAAGGAGTGTTAGCTTCCCCGATGAGAGAAGTGTGACAAAAAACGAGGATGGTTCTGGTCTATACTCCAAGAACGGATGGTGGACAACACATAACATGCGCAGGAATTCAACATGGTGAACACGAGGTTAAAACTGAATCCGTAATTCCATAAGACAATTTAAGGAAGTGTGTTCGTGATTGTGGGTTTTTTTTGGGGGGGGGGGTTGATGGGATATCGATTGAGACCTTTGTTGATCTTTGCTGGATAAGATCGAGATGGGTTTACTAGAGAATTTAAGGAAGTGTTTGGCAAAGATCGATGAACGATGAAGGTTGCAAATGCAATTTGGAGAACGAATGCAAGTTGGTCTCCAAGTGGACGATAGTTAGGTACTTAGGTTGATGAGTGGAGCCCAAATTATCGTTTGGATAAGACCTTAACAAGGTCAAGGGTTCGAATCTGGGCGGATACAAGTGGTAGGAGGCATGAGAATTAAGTTTGGCTGAAGAAATTGATAATCTGTTAAGGTAGAGCATACCACAGTTTGACCGCGATGGTAGTATCATCGCAACTTTTAACATAAGACCTTCTCACATAAATTTATCATGAAACAAACCTTTAATACGGTGATAATTTTAATATTTTATTATGACTTATTAGAATGACTTTTCAATACAAATGCGGCTAACAATTTACGAGATAATTACATTTACCCTACCTGACATATGTAGTAATAATTTTTGCACACCCGACATTTGAGAAATAATTTTCACCCTACTTGACATTGAGTGAAAGTGTTTTTTTCGTGTCAAAATCCGGTAACTTGTTATCGGAGATATGAAAATACAATAATGCCCTTATATAATTATGTGAAAGTGCCAAACTGCCCTTAAGATTGCGACAGAAATGACAATATTGACCCTTCAATTGAAAATACTATGAATTATTAGAAAGGGTAAAGATGTCACTTCCTATTCGTTTTTAATACTTGTCGGAAAATCCAACAAAAAACCATTATAATATATCCTAGGTGGTTTAAATTTACGACCACTTAAATATCAGGCAGGGTGAAAATTATTTCTCAAATGTTGGGTGTGCAAAAATTATTACCACATATGTCAGATAGGGTAAATGTAATTATCTCAACAATTTACCAAGGATAACTTTTATCATAGTTACCCCAAATACTAGTTACCTTTATATTCATAAAAAACCACCACAAAATTATAAGCGTAACGATAAATTTTCTGTATGATTGTTTCATATAATACTTACTATCATATCATTTGTCCTGCAATTTATTAGGTGCACCCGGAACATATGTTCCAAATATTACAATTGTTCACTCACATATATTAAATTATTCACTCTTATTATTATAATTGTTCAGTCTCAAACATTTGGATCATAGGCTCTGAGTACATCTAATATATGTTACATTTGTCTTAGCACTTACTCCCTCTGTTTTTATTCACCTGTTGCCTAGAAAATTGTGTTGAAAACTTTGACCGTTAATATCTTAATTTGTATAATGATTCATTATATAAAATTAATGTCATTAGATTCGTTATAAAAACTACTATTAAAAAAGTATAATATTATATTTTTTTATAAAAATTTTATATTAGAAATTATTGATTAAAAATTGAGACTGGAAAAACGTAAATGACAGATAGAAAAGAACCAGTATTTCGATAGTAGTCTTTCAATTACGAGGCACAAAACGGTGCTGTTCCGGCCATTGGCTGAAATCTCTTACTCTCTAGCCGGTTACTTTCCTGGATTGTCACTCTCTTCTCGCTTTCTTTCTTCATTCCACTCAGTTCGAAACACCTGAGTTAACTTCCGACTCGAAATGAAGAAAAGTAGGAAAGCAGTGACAATGAAAAAAGAAAGCAAATTCGATAAAGTTCCGCATTGCATATGCTCTAACCCACCCTTCCCTTAAAAACTACTGTGCCTAAAGAGAATTACAGAGAGGCACCACATAGGAGAGAGAAACCCAGCCCAAAAAAAAAAAGAATTTGCGAAATCGTAAACCAGAATCAGCCATCTTTGAAAATATATTTTATTTTCGGGAATTTTATTTTCTTCCAAGTATTAAATTAAATTAAATTAAATTAATTATTACAGTTTGAGAAAGAATAAAAACAGGGGTTGTTGGTGGAAAAACAATTTAGTATGATCTAAAAATCGCCCGGCTGGTTTTCTTTTCTCTGTCATCAACCAACAACACAACAGGCAACAGCGCATATTATGATGGCTTTTCACGTCGCTTGCCCAATTACATGGTTAGTAATTTCTTCTCCTCTCTTTTTTTCTTTACTATTTTCACCTTTTTTTAATTTAAATTCTTACTCTTCCCTCCCTTTTCCTCTTCGCTTCGCTCCTCTTGGATTAGAGGGTGATCGCGCTTTCTCTCTCTAACTTTCTCTCTCCTCCGCCATTCCCATGGAACAGCAAGCGGATTTGCTACTGTGCCCTAGGGTTTCCTCGTGGTCACGGTCGCAATGGCGAGTTCTTCGAGCAGGTTCGCCGAATTGACGAGTTTCTGAAGGATCCGTGGTTGATTAGGGTTTGCGAGGGCTCCACGGTGCAGATTCCGGTCCCGAAGCTTGATCCGATTGGTCGTGATGGTGATGATGGGGGAGAAGATGTGGAGGAGTTGGTGTTTGGTGAGAGGAAGCGGAGTGCGGTGCAGAAGAAGGCGTCTGTTGCGGATTTGGGTGCGGAGGATTTTAAGCGGAGGTTTGAGAGTACGGCTGTTGTGGTGAGTGATTGAATTTCAGCTGAATTGGTGTATCGAAGATTGTGTTTTTGTGATATGATTGTGTAGATTAATGATTGACTGTTTGAGGAGTCAGGAGAGGGAAATGTGATTTTGATGTTTATGATTTGGTCTTGTATTGTGCGGTTTTCCTGTTCTTGTAATCACGCAGAATTGACTAAGTGTCTCTATTGTTCATGAGTGTGCGCGCGGGCCCATGTTTTGTTGCACTGGATGTTGAGTTGCTATTGTTATTCGGCTAGGAAATATGTAGGAATAGAATGTGTGTGTTGATGTGGTTCTTGTGATTTTCTTGCTACATTAGGCGTTGGGTAGCCATCGTTACAATAGGCTAGGAAACATGCAGAAATACCAAATATGAGAAATAGAAGTTTTTGGCATAGAATTTTGGATGGTGTGTCATGCCTCTTGATTTGGGTCTTGTTATTTTGTTGCTACACTGGGAAGCGGGTGCTGACTCCTGAATGAGTGACATCTTGTGCATACCATGTCTCTCCTGACATGCTCTCTTTCTCTCTCTTGGGATATATAAGCTATCTTGTGGACTCTGTTTCACTTGATCATCTTTCACGTTGGTAAAAAGTAGTATTTTTTTTTGGCAGGTTGCCTCCAAGGATTCTACTGCAGAGGACCAGATGCCCAGTGTAAATGCGATTTGTCCATTATGCCTTGCTTCCGAAAATGGAGGAAGTGAAAGAGCAGAGGAAATGCTTCCTTGCAGAATCTGTGGCAAGAAGTACCATAGGAGTTGCTTGAAATCTTGGTCTCAACATAGAGGTCATATGATTTGATTTGTTTGAGTAGTTGTATTTGTATGCTTTTCTCAGATCTGACTAGTGTGATTGTCTGCAGATCTTTTTCACTGGAGTTCATGGACGTGCCCCTCCTGTCGTGTATGCGAGGTATCTCTCAATGTCAATCATTTTAATTTATGTTCATGCTATTGCTTGGCAGTGCTAGTTTCTTGAGAATAACCTGTATTCGTGAATCAGCTTTCTCTGATTAGTTGCAGTGGCATATGTGCCTCAATGTTTGGGGTGGCCATGGCCACCCTTAATACCTTTTTTTGAAAATTGGTGTAATTTAGGATAAAATTTATGAAGGTGTATTTGCCACATAAGTGTAATAATGTATTGGCCACCCTTAATCCGAAGGCTTAGATCCGTCACTTAGTTGGTTGGTTGGCTTGTAAGTAGCCTGTTATAATCATAGCATCAAAACATCAGAACCCGTTCTTCCTTGTGGAATAATTATTAAGGGTAACGTAAAAGATTTCAGTATCCTCAGCTAGCTTCTGTTGAACCCACATTAACTCCCATATGTGATTATTTGACATCTTTTCCATGATAATTTGTGTTAGCTTGTCAACGTTCAATGTTAATTTGTGGCTCTACTTAATTCGAATTGGTTCTAGTGTTTTCATATGTACAACTAACATTTTTCCTTACTATTTTAGTCTGTTTGAATATTCAAAATAAAGGTACTTATTCAGTTATTCCCCTTCCTTCTCCATGGTTATGTTTCGTCTTATGTACATTAACTGAACTTTATGATTCCGTTAATTGTTGAAAATTACTTGTATGTGTGAATTTATGATTTCCTCATCTGAGCATTGAAGATTAGGGATTGGGATGTATTTGATCCTTGGCAGTAAATAGACATTTCTAATTGTCTAGATTTTTACTATATCACTAAAGGAAATAAGATGGTTCAATTCGTAGAATGATATATAGTGTATAATATATATGCATATTGTCACTATTTCCTTTCATGCTGTAATGTTGATATGTGGACACAATGTAGTTGGATTGTAACATGATAGAGGGTGTACTATGCTAGGAAAGAAGTAGTCTCTTCTTCCTATGCAGTACAGCTTCATTGTCTGTCAAATGTGAGGTATCAAATCATGTTTGCTTTCCCTATTGTTTGTTGATGTCAAATCATTCCTAGGGTGTGATTTTTGACTTGCATGTGTTTGATTTAAACTTCTAAATGAAAGCTATCCTTTACCTCCGCTTATTCAAGAGCAACTGACTTTTGAATTTGTGTGCTGACAGTTGCTTTGTGATTACTGTATGCAAATTTTTATGAGTGGTGTGAAGTTGAAGTTTTGTGGTAATTTTCTTGCATATTTTACACGAGCATGAAATTTCCTCTCTCTTTGCAGGTTTGCCGTAGTACTGGAGATTCAACCAAGTTTAAGTTCTGCAAGAGATGTGATGCTGCTGTTCACTGTTACTGTATGCAGCCTCCTCACAAGGTCGTTTTAGTTATTGATTTGATTTTCTTTCTTTTGGGAGACATATGCCTTATGTTCATCTCGATGTTGCAGAATGTTAGCTCTGGGCCATATTTATGCCCAAAGCATACAAAGTGTCACAGCTGTGGGTCAAATGTTCCGGGCAATGGGCTCAGTGTAAGGTAACAATTCCCTTGTTAATGAGATAATCATAAAGGCACTTATAATTAGTCAATTTTAACTGTAGGTAGTGAACTGCTTTTCATGTTCCATGTTGAAGCTTTTCCTCCCTTTTTTTGGGTTTTTGTGTGTGTGTGTGAGAGGGGGGGGGGGGGGGGGGGGTTGTCACAGAAACTGTTTTCAGTGTTAAAGTCTCTTTCATTTCCATCTCTTGACAATTTCCTTGGTTGATGCAGGTGGTTTTTAGGTTATACTTGCTGTGATGCTTGTGGGAGACTGTTCACTAAAGGCAATTACTGCCCAGTTTGCCTGAAGGTATCATTAGTCTTTTTCAACTGCAATTATAGAAACATTCAGTTAATGTATGAGAAGTTTTGGTGTCGGATTCTTCCAGCTCTGCTGATTAAATTCCTCTAAAAGCGAAGTGACGTTGTCTCTTGCTTTTGGTTGGAAGTTTAAAGACTTGAAAACAGTTACAGTACCCTGTTTCATGTGCTCTTTAATTTCTGCTCTGTTTCCCCCTTCTTTTCTTACCTTTTTTTGCTTATGATGCTGAGACTGGCATGGATAGTGCCGTACAATTTATTTGCTTGGATGAAGCTGACCAGGCTTTTATTACGTGTTGCAGGTGTATCGAGATTCGGAATCAACTCCCATGGTCTGCTGTGATATTTGCCAGCGTTGGGTGCACTGCAACTGTGATGGAATCAGGTTTGTCTATTTATCTTTGTAACATGCAGATGCCAATTGTCTTTACACAAACGCGACTCCCAAGAACATAACTAGCCTTGGAATACATATGGGCATATAGATCCTGATAACTCTGTTGCTGCCCATATTCCACACACCCCAGTACATTTGATATATCGCATGTTTGCAGAAATCATTTACTGACTTAATACAACTTTGTCGAACAGTCATTGAGAGGATGTAGAAATTCAAGTCTTTTTCTACTTATTTTCGCTTTTTTTTGGATATATGCTTGAAGTTTCCTGATTCAACCCTGTACATGGAACTTCTGCAGTTACACTTTTTTTTTTTAAAAAAAAAAAATCTAGTTTGAAAGGCTATCCTAGCCATTTCATAATATTCACTGACAGTCTCCTTGGGATGTAAATATCAATAGAATTTAGCATCTATGAAAAGCAACTTGTTTTATTTTTTTGGGGAATCAAAGTGAAGGAACTAGACCAAGCCTGGGGTTTGGCTAGGAAGGGGAAGGACCTGTGCTCTTTGCAGGCTCAGTCCTGAGTAGCATGTATGATCATTCTTGTATATCTGGTTCTCTGTTCCTTAGTTTTGCATAATCTTTTGTGAATATGCACCAAAAAAATATTATTTTTTGTGAATAACAATAACCTTTAATGCTTTGAACATTATCCCTGGACAAATTTGTCTGCTTTTCTGACAAATTTCTTGTTTGGGGGAGAAAAATTGCAGTGATGAAAAATATTTGCAGTTTCAAACAGATGGAGACCTACCATACACATGCCCAACGTGCAGAGGCGAGTGTTACCAGGTGAGTTTATGGGGAAGTACCCATCTCTTTGTTCCATCTACTTTACCCCAATGTTTCAACACTCATCTTCTGATCTTCCTGTGGCCCTGGCAGGTTAGGAATCTTGAAGATGCAGTTCAGGAGCTCTGGAGGAGAAGAGATGAAGCTGAGAAAGATTTAATAGCGAGCTTGAGGGCAGCTGCTGGTTTGCCAACCCAAGAAGAAATTTTTTCCATTTCACCTTTCTCTGATGATGAAGATGATGATCTGAGTGCTGCAAAGAATGAACATAGTGGGGCCAAGCTCTATTTCAAAACTTTGGGAGAATTTTCCCAAAAGAAGACCAAAGAATCTGCGAAAAAACCATCCAGCAAAAACCATGCAAAGAAGAAAGGATTTGCTTTGAATGGTAAAGCGGAGGGTCACCATGAAGAGCACCATGATGGTCCAGCACCTGGCAGTAGAGTTGATGATGGAAAAAAGGATCCTCATCCTCCTGGACCAGATTCGTCCTCCTCTCCAGTTACTGGAAGTCTAAGTCCAGGGGAGAGAATGCAGTCCATTTATGAGCAAGGGGTTTTGAAACTCAAATTTATGGATGAGGTTGCTGGGAACAATGGGAGCAGAAAACCCACAATTTTACGGATTAAGAGCAAGAAGATCCAAGAAACCAGCACTGGTGAAGATGCGGAGAAAGTTATGAATAAGGCAAATAACATGAAGGGTACGAAGCTAGTTGTACACTCAGGAGGGCGAAACAAAACTATAACCAGCTCTGCAATGTCTGATTCTTCAAGGTACCAGATTGAACAAGAGTTGACAACCCTTGAGGGTGAGTCTTGTGCTTTCCAGTATTTCACTCGTCCTATGTGTTAAATTTTCTGGTTTCTGATTGAGAGCCTTTTATTTCAAGTGAAATATTTCTGATTGATCCTTCATTTCAAGTGACCTATGCTATGAGTATCACTTCTTTTCATATCTTCTTGGGACTTTCTATGGAAACAGGAAGTGAAGCAATGAGTCAGCCGACTCATCACAGAAAGGGTGATTACACTGAGGATAGATATGATGTGGCAGCCTACTATAACAATGGTATATAGCGAATGAGACTTATTGAGGTGTAATTTGTAATCTGGTATGATTGTTTCAACATCATTGCTTCATGGGAATTTGCAGGTCACAGAGTAGAGGGCCGCAGTGAGACAACAGGGTTGAAGCCAGGGAAGAGCAACATTATAAAGCTTAGTACAGGCAAATTAGAAGCTTTAGATTACAGAACGATTACTTCATCCAAAAGTAGAGAAACCAGTGCATTGACATCAGTGCTTCAAAACAATGTATCCATAGGTGATGTGTCTCTTAGAAAGCATTCTGACAAGAGAACTGAAATACCGACGAATAGCAATATAAATAACAAGCAAGTGGCTCCTGCAGTACATTCTTCATTTAATGAGTCCAGACCTTTGCTAAGGCTCAAGTTCAAGACTCCTTATTCAGGTTCCTGGACCCCACATGTTCAGGAAGCGACTGTATCTGTCAAGGGTCAAAGGTCAAAAAGAAAGAGACCTTCAGCGTACATTGAAAAGCCTAGGCATCAAGAAGAAGATGCTGAGACACAAGATAACAGTTTAATGAACGAGATCATGGATGCTAATTGGGTATTGAAAAAACTAGGCAAAGATGCGAGAGGAAAGAGAGTTGAAGTTCATCAGCAATCTGATAATTCCTGGTGAGTCTCCGTTCTTTATGCGATTCTACTATGCGAAAATATACAAATAGGTGATTTCTGGGTTTTCCTTTATGCTTATGTAGGAATGATGTGTGCATTGTCTTGTTATGGAAGAAAGAAGCGCAAAGATAGGGGCCACCCTTTATTATTATTATTTTTTTTTTTTGGGGGGGGGGGGGGTGGGGGGTGGTTTGCTTGGAGGCGGGTTATAATTAACTGACATGCTGCTGCTGACTTCTTTAGTTCTTTTTTGTATCTCATTTCAGTTCCAAAACTTTGCACAAACATGTACCCTTTGATGTCCATGATGCTCGGATGCAGAATTGTGAAAGCATTTCAGCTAATGATTGACTGGTACATACGAGCTGAAATTTAATTGTGTTTGATCCTTTCGTTCTGCATTTTTCTCATCTCCAGGCATAAAGGAGTTGTCAGCAATGTTATTGAGGGGACATCGATGCTGTCTGTTGATCTCGATGATGGACGATCAAAGACATTGGAAATTGGAAAGCAAAGTATCCGATTCGTCCCACAGAAACAAAAGAGACTGAAATCCTGAAAGCCATGATGCTCAAAATTTACAGGTCTGCTACCATGCGTCTCAAGGCCAATATAATTGACACATTCTCCAATTGTTGTTTTGGGTTGCATCGTTACAAGTTAACCTCAAAATTTTCTGCCCTTTATCGGCCTTTCTTCCGTTGGCACTTCATTTTGCAGCCTTTCTCTTGATGGGAGAATATTTTCCTGTTCCTACTTCCCAAACAGGGGTGTTTAGATACCTTAGATGTAGATCTAATCAGAGAACTAGTGCAGATCTTCCTTCTTTCCACAGTATTTTGGTCAGTTTTCTAGCCTCCATTGTAAATGATAAGAGTATGCAGGGCTTTCCTAGGGTTTAATCTAGGGCTATCTGTCTGACTTGATCTGTACTCTTAACCACATGTTAACCACATGTGTAGCTATTCTTTCTGATGTTAAACTGGGAAAAGAGCCTTCCCTTGCTCTATAGTGTGTATGTGCGATATACTTCTCGTTTCACTTCCTATTCCCATGGAATGCGTACCTTATGTTTCATTGTTCAGCGTTTAATCTTTTTGGAGGCTTTCGAAGATAAACTTGATTATTAGAAGACAAATCGAAATATAACATACTGTAATTCTACAATATTGCAATTACTGTAACACAGAAAATGAAATGACCAAAGGCTATTGTCAATTGCGTATATTCTTGATTTCATCAAAGTTAGTTACCCTGAAAAGATTTGAGTATGAAATGATAGAAGGTACAAAATAGAGAAATTTTGAACATATCGTGGTAGTTGCTCACTCAATCTGTGCACTACTGTGGATATACAGCAAAACATATGTACAAAGGCAGGATTATACTGGTGGTGGGGGCAAATCAAGGAGCAGCCAAAACCCAACACAATCATCTGAATCAAGGTCTTCTTGAATGGCAAGAAAATGCAAGCCTCCACAAGCCTTCTTAGCTGCTTCCCATGCTTCGGCTTCTTTAGTTGTCTCGGGCGTTTTCTTGTAAGTAGCATATGTATACCTTGTCGAAATTCCAACAGACAGAACCAATGAAGCCTTAGCAGTGTCGGCTTCAACTGAGCACACCTCCAACCCATTCATCCAAGCTGCAGAGGCAGAAGTTTGTGAGGCATTTTTACGTGTGAAGATGAAAGTTCACACAATAACAGTTAGAAGTGGTAAGTTTACCTGCCAATGGTTTGGCCCGGGAAGATGCAACAGCTAGACCAGGAATTAATGTCTTATCATCAATCTCAATTCCGAGCAAATCCAAATCTAAGCTAGCACCAAATGCAAACGTTTTCTCCATGGACGAGATTTCCTCCCGGACAGCTGACAGGGGAAATTTGATTGATCAGTATATCCATGTAAGGATTGGTTCTAAAACGCTAATTTCTTGTAAGCGGCGATGTCCAACCACCAAGGCAATTTTTAGGACCGCATGGCGATGGCGAAAATTCCAGTTGAGGTCAAATTCAAGTTAGTCAAATTGGTTAATGTTAAAATTCGAATGACAAAT
Source organism: Portulaca oleracea (assembly GCA_029582165.1). Taxonomy (NCBI): domain Eukaryota; kingdom Viridiplantae; phylum Streptophyta; class Magnoliopsida; order Caryophyllales; family Portulacaceae; genus Portulaca; species Portulaca oleracea. The sequence goes on from CM055887.1 coordinate 10,540,576, forward strand.
TATTTCGAGTCTAACTAGGTTGGACAATTAAGATCAACGCAAATTCGAGTCAAAATTGGGTGCGGACATTAGAAATAGAGAAATAGTGTGTTTGAATTTTCGGCCAGATCGATCAAATTTTGAAATTCGGTTGAAAAATTTATGATTGCAGCCGGTTCTTTTCCAGATTAGACAAATTCGTGTGTTTAGCTCAGTCAAAATTTTGCCATCTCTAGACAGCCAACTATCTCCAGCTAAGCACTCTTCCAAAACACGGTAAGGAAAATCTCTGCTAAAGAACAAAAGCCATGAAATGGCAATGATAGGTCCTATGTTAATTGTTCATAAACCATTGTTTATACTAGGCACTTGTTCCATGACAACTCCGATTGAGAAAACGATCATCTCTATTTGTAACCAGGACTGTAGATTACAACAGTTAGCTACTAAGGATGTACCTGAATAAGGCAACTGGACGAAAGCCCATCTCTCGCCGAACAAATTCTCAGGAAGTTCCATAGGAAAAGGGTTATCCAACACCATAAGAGGCTTTGCTCCTTTTTGGAAGCCTGGGTGGCGTTGGTAGATGGTTTCATAACGTTCCTCAAGCCAGAGGACCAATGACACACACTGAAACAAAACAAAAGAAAAAGAAAAAAGAAGACAATTTGGACATTAAAAACACAAGGATAATTGGCTCAAAAAACAGTGACAATCTTAAGTCAAAACACAATATATCAGCATAAACACCATTTGTAATTCATTGCTGCAGTATGAGTCCTTTGTTAGCTATGTCTCAAACATGCCATTTTTTTTGGGTTCATTGCTGCAGTGTAAATGCCTACATAACTATGCCCTCAAGGAGACACTCCTTTGGGTGATCAGAGCAAAGTAACAACTCATAAACAAGCTATTGAAGCTTCCCTTGGGGGTAGGCAAGGCAATATCATACCAAGGACGACAAGATTTTAGGACACGTATTCTGTTTAATCTCCTTATCAGCATTCTATCTAAAACCAACACACTTCCTTGCTTCCTAAGTTATGTAGCAAAAGCTAGTTATCCTGCTTGACGTAGAGATGTAAAAGATACATGAAAAATGATGGTCATCATATGTATTCAATCAATGAGTATTTTGTAGAGATTAGCCTAGCTAATACCTGTATGGTAAAATGGATAGACCCCACAGCCATAGGGAGGAGACTGAACATCAAAGCAAATTGGTAGGAAAGTTGCATACATCCGAACACGATTCTTTCACCCCAGACGCCTTTGCATCTAGGTCAACCAATGCCATATGAATTATAGCAGTCATAAAGTTTCTTTGAGTTTTGTCCTGTCACCTACTGGTGTGAGTGTAGTTGCCTGTGAGTCTATGAGCTTTGGCTTTGACGCACTTTAGGCACTTAGGCCTTCAAGATTTTTATGATATTTATCCCATATAGTTATTATCTATTGGGGTTTGGAGATGGACAAAATAGCATATTTCAAGACTATATGTACAAGTTTTGAGTTTTGACATATATATATTCACTCCATGATCAAGAATTTCATGAGAATTAGAAAGAAAGAGCACAAAGGAAGAAAGCAATGCAACCATAGTTAGTTACCCTTTTACTTGGGACAGGTTTGATGCCGAGCTCCTTGCAAGCCTTTGTTATAATGGTTTGCAATTGAGACCTACAATCAAAAAGTATAAACCACGAATTGAAAATCACCCACATAAACTGCAAAAGCTCTACAACCCCAAGGGACAATCCACGCTCCTCAAGGTAAAGACACGTATACAAATCTCTTCTCCCCCAACACTCTCTCTTGTGCATAAACACACATACACAAAGAATGCAAAAACTCAACATACAATTAGTGACAAACTAAGCTACCCAGGCTCTTCATCTTTCCCTAGTGCATCCATGTCAAACTCTTGACACTTAAATTGTTTTGACATGGTACTGTGGTAGACTCTTCAATTACACCAAAAATAGTCAATCAAAATTTCTTGAAGATAGCAAACTCCCAACACTTGAATCCATATCAACACTGAATAGTTGTTTCTGCCTCTTAAATCTTAGAACCCACACACTCTTAAAGAATCATAAAACCACAAACAGGACAAATACACACAAACTACCAGCAACTAACACCCCTATAAACCCCCAAAAAGGGCCTGCTTTATTAAAGAAATTAACAACAATGACAAGCACAGCAAATCACAAATGTAAAACGAAATATGACCCAGGAAATTATACAAAAGTTTTTACCTGAAAAATCGAATTTTGACAGGGAGAGGCAAACCCAAGTCATCACAAATAGTAACAATGGCATTCTTCAAAGTGACACTATTGATGACATTATTAGGAAAATACTTGGTGTACTGAAGAGCCAATGAATTATCACAAACCACAAGCTCCCATATCTTTTTACCCCTGACATCAAGTATGGGTCTTGAGCAAAAATCCAGCTCCCATTCAGTGATGCTTTCGGGTTCCGAATCCGGGTCAAGATAACTCATTTCCGCAGTCGGGTCGTCATCCTCTTCGTCTTCTAAAGCAGATTCTTCCAAAGGGGGTGAAACGGAGCTCTCAGAGACTGAATTGAGCTGGAAACGACGGCGTTTTAAGGGGGTTTTGAGGGGGATTGAGAGATGGGGGGTTGTAGTTGTACAAGAAAGCTTTGTCGGTTGTGAAAAAGGGGTGAAATTGGAGATGGGTTTGTAGGAAATAGCCGTTGTTTGGTCCCTGAAGGTGGTGGGATTGAAGCTCAGAGTCGCCATTGGAGGTAACTAAGTGATAAGGAGTAGCATAGAGTGATAACAGAGAGACTGGGAGAAACGACGGTTAATTCTCCACCTCAAGTTCAGCTCTTTTGTGCGCCAACCCATATCATGGTTAATCATGCTTATGCTTTCTAGGTAATCTAATTAATGATGATCAATATATTATAGTATTCATTTAATATATAAAAAAATCTATAATTTTTATCCTAAATTATACTGAATTATTTTTTTTGGTATTATCGGTGGCCGTAGCCACCCTTGGCTTAGTCCTAGATCCGCCAGTGCTGGTCCATGTACATTTGGGGGGTTAACGTTTCCGGGTATTATGTCCTATGACAAGGAACCTCTTTATCTACTAGGATATGTTCTTAATTTTAAGAACTTTATGCTTATTCACGGTTCAAGTTCCAGTTTCAAGATACCGGTTAATTATAAAAAATTTATTCTCTGATATACAATTTTCTTTAGAAAAGTACTAATATTCCACTTAATTTTAAGAAAATTGACTAATTACATCTATACTACTTATATGAAGACTAGGTAGGATACCCGTGCGATGCACGGGTATAGAAGTACTGGATTTTATTATTTGTAAATTGTGTTACATACTTGTTTTGGGAACGACAAAAAACTATGTACAAAAGTTTGAAACTTTAACAGTTGATATGCAAAAGGAAGTTATGCGCCTTGTATCTACATGGCGGTTTTCAACTCTTCCGTTCCTGAGACAGTAGAATTGAGATTATGGTTAATATCAAAGGTAAAAAAATATATGTATTGATAAGAGAAGATAAGTGAAAAATTGAGGAGGTAGAAGGAAGGGAGGGGCAAACTAACCCATAGTAAGTACGGTGTCACAGCCACTATGCAGTTAAAAAATCCATAGCAAAAAGTAAAATGGCCCAAGGTAGCCAGTAAAAGATAGATCTAAATTGGCAAAAAGCAAAAGGGAAAAAGGCAACACCCTATGGAAGCAAAAGGGAAAAAGGCAACACCTCATGGAAGATGATTCAGTGAAGGAAAAGGTCTTCAGTTGCTTAACATGTCGAAATCTCAGGTTTGGGATTTTACTCTTGGATAAGTGACTTCACCATGTTATTGTTAGGATCGAAGAGTACTCAAGCAAACCACAAACAATAGGAAATAATAGCGGAAAAAGAAATAAGAAATTTGACACCAGGATTTTAACGTGGAAGAAACCCAAAGCGGGAAAAAACCACGGAATCGATGCACTAGTAATATGAGGATTACAATAACATTGGTTGTGTTTCTCTCTCACCACTCTAGGATATTCTGGGATACTCAGGGATACATAATAGGGAGAACCTGAACCCTTATATATATTAGGAGTACAAAGGAAAACCTAGGTTACAATATAACAGTAACCTAAACAATATGGAAGTCTGCAGTAATAAGGAAACAACCGCGAATTAGGAAACAACTGTAGAAAGGAAACAGAAAAGATCTCGGAAATATTCCCCGAATATTTCACACAAGCGTCGGCAAAGGAAAACGCTGCTGAAATCAACCAACGCTGTCGAGGGGGCACAGACGTTGGTAGCGTGCATGGTCTTGAAGTTTCTGGAAAAAACGCTGGTGGGGGGTTACACCCCCTAGTGGCGTCAATCTCCCCCTGGTGGCGTCTCTTCAATTCTTCTCCTTTCTTTCCACTTCCTTCTTCCATTGAGTCTCCACACCCAACAATCTCTCACTTGGAGACCAAACTACAACCATCCTCAACTTTCACCACAAGTTCCCCTAGTGCATCGACCGACCTCTTTCTCAGTTCGAGAGACCTTGAGACCGCACCGGGCCTCAATTTCCCAACAACCACTGGCTTACCCTTGATCCTGTAGACCCACTTCTTCCCGACCTTCTTCCCCGCAAACAATCTCATCGGCTTCCAGGTTCCCTCAAGTGACGCAATCTCATCAACCATAACGTGCTCCCACTTGAACCGAGCCATCGCCTGCACAGCCTTCCTGTAGGTCCTTGGCTCCCCAGCATCTCTGGTAGCCCTCCTGGATCTCCTCACAGTGGATGGTGCGCTGGAGCTTTCACCTAGCTCCTGTGGTTCAGGTTCTTCAGCAACCTGATCTGCAACCTGTGGAGCTTCCTGTGGTTCCTCTATTTCCTCCCTAGGCACACCCAGCCTACTAGAAACCTTGACCGCCACAGCTCCCACTGGCTTCTTGTCACCTGAGTCACTCCATACCGCCTCAGGTTCCCCATCAGTTTTGGCGAAACTGACCCTCTTCTCATTCCTGCAAAGCCATAAACTAGAACAGGAAGCATAAGAAATCATGTTAGTGCTTTCCCTAGTAGAGTACAACGTATCGGATCTCAATCCCTTCGCCACTACCATAGCACCCTTCATGATCTTCCACATCCATTTCCCGAAGCCTGCAGTGTAGCCCATCTCATCGAGTTGATTCACTGAAATTAAATTCCTCCTAATTCCAGGAATATACCTCACATCCTCCAACATCCAAAGACTACCATTAGCAGTCTTAATCGTCACGTCTCTTGTACCTGTTATCTTATAATACTTGTCATTGGCAATATACACCTTGCCAAAATTCTCACTCCTGAAATTATGAAATAACTCCTTGTTTGAAGAAACATGAAAGGATGCGCTAGTATCAACTATCCAAGACTCTTCAGGGCTAGACACACTCAACACTAGGGCTTCACAAAGATCTTCCGCAGAGTTGACAGAGTCCCGGTCATCTTTACCCTTCCCCTTCCCAAGTCTAGGGCAATCCCTCTTGAAGTGACCCTTATCCCCACAACCATAACACACAACATTGTTCATGTCCCTAGGCTTGCCTCTCCTGGAATTATTTGAATTCCTATTGTTCTTCCTACACCTGACACTTAACGCAGTTCCCGAAGATTCCTCACCAGAATTCTTCCTACGAAGACCCTCATTAAGCAATACAGACTTGACCTCATCAAATTTCATCTCGTCAGTATCCTTAGCACTACTACCAATAGTTACAAGGGTTATCCAAGAATCAGGCATAGAAGACAACAATATGCAAGCTTTGACATTCTCAGCAAAAATCATCTTTACTGAAGCAAAGCAAGTTGTGATAAAATCTTAGTAACCTCATTAATATGCTCAGCCACATCAACACCCTCAGCCATCTTACAGCTGGTTAATTTGGTGAACAAATATATCTGATTTGCTACACTGAGCTTCTCATACATCTCCTCTAGCGCCTTCAACAATTTCTTTGTTGTATTTTTCTCCATGACGTTAAACCGAACATTCCGAGACTACGACATCCGAATCAGAGACAGCGCCCGTCAATCCAGCAGATCGTACTCAGCCTGCTCCATCTTTTCCGGTTTCGCCTCCGATAGAGGAACATGCAGCGACTTTGAGTACATCAGGTCCTCAATCTGCAACTTCTTGTAGGTGAAGTCAGATCCATCAAATTTCTCTATTTCATACTTATCTCCTTCCATTGTTTGAAAGCGAGTTCTCTTTTACCAACCCTGAAAGCTCTGATACCAGTTGTTAGGATCGAAGAGTACTTAAGCAAACCACAAACAATAGGAAATAATAGCGGAAAAAGAAATAAGAAATTTGACACCAGGATTTTAACGTGGAAAAAACCCAAAGTGGGAAAAAAAACCACGGAATCGATGCACTAGTAATATGAGGATTACAATAACACTGGTTGTGTTTCTCTCTCTCTCACCACTCTAGGATATTCTGGGATACTTAGGGATACATAATAGGGAGAACCTGAACCCCTATATATATTAGGAGTACAAAAGAAAACCTAGGTTACAATATGGTAGTAACCTAAACAATATGGAAGTCTGCAGTAATAAGGAAACAACCACGAATTAGTAAACAACTGTAGAAAGGAAACATAAAAGATCTCGGAAATATTCCCCGAATATTTCATACAAGCGCCTGGAGAGGGTCGGGACCTAGGGTCTATGCAAAATCATGTGGATGATGGAAATCCACACATAGAACTCATAAACACTACAAACCAATTTTTTTGGGTTTTTGGATTAATGGAGATAAACATGAAATTAAAAGATATGAACAATTCTAAAGAGAGAAATCTCACCAAATTGAACTAAGATGTTCAATCTCTAGCACAAGGGACTTCCACATGCAAAGAGTCTTGAAACACCCAAGAAATCTCACAAAGAGTGGAGAAAAAACACCAACTCACAAAGAAGAGAATGCACCAAGCAATTTCCACCTAAAGGATTAGCTTTCATTGATTAGGGTTTGAAAACCCACAATTACAAACTCTCCAAGTGAGAGAAATTTTTGTGTCTAACCTAAAACCTTCATTAAACTATCTCTAATGGAGGGTGGAACATGTATATAAAGGAAAGGGGGAAAAGGAGAAAAGAAAACTATGAAGAAAGGCGGAAGAAAACACGTGTTGTGCAAAACGGTCACGGGTGTGACTTGGGGGGTCACGGGCGTGACAATCGTGGTCACGGGCGTGACCCTCTTAGTCACGGGTGTGACGTGATTTCTGGAGCCAAAACAAACTTGTTGTGGGTGGTCACGGGCGTGACCATCTGGGCAAATTTTCTGCCGACTTCAAACTCGCATAACTTCTTCATCCGAAGTCCGTTTTAGGCCCATAATATATCGATGGAAAGCTCTCGGTGTGTATTTTAATCTCCCAAATTGAAGTCCATCGGAGTTGTATTGACGGAATTATGATAAAAAACGTGAAGGCACGCCCTTTTCTAGCCTTTGAACGCCTTCACCACCTTGTGTTTATTCTTGTCGATGGTTCCGAAGCCCCTTAGAAGGCTCGGGAATGGTCCGATAGAGACGAACCAAAAGTGAACCGATCCCCATACGGTTCATACTCCCCTTCTTTGAAAAGAGTTGTCATCAACTCTTGGGGGTTCAAAATTAACCGCATACCCGTGCAGACCTAAAAGTATGTACTTCAACAGTCGAAGTAGAGTGACGCTCATCGACCCGTTCTTCTAAAAAATGTAGCAACTTAGGCAGGAAGGAGGGGCCAAGTCGACATCACGAAGGACCCGAACACGTCTAGCACCCATCAACTTGTTGAAAGCAACAAGGAATTTGTCACATGAGGGCTCGGGGTCAAGGCTAATGGAAACAACCTTTTCCTCGTTCAATCTCGATGTGGAAGTAATGGAACTCGGGTGAGTAGTCAAGGACGTGTCGTCAAGCAACTCAACTCCATGGCGAGGCTTGGGAGTGATTGAGCGTGATTCAACACTTGGAAACTCTATACGGAGCCTAGTAGGAGTTGTAGGTAAGGGTGAGGGACAAGGGAGGGAGGTTGGAAATTTTTGTGGAGCTAAGGTTCGCTCAACCTCACTATGGTCACCTTTTCGTAAAAGTAAAGCCCGATGTGGCTTTCCTTTGCTCGAAGCACTCTCATCCTGTGTTTCACTCTTTTGGAGGTTTCTCTTCTCACTTCCCACCCCGGCTTGTGGTGTATCGGTTTCGAAAGGAGGTGAAGGAATGAGTTTGATTTTCCTTTCTCCCATTGAGAAGGTGTAACGCCCCGGAAATTCAATTATAAAAAGTCAAAGTCAAACTAACGTTAACAGACAAAACTTAGCGGAAGACTTCAAATTAGTTTAAGGCCACCGCGTATCCCGAAGGAATACAAGGCGAGAAAGGAAAACACAACTGTCTGCTAACGGTAACCACTAACAACTCAAAACAAACTTTGAGACATCATAACGAAAGCAAATAAAAAGATTTAAGGACTTCTAGACTCGTCGTCCTCACTTCTAATTCCCGTCCCCAGCATTTAGATCTTCACCTGAAAACAAAACATTTCAAAAATGAGTGGGAAATCTCAATAATGTCTACCCCTAACGTTTAAAGCTTTAAGTTCATTTCAATTCATTTTGGGAGAGGATCAAATCAAACGTTTTGCAAACCTTTAAACCCATACTGTTTCCTCAACCCATCCAATCCATATTTTAATTTGCGGGCGGGATACCAAATCCCTTAAAGTAACATCGCCTACCAAAGGCATCAAGAACGTCGCCTACCAAAGGCATAAATAACATCGCCTACCAAAGGCATAAAAACATCGCCTACCAAGGGCATCAAGAACATCGTCTACCAAAGGCATAAATAACATCGCCTACCAAAGGCATAAAACATCGCCTACCAAAGGCATCAAGAACATCGCCTACCAAAGGCATCAATAATATCGCCTACCAAAGGCATCAAAAACTATCCTATATCAGGGAAGGAAGCCCTGATCTCCTGGTCCATAACCCTGCAGGTTGTTACACCTGCACAATAGGTTATCCCCCGAAACCCGCTTAACGTTTCCACTTGAATTATTAGTATATTATATTCAAACTCAACTCACGACTCTCAAGTCAAACCATCCCAAGTTATCAAAACCATTAACAAAACTTCGAATAAAAGACCATCCAATTTCTCAACTCAAATAAACCAAGATCACTAACGAATCAAAAAGATTATCAAAAACAGATGGTCGTATTTCCACAAAAGTCCCCTTTCGGGATGCAATTCTCAAAATAGATTATAAAACATCAAAACACATTTAAAGAGCATCCCGATGGGGATTAGAGCATAGACAATTACCTGATATACTTCACAAAGACAAAGAAAGAAGAACACACTTGAGCTCACTAACGTCTCGCACTAACTCGGGTCTAGAATAAAAGTAATTATCTAATCAAAACGCGTTCTAACGAAGTTAGAATTATCTATTAACTACCTAACACATCCCCTAGGAACACTTAGGTTCCTATCATTTACGAAATTACACTTAACATCTCTAAGATAACACATAACAGGATCACACATTAATTTCACTCAACAATTCTTTATAAATAAAAGCAAACAGAGGACAGATTATAACATTCACATAAAACGGGTCACAACTCGACTTCCCGACATCCTATGGGTCTGGTTCTAGACTTTTCGGAAACCTCAGGATGTCTACTAAAACTCCTATGTTGATGGTTAAGCCCAACTCAGTTCCGAAGGACCTCAAAAACACCCGTCTTTCCCATTGGTCCAGATCTGACAGGTTCCGGTAAAACGGTTATAACTCGGGCTATGCAAATCAAACGTTCGATCCGTAAAATTCCTATGGTTCCTAACATCTAAGGGAACCTCCAGTTCAAAGGGTTTGATCAAAAGGTAACTACACTAGCCGTGGCAACCCGATCTTTAGACACTAACAAAACTGTCCCGTTAACGGTTATCAATTAATTTGTTATTTCGGTTCTAACTTTTGCCAAACGGTCTCGGGGTTCTAATTTGGACTCGAAACAGTAGCTAGGGTCTAAGATATGAAGTCCAACTTAACTTAGGTCCAAAAATTAAACTTGTAGAAGTAAACTTAATTTAGAAAACATAAAAGGCCCTTTAATAACTTTAATAAAACCTAAGGTCATAAAATTACTTAAAACATAAATTACTTGACCAAGATTTTAAAGATTCAAGCATGGATTATTTACAAGTAAGTTATAACAAGAGGAAATAATCAAGGATTAAGAATTAATAACCAAGAATCGAATTTAAAGAACATGTGAATATTTAACTAACGATTCAAGAATTTCAAGAACTACTAAAGGTGGTTAACATGTGGGTTTCTTTAATCAAGATTCGGAAAAAAGACTTAAAGAATATGTAAATAACTATAAAGAACATATAAACATTTAACTTCTAATCAAGAATCCTAAACAAAACTAATTTCTTTTAAACAAGATTAACTCAAGAACCAAGAACTAATAAACCATAAACTCCACCTAACTTATTTAGTCAAGATTAAACATGAATTAAACAAGAATGAACCTAGGAATTAAAAGAACATATAATATTTAACTTAATGAAACAAGAGACCTAATTAATTTTCAAGAATCAAGATTTAACAAGAAACGTGAATTACTAACAAAATTGAACTTTTAATAGTTAAACAAATTTAATTCACTTAACAACTTAATCATGGATAACTTTTAAAAGAGATCAATATGTAATTTCTTAACTACTATTCAAGAATTCAAGAATTACTAAGCAAGAATTATACTTTTATTAAGTCAACCTAATTTATTTAACAAACTTAACAAGATTTATTCTTAAGAAACAATAAAGGACTTAACGATTAAACAACTAAACATTCAAGAATTTAACCTAAGTAATAAGTTTCCAAATTCGTACATACAATAATATTGTGGTCTAACGATTCATGTAAAGAAAATAAAGAATATTAAAGAATCACTTTCAAACCTAATAATCAACTATTACAACCTAAATCTAATTACAATTTATTACATAAAATTACACATATCAAGTAAACAAATTACACATAACAAATAATAATTTACACATAATTACAACCAAGAACAAGATTACAATTAATTTCCCCTAATTACAAAAATTACAGAATTTAATAACAATAATAATACAAATATATAAAATCAGATTTTTAATATTAAAACAAGAAAAATAAAAGAAAAGGAGAAAGAATCAGTTAGGCATATTAGGTTAGGGTTAGGGTTAGGGTTTTACGCAGGGTGTTTCTCATTGCGGTGGCGGTGTCACGGCGGTCGGAGGAGTGCGTCGGAGGTCGTACGTCGTCGGAAGTCGTCGGAGTCGCTCAGCGATCGCGCGGTGGCGAGTTCGGCGAGAGCGACGTCTGGCAAAGAAGAATAAGAGGTCGACCCTTGCGTTACCGCGTGCTCGCCCTCCAAAGGCGGCGATGGTTGCGTCGTGGTGGTGCGGTGGTCACAGCTTCGTCGAACGGTGATCGGCGGTGATGTCCCGCAACAACAACAAACAGAAGGGGCGGGAGAGAGATGAAAGAGAAAGAGCGGCAGAAGGGGCGTGGTGGTTTGCGGTGGTGTTGCTGTCCGACGGTTGCGTCGGTGGTGCTCTGGCGGCGGCAAGGAAGCAGAGGACAGTCGGGAGGGGAGAGAAAGCGAAGAGAAAGGAAGAGAGGAGAGGTTCGTGGTGGTGTCTGCGATGGTGGGGCCGGGTGGTTCTTTGGCGGCTAGGGCGTGGCTGTACAGTGGCGAGAGAAGGAGGGAGAGAGGGAGGAGTGGCTAGGGTTTGAGGAGGGAGATTAGGGTTTGATATGGGTTTAGGGAGTTTTTATACTAATACCCACTTTAGGCCCACTAATCTAATCTAATCCTAACCCAACCCATTTAAAACAATCAAAACCTGATTTTCCTAAAAAAAAAAAACCAATAATTCTAATAATAGTAATAATAATATTAATTTTAATAATCATATAATCACATAACAAATAATATTCACGTAATTAATCACATAATAATATTAACCAGCATAAATTACTATTCTACCCTTGTTAGTCCCTCAACGGTCCTACGAGCTCAAGCGTTAGCATAAATAAACACATTACGAACAACAGTAAATAACGAAGTCAAACCTATTCTATTAACGACGTCACGGTCAACATCGTTGGATTTTTCGGGGTTTTACAGAAGGTGTAGGTGTTCTTCCGGCCGTCGTGGATAGCATGCCAATCAAATTGCCAAGGTCTACCAAGTAGTAAATGACAAGCATCCATGGGACAACATCACAAAGAACACTATCCTCATATGACCAAGCGGAGAAAGAAACCAAGACTTGTTGGGTTACCTCGCAGTCACCGCCATCTTTTAGACCTTGCAAGCTATATGGTTGAGGATGAGCCGAGACCGGCAATTGGAGTTTTTCAACCATGTAGGTAGAGGCCAAGTTGGTGCAACTCCCACCGTCGATGATGACCTTAGCTGCCTTCTCGCCGATGGTGAACCGAGTTCGGAAGATATTCTCCCTTTGAGAGTTATCCCGGGAATCCTTCGTCATGATAAAGGATCGCCTATGAGTTGAACTCTCCCCTTCTTGCGCGCGAACCTCAACACTAGTCTTTGGAGCCTCCGGTGTGCTTTGGAGCTATTCAACCATCTTCGTGGGGCATTGGGCTTGGTAGTGACCATAAACCCGACATGTGAAGCATTTTCTACCCTTGAGCTTCCGAAGATATTCCGCACTTTCCTTGTGAGCTCGAGAAGATGATTTGGGTAGCTTTGAAGTTCGACTTCCCTTGGATGAAGCCTTACTCCAAGAGCGAGCACTTCCCTCCCTAGAAGGCCATGAAGTAACCTTCTCCTCCATTCTCCTACCTTGAGAACCACCATGTCGATAATCATCAAAATACCTCGAATAGCCACTATGGTGCGTTATAGGAGCCCGAGTTGAAATACCACGATCCCATTTCGAGGACTCTAGTTGCGTAGGGGTCGTAGCGTGGAGTATGTCACCCATTCGACGCTGCACTTCTCGAACCTTTTCCTCGATACGTTGAAGAGTTTCCTCGAAGGTTGGTTTGGGTTTGGGTTTGGGGGGAAAAAGGACATCATGTTTGCCCGAAGCATAGGATTTGGAGGCCATTTGTGGAGCTTGGTTTTCTTGTAGGGTGTATAATTTGAGCGGATGGAGGCTTGGGTTCTTTGTAGCTAGGAAATTTTGAGGGGTTTTTTGCGAGGCTAATTTTGTGGGGAAAGATGGGGAGAAAACGACAAGGGGAATGCACTAAGAAGAACAAACCCGGATGGGCCCACAACCACCACCAACAAAACAACCACTAACACAACCACCAACTCAACAAAATCCAACGAATAAATTTCAACACAACTCAATACTACTTCCAACCATTCAATCAACCATCAAGAACAACAATAACACCCAACAATAAGGGATGAAGTGACGGATTGTGTTTGGGAAAATTTTAGGCATATTAGGTTAGGGTTAGGGTTAGGGTTTTACGCAGGGTGTTTCTCGGCTACGGTGGCGGTGTGCGACGGTCGGAGGGAGTGCGTCGGAGGTCAGGGTGTCGTCGGAAGTCGTCGGGGAGTCGCTCGGCGATCGCGATGGCGGAGTTCGAGCGATGGCGGCGTCTACAGCGGCAGCGGTGGTCGACCGCTTGCGTTACGGAACCGTGCACTCGGCGGCGTTGCGTCGTGGTGGTGCGGTGGTCACGGCGTCGTCGAGCGGTGGTCGGCGGTGATGTCCCGCAACAACAACAAAATGAGGCGCGGAGACGAAAGAAAGAGCGTAAGGAGAAGGGCGTGGTGGTTTGCGGTGGTGTTGCTGTCCGACGGTTGCGTCGGTGGTGCTCTGGCGGCGGCAAGGAACGAGAGGGACAGATCAGGGAGCGAGGGAGAGAAACGAAAGAGAAAGGAAGAGAGGGAGAGGTTCGTGGTGGTGTCTGCGATGGTGGGGGCCGGGGTGGTTGCTGGGCGCTAGGGCGCTACACGAGAAGGAGGGAGAGAGGGAGGAGTGGCTAGGGTTTGAGGAGGGAGATTAGGGTTTGATATGGGTTTAGGGAGTTTTTATACTAATACCCACTTTAGGCCCACTAATCTAATCTAATCCTAACCCAACCCATTTAAAACAATCAAAACCTGATTTTCCTAAAAAAAAAAAACCAATAATTCTAATAATAGTAATAATAATATTAATTTTAATAATCATATAATCACATAACAAATAATATTCACGTAATTAATCACATAATAATATTAACCAGCATAAATTACTATTCTACCCTTGTTAGTCCCTCAACGGTCCTACGAGCTCAAGCGTTAGCATAAATAAACACATTACGAACAACAGTAAATAACGAAGTCAAACCTATTCTATTAACGACGTCACGGTCAACATCGTTGGATTTTTCGGGGTTTTACATCATTACCTTCTTAAAAGAAGTTTCGTCCTCGAAACTTAAACTTAACCCTAACGGTCCGGTAAGGAAAACTAACGGTTCCATTCCTCCTAAAACTCGAGGTTTTACAACATTACCTTCTTAAAAGAAGTTTCGTCCCCGAAACTTGACGCGCCTTAGGCTTGGAACAAGTGAGGGTACTTCTTCCTCATTTCGCCTTCGCTTCCTGTGTTGCTTTTGTGGTATGATTCGCCCATCGTACTTTTACCAAGGGAACTACTTTCCTCCTAAGCTGGTTTTCTCTACGGTCCAATATTTCTAGCGGCTGTTCTTCATAGCTCAGATCTTCTTGAAGCTGAAGCGGCTCAGGATCAACCACATGGGTCGGGTCCGGAACATATTTCCTGAGTTGTGACACATGGAAGACATTGTGCACTCTGGGGAGTTCTCCCGGCAGCTGTAACTTGTATGCGACTTCCCCGATGCGTTCCAAAATTGGGTATGGCCCGATAAACCTTGGTGTCAACTTCCCCGACTGGGCGAATCTCATAACTCCCTTCGTGGGTGAAACACGTAAAAACACATATTCTCCTACCTCGAACTCCAAGGGTCTTCTCCTTCTGTCAGCATAACTCTTTTGCCGACTTTGTGCTGCCTTCATCTTGTCTTGAATGATTCGAACCTTCTGAGTAGTGGCCTGTATTAGATCCGGTCCGATCGTTAGAGCTTCATCGATGTCTTGCCAACATAGGGGAGTTCTACATCTCCTTCCATACAAAGCTTCGAAGGGTGACATCCCTATACTAGCATGGTAACTGTTGTTGTATGAGAACTCAATGAGAGTTAACTCGTCATCCCACGAGTCTTTGAAATCTAAAGCGCATGCTCGCAGCATATCTTCGAGGGTTTGGATGGTCCTCTCTGTCTGTCCATCTGTAGCTGGGTGAAAAGCGGTGCTGAACTTGAGCTTTGTGCCAAACGCCTCTTGTAACTTTTTCCAAAACGGTCAAATCGGTATCTCTGCGAGACTATAGAACTGGGTACTCCGTGTAACCTTACAATCTCCCTTACGTAGGCTTGAGCTAGCTGATCTAGGGACCAATTGTTGGCGATGGCTAGGAAATGAGCTGACTTGGTCAAACGATCTACAATCACCCATATTGCATTGTGTTTCCGCCTGGTCCTTGGTAGACCTATCACAAAATCCATTGATATCGAATCCCATTTCCACTCAGGGACATCTAACGGTTGCAGAAGTCCGGCTGGTCGTTGATGCTCTGCCTTGACTCGCTGGCAAGTAAGACACTTGGCCACAAAGTCTGCCACTTCTTGTTTCATATTACTCCACCAGAACATCTGTTTAAGATCCTTGTACAACTTATTTCCCCCTGGATGCACTGAATATGGCGTATTGTGTCCCTCTTCTAGAATCCTCCTTTTCAGTTCTTCCATATTGGGTACACAGATGCGGTTATGAAACCGTAATGTACCGTCTTCGTGGATCACAAAGCCGGGGCCTTCCTCGCAACACTTCTTCCGTATCTTGACAAGTGTAAGTCCAGTTCTTGGGTTCTCTTGATCTCCTCCATTAGAGTAGGTTGTAATTCCATGGCATTGTCTGACTTTCTTCCCAAGTGTTACCACATTAATCTCCAATCTCCTAAACTCCTCGCACAACTCGTGCGGCATCGTCATCAAGTGGTTTATAACAGGATACGGTCTTCTACTCAGGGCATCAGCCACTACATTTGCCTTCCCGGGATGATATTGGAAATTCACATCGTAATCCTTTAGAAACTCTAACCATCTTGTCTGCCTAAGGTTCAGCTCCTTTTGCGTGAAAAGGTACTTCAAACTCTGATGGTCTGTGAATATCTCGCAGTGTACTCCATAAAGATAATGCCTCCAAATCTTAAGCGCAAAAACCACTGCTGCCAGCTCCAGGTCATGAGTGGGGTAATTCTTCTCATGCGTCTTCAGTTGCCTGGATGCATATGCGATTACCTTCCCTTCTTGCATGAGCACACAACCCAATCCACCATGTGATGCGTCACTGTAGATGACAAAACCTTCGTTCCCTTGAGGTAAAGCAAGAATAGGGGCCGAGGTAAGCCTCTTCTTCAACTCCTGGAATGCTTGCTCACATTTTTCCGACCATTCGAACTTTATTGACTTCCGCGTCAAATTGGTCAACGGGGTGGCGATTTTTGAGAAATCTTGCACGAACTTCCTATAATACCCTGCCAAACCCAAAAAACTCCTAATCTCCGTGGCATTCTTCGGTGTCGGCCACTTGGTGATGGCCTCCACCTTTTGAGGGTCTACTGCCACTCCTTCCTTAGACACCACATGTCCTAAGAACGCTACTTGTTCCAACCAAAACTCACACTTCTTAAGCTTCGCATAAAGCTTGTTGCTCCGTAGAGTCGTCAATACTTCTCTCAGATGATTCGCATGCTCCTCTCGTGTTCCTGAGTATACCAATATGTCGTCGATGAACACCACTACAAACTTATCCAGGAACGGCTCGAACACTCTGTTCATCAAATCCATGAAGGCGGCTGGGGCATTTGTAAGCCCAAAAGGCATTACCATGAACTCATAATGACCATACCGAGTTCGGAATGCGGTTTTAGAGATATCTTCCTCGCGAATTCGTAACTGGTGATAACCTGACCTCAGGTCTATCTTAGAAAACGTTGTCGCTCCCCGCAACTGGTCGAAAAGATCATTAATACGAGGTAGGGGATAACGATTCTTGATGGTAATCTTGTTCAACTCCCGGTAATCGATGCACAACCTCATGCTACCATCTTTCTTTTTCACGAACAGCACAGGTGCTCCCCATGGCGACGTGCTGGGTCGTATATATCCCTTTTCTAGCAGCTCGTCCAGCTGAGTCTTCAACTCCTTAAGCTCTGCGGGCGCCATGCGATATGGGGCTTTTGAAACAGGTGCGGCCCCGGGCTCCAAATCGATGCAGAAATCTACCTCCCTGATTGGAGGCAAATCCGGAATCTCCTCTGGAAACACATCAAGATACTCCCGCACTACCGGGATATTCTCAATCGTAAGCTCCTCCGCCTTGGTGTCGATTACGTTGCATAGAAACCCTTCACAACCTTGGCCTAACAACTTTTGAGCCTTGAGAGCAGTGTTGATCCTTACACTCTGATGGTGTCTATCAATCCAATGCTCTAGTTTCTTTCCGTTTGGTCCCATTAAGGTCACCTTTTGCTTATAACAATCTATCTGGGCTCTATATTTTGCTAACCAGTCCATCCCCAAAATGACGTCGAACTCCATTAGGTCAAACATATAAAGGTCAGCCTCAAACTCCTGTCCTGCTATCACTATAGGGCATCCACCATATAACTCTCCACAACTAATGGTATTCCCGTTAGGTAGGGCTACTGACATAGGCTTACTATTCTCCGAGGGTTTCATCTTAGCCTTCTCTACTATAGCTCGTCCAACAAAAGAATGACTAGCACCAGAATCAAACAAAACAGATATAGTGTAGAGGTGGAGAGAGAAGGTACCCGTCACAACATCTGCTTCATTCTCAGCCTCTTCTTTCCTCATTACGTATACTCGTCCTCCTCCGTTGCGCGGTGGTTGCTGTTGCGGACGAGGCGGGTTTGCTGGCCTCCCTTGGTTATTCTGACTTCCACCAGATCCACCTTGGTTTTGCTGTTGTGGCCTTTGGTTCCCATTATAGCCTCCCCGATTTTGATATGTTGTCTGCAGGGCTCTCCAATTCCCGTTATTCCCGCTGTTTCCATTGTTCCCTCCATTTCGGCCCCCTGTCGGCTGCTGAGGGCACTGACGTACCTGATGTTGGAAACTCCCGCAGTTGAAACATCCTCCTCGCACGTTCCTTACTCTACAATCCCGTGGATAATGGCCTGGTCGACCACAAACCTTGCAGATTGGAATATTCGACGGTCTACGCCCCGAAGACTGATTTCCCTGCCAGTTGCTAGGGCGGAACCTCTTCTCCTGAAAATGTTGAGGTGGGTTAAAGAGGGGTGGTTCTTTCCTCTTCTGCCCTTGTATGCCTAACTGTCGTTCCATGTCGTGCATCACCCTTTCTGATGAGAGCACGTTTTGCGCAATACGGTGAGGGCAAACGTCAAATATTCTGGTAAGACGTGAACTCCCGTGATGACATGCGATCCTGAATCTTGTAATTCAATCCATCCCAGAAGCGGTCCATCCTTAGCTGCTCAGTGGCTACCAAAGCGGATGCAAATCGAGATAGCTCGGTGAACTTTGTAGAGTAGGCGAGCACGCTAGTTTCCCCTTGACGCAGATTCATGAATTCTTTTTCTTTTGCTTTCTGGAGGGAAATTGGGTAAAATCGATCCTTTAGTACCACCTTAAAATGGTTCCAGTCGAAACCCGGTTCATTCCGTATCTCCTTCACGCTGGCCCACCATAGATCGGCCTCCTCTTTCAGATGGTACGCAGCAAAGTCCACCCTTAGCTCCTCGGGACAGCGGGTTGTGTCAAAAATCTTTTCAATCTCTCTAACCCAATCTTCAAAGACTTTGGGGTCAGCTACCCCTGTGTAAGTGTGCGGGTTGAAGCTGTTGAACCTTTGGAGAAGAGCGGAGGGGTCATCTTCCCTCCCTCCTCCTTGTCGATCCACCACTTTCCTCAGTAGGTCCTCGTGCTTGCCGAGCATCTCAATCATTAGCATGCTAGCAAGGTCGTTCCCCGGTGTGGTTGTACTCGACCCTGGTATCAAATGAGCCAGGCGTTGGCTGATTCGATTCTGCGGATTTGAGGCGCTGTTCGGTCACGGTGGTACGCCCCGAGTACCATGGTTAGGTTGAGTCACGTTCACCGACATCCTGATTCAAAGGGTCGATTTAGTCTACTTAAAGGGTTTCCAATCCATAGTCTCAACATCATACTAAAGGTAGCTACTTGGTCCGGTCTTCTCATAGAGTGCTAAACAATACGAAAACGTAATTCTATTTCACCAAGTAATTTCTTATGTCAACAGTTTACTTCATGAATCTTCATCACATTTTGCAAGGTCACAAAACAATACTTCTATACACCAATGCAATCATGTACAATATTTCCAAAAGAACAACAAGTCAATATTCAGATTATATCACAGTTTAGCAAAAAATATCAACATAACAACTATACACCAACACTCATCACATAGCAGCCATCCCACTCAGATGATTCTCCTGCATCGAGGGTTCTTCCTCGCTGAAACTGGAGTCCACTCAGGATCACTCGTCTCATCCCCCGAGTCCTCCTCGGGGTCTTCTCCTGTTTCCCGGTCCACCTCATCCTCCTCCTCGGGTGGAATATCATGCTCGGGCTCAACGGCGGGTGCAGCCGTGACCCTAGAGGTTACCTCGGGCTTGGGATCCTGGGCGCTGTCCTCGGTGGGATCCTCCTCCGGATCTTCTTCAGGGTCATCCTCATGATCCTCAGCTGGTGCATGAGCTGGGTTCACCTGGACCCTCTCTACTCGGCGCATCCCAATCCGGGCGATCCTAGAAAAGACTCCCGGGATTCGGTGTTCCGGCTCTACCCGGTACCTCTGACACCAACAGCACGGGTGTGGGTACCCCTCTTCCGGAAGCAGGGGTGGCAGCAACGACGGCACGGTATGGCCCCACCAGGGATCATCTCGTAAGGTGAGTAGAAAAGCATTGGCCTGAGCTTCCTCGTTGTCACGCAAGCAGGAGTTCGGGACATCCTTGGTGTATCGTTCGATCTCATCGTAAAATTCAGCATGTGGGTTCCCAAATACCCACCAGGAGGAATGGGTGTGTAACGGTGAAAGCACGGCGTGGTGACTTTGTGTGCGTTGTGCCATCCTACAAGGTTAGAACGCATTACACATAAAATACTGATGATATAATCAAAATAAAATATTTAGGGAAAGCATGGAACCATTTTCCCCCATCCTACGCTCATCACTCCGAACTTAGCTTCCTAGGGTCCATCTACACCTAAAGGACTCTGAGGAGCTACTAGGTCGCAACCGCAGCTCGATACCATTACATGCGCCGGAAATTCAATTATAAAAAGTCAAAGTCAAACTAACGTTAACAGACAAAACTTAGCGGAAGACTTCAAATTAGTTTGGGCGTCACTGCCGTATCCCCGAAGGAATACAAGGCGAGAAAGGAAAACACAACTGTCTGCTAACGGTAACCACTAACAACTCAAAACAAACTTTGAGACATCATAACGAAAGCAAATAAAAAGATTTAAGGACTTCTAGACTCGTCGTCCTCACTTCTAATTCCCGTCCCCAGCATTTAGATCTTCACCTGAAAACAAAACATTTCAAAAATGAGTGGGAAATCTCAATAATGTCTACCCCTAACGTTTAAAACAGTTTAAGTTCATTTCAATTCATTTTGGGGAGAGGGATCAAATCAAACGTTTTGCAAACCTTTAAACCCATACTGTTTCCTCAACCCATCCAATCCATATTTTAATTTGCGGGCGGGATACCAAATCCCTTAAAGTAACATCGCCTACCAAAGGCATCAAGAACGTCGCCTACCAAAGGCATAAATAACATCGCCTACCAAAGGCATAAAAACATCGCCTACCAAGGGCATCAAGAACATCGTCTACCAAAGGCATAAATAACATCGCCTACCAAAGGCATAAAACATCGCCTACCAAAGGCATCAAGAACATCGCCTACCAAAGGCATCAATAATATCGCCTACCAAAGGCATCAAAAACTATCCTATATCAGGGAAGGAAGCCCTGATCTCCTGGTCCATAACCCTGCAGGTTGTTACACCTGCACAATAGGTTATCCCCCGAAACCCGCTTAACGTTTCCACTTGAATTATTAGTATATTATATTCAAACTCAACTCACGACTCTCAAGTCAAACCATCCCAAGTTATCAAAACCATTAACAAAACTTCGAATAAAAGACCATCCAATTTCTCAACTCAAATAAACCAAGATCACAAACGAATCAAAAAGATTATCAAAAACAGATGGTCGTATTTCCACAAAAGTCCCCTTTCGGGATGCAATTCTCAAAATAGATTATAAAACATCAAAACACATTTAAAGAGCATCCCGATGGGGATTAGAGCATAGACAATTACCTGATATACTTCACGGACGACAAAGAAGAACACACTTGAGCTCACTAACGTCTCGCACTAACTCGAGCCTAGAATAAAAGTAATTATCTAATCAAAACGCGTTCTAACGAAGTTAGAATTATCTATTAACTACCTAACCCATCCCCTAGGAACACTTAGGTTCCTATCATTTACGAAATTACACTTAACATCTCTAAGATAACACATAACAGGATCACACATTAATTTCACTCAACAATTCTTTATAAATAAAAGCAAACAGAGGACAGATTATAACATTCACATAAAACGGGTCACAACTCGACTTCCCGACATCCTATGGGTCTGGTTCTGGACTTTTCGGAAACCTCAGGATGTCTACTAAAACTCCTATGTTGATGGTTAAGCCCAACTCAGTTCCGAAGGACCTCAAAAACACCCGTCTTTCCCATTGGTCCAGATCTGACAGGTTCCGGTAAAACGGTTATAACTCGGGCTATGCAAATCAAACGTTCGATCCGTAAAA
This sequence comes from Portulaca oleracea, assembly GCA_029582165.1. Taxonomy (NCBI): domain Eukaryota; kingdom Viridiplantae; phylum Streptophyta; class Magnoliopsida; order Caryophyllales; family Portulacaceae; genus Portulaca; species Portulaca oleracea. Next base: position 10,562,659 of record CM055887.1, read on the forward strand.
TTCCTATGGTTCCTAACATCTAAGGGAACCTCCAGTTCAAAGGGTTTTATCAAAAGGTAACTACACTAGCCGTGGCAACCCGATCTTTAGACACTAACAAAACTGTCCCGTTAACGGTTATCAATTAATTTGTTATTTCGGTTCTAACTTTTGCCAAACGGTCTCGGGGTTCTAATTTGGACTCGAAACAGTAGCTAGGGTCTAAGATATGAAGTCCAACTTAACTTAGGTCCAAAAATTAAACTTGTAGAAGTAAACTTAATTTAGAAAACATAAAAGACCCTTTAATAACTTTAATAAAACCTAAGGTCATAAAATTACTTAAAACATAAATTACTTTACCAAGATTTTAAAGATTCAAGCATGGATTATTTACAAGTAAGTTATAACAAGAGGAAATAATCAAGGATTAAGAATTAATAACCAAGAATCGAATTTAAAGAACATGTGAATATTTAACTAACGATTCAAGAATTTCAAGAACTACTAAAGGTGGTTAACATGTGGGTTTCTTTAATCAAGATTCGGAAAAAAGACTTAAAGAATATGTAAATAACTATAAAGAACATATAAACATTTAACTTCTAATCAAGAATCCTAAACAAAACTAATTTCTTTTAAACAAGATTAACTCAAGAACCAAGAACTAATAAACCATAAACTCCACCTAACTTATTTAGTCAAGATTAAACATGAATTAAACAAGAATGAACCTAGGAATTAAAAGAACATATAATATTTAACTTAATGAAACAAGAGACCTAATTAATTTTCAAGAATCAAGATTTAACAAGAAACGTGAATTACTAACAAAATTGAACTTTTAATAGTTAAACAAATTTAATTCACTTAACAACTTAATCATGGATAACTTTTAAAAGAGATCAATATGTAATTTCTTAACTACTATTCAAGAATTCAAGAATTACTAAGCAAGAATTATACTTTTATTAAGTCAACCTAATTTATTTAACAAACTTAACAAGATTTATTCTTAAGAAACAATAAAGGACTTAACGATTAAACAACTAAACATTCAAGAATTTAACCTAAGTAATAAGTTTCCAAATTCGTACATACAATAATATTGTGGTCTAACGATTCATGTAAAGAAAATAAAGAATATTAAAGAATCACTTTCAAACCTAATAATCAACTATTACAACCTAAATCTAATTACAATTTATTACATAAAATTACACATATCAAGTAAACAAATTACACATAACAAATAATAATTTACACATAATTACAACCAAGAACAAGATTACAATTAATTTCCCCTAATTACAAAAATTACAGAATTTAATAACAATAATAATACAAATATATAAAATCAGATTTTTAATATTAAAACAAGAAAAATAAAAGAAAAGGAGAAAGAATCAGTTAGGCATATTAGGTTAGGGTTAGGGTTAGGGTTTTACGCAGGGTGTTTCTCGGCTGCGGTGGCGGTGTGCGACGGTCGGAGGGAGTGCGTCGGAGGTCAGGGCGTCGTCGGAAGTCGTCGGGGAGTCGCTCAACAGTCGCCGCGGTGGCCGGAGTTCGAGCGATGGCGGCGTCTGGCGACAGTGGTGAGGTCGACCCTTGTTGGGCCGTGCTGTCCTCCAAAGGTGGCGATGGTTGCGTCGTGGTGGTGCGGTGGTCACAGCTTCGTCGAACGGTGATCGGCGGTGATGTCCCGCAACAACAACAAACAGAAGGGGCGGGAGAGAGATGAAAGAGAAAGAGCGGCAGAAGGGGCGTGGTGGTTTGCGGTGGTGTTGCTGTCCGACGGTTGCGTCGGTGGTGCTCTGGCGGCGGCAAGGAACGAGAGGGACAGATCAGGGAGCGAGGGAGAGAAACGAAAGAGAAAGGAAGAGAGGGAGAGGTTCGTGGTGGTGTCTGCGATGGTGGGGGCCGGGGTGGTTGCTGGCGGCGGCTAGGGCGGCGGCGCTGGTGGCTGGGGCTGCTGGGCGAGAGAAGGAGGGAGAGAGGGAGGAGTGGCTAGGGTTTGAGGAGGGAGATTAGGGTTTGATATGGGTTTAGGGAGTTTTTATACTAATACCCACTTTAGGCCCACTAATCTAATCTAATCCTAACCCAACCCATTTAAAACAATCAAAACCTGATTTTCCTAAAAAAAAAAACCAATAATTCTAATAATAGTAATAATAATATTAATTTTAATAATCATATAATCACATAACAAATAATATTCACGTAATTAATCACATAATAATATTAACCAGCATAAATTACTATTCTACCCTTGTTAGTCCCTCAACGGTCCTACGAGCTCAAGCGTTAGCATAAATAAACACATTACGAACAACAGTAAATAACGAAGTCAAACCTATTCTATTAACGACGTCACGGTCAACATCGTTGGATTTTTCGGGGTTTTACAGAAGGTGTAGGTGTTCTTCCGGCCGTCGTGGATAGCATGCCAATCAAATTGCCAAGGTCTACCAAGTAGTAAATGACAAGCATCCATGGGACAACATCACAAAGAACACTATCCTCATATGACCAAGCGGAGAAAGAAACCAAGACTTGTTGGGTTACCTCGCAGTCACCGCCATCTTTTAGACCTTGCAAGCTATATGGTTGAGGATGAGCCGAGACCGGCAATTGGAGTTTTTCAACCATGTAGGTAGAGGCCAAGTTGGTGCAACTCCCACCGTCGATGATGACCTTAGCTGCCTTCGCCGATGGTGAACCGAGTTCGGAAGATATTCTCCTTTGAGAGTTATCCGAATCCTTCGTCGTGATAAAGGATCGCCATGAGTTGAACTCTCCCTTCTTGCGCGAACCTCAACACTAGTCTTTGGAGCCTCCGGTGTGCTTTGGAGCTATTCAACCATCTTCGTGGGGCATTGGGCTTGGTAGTGACCATAAACCCGACATGTGAAGCATTTTCTACCCTTGAGCTTCCGAAGATATTCCGCACTTTCCTTGTGAGCTCGAGAAGATGATTTGGGTAGCTTTGAAGTTCGACTTCCCTTGGATGAAGCCTTACTCCAAGAGTGAGCACTTCCCTCCCTAGAAGGCCATGAAGTAACCTTCTCCTCCATTCTCCTACCTTGAGAACCACCATGTCGATAATCATCAAAATACCTCGAATAGCCACTATGGTGCGTTCTAGGAGCCCGAGTTGAAATACCACGATCCCATTTCGAGGACTCTAGTTGCGTAGGGGTCGTAGCGTGGAGTATGTCACCCATTCGACGCTGCACTTCTCGAACCTTTTCCTCGATACGTTGAAGAGTTTCCTCGAAGGTTGGTTTGGGTTTGGGTTTGGGGGGAAAAAGGACATCATGTTTGCCCGAAGCATAGGATTTGGAGGCCATTTTTGGAGCTTGGTTTTCTTGTAGGGTGTATAATTTGAGTGGATGGAGGCTTGGGTTCTTTGTAGCTAGGAAATTTTGAGGGGTTTTTTGCGAGGCTAATTTTGTGGGGAAAGATGGGGAGAAACCGACAAGGGGAATGCACTAAGAAGAACAAACCCGGATGGGCCCACAACCACCACCAACAAAACAACCACTAACACAACCACCAACTCAACAAAATCCAACGAATAAATTTCAACACAACTCAATACTACTTCCAACCATTCAATCAACCATCAAGAACAACAATAACACCCAACAATAAGGGATGAAGTGACGGATTGTGTTTGGGAAAATTTTGAGGAGTTTGGGGGTTCTTTGGTAGTTGGCTAGTGTTTGGCTAAGGGTTCTTTGTGTTTTTGTCACTCAGACATTTCATCGAACACCTTGCGTGCACTATTTTCCAACTTCACCTCAAAGCTCCAATATGCACCAAATTCAACAAACATAATACAATGGAATATATTCCAATACACTTGGAGGCACGGGGAATGGGGAACACCAATATTGAAACAAATCCACAATACCAAGAACACCAAAATCACAACCAAATATCAACTAGAACAATTCCGGGCACAAACAAGGAATTTCCAACAAAACTATGAGTTCTATGCCTAGCTCTGATACCAAATGGAGAGGGTCGGGACCTAGGGTCTATGAAAAATCATGTGGATGATGGAAATCCACACATAGAACTCATAAACACTACAAACCAATTTTTTTGGGTTTTTGGATTAATGGAGATAAACATGAAATTAAAAGATATGAACAATTCTAAAGAGAGAAATCTCACCAAATTGAACTAAGATGTTCAATCTCTAGCACAAGGGACTTCCAAATGCAAATAGTTTTGAAACACCCAAGAAATCTCACAAAGAATGGAGAAAAAACACCAACTCACAAAGAAGAGAATGCACCAAGCAATTTCCACCCAAAAGATTAGCTTTCATTGATTAGGGTTTGAAAACCCACAATTACAAACTCTCCAAGTGAGAGGAATTTTTGTGTCTAACCTAAAACCTTCATTAAACTATCTCTAATGGAGGGTGGAACATGTATATAAAGGAAAGGGGGAAAAGGAGAAAAGAAAACTATGAAAAAAGGCGGAAGAAAACACGTGTTGTGCAGAACGGTCACGGGCGTGACTTGGGGGGTCACGGGCGTGACAATCGTGGTCACGGGCGTGACCCTCTTGGTCACGGGCGTGACGTGATTTCTGGAGCCAAAACAAACTTGCTGTGGGTGGTGACGGGCGTGACAAAAAAGGTCACGGGCGTGACCCTCTTGGTCACGGGCGTGACGTGATTTCTGGAGCCAAAACAAACTTGCTGTGGGTGGTGACGGGCGTGACAAAAAAGGTCACGGGCGTGACCATCTGGGCAAAATTTCTACCGACTTAAAACTCGCATAACTTCTTCATTCGAACTCTGTTTTAGGCTCATAATATATCGATGGAAAGCTCTTGGTGTGTACTTTAATCTCCCGAAATTTGAAGTTCATCAGAGTTGTATTGACGGAGTTATGATCAAAAGCGTGAAGGTACGCTCTTTTCTAGCCTTTGAACGCCTTCACCACTTTGTGTTTATTCTTGTCGATGGTTCCGAAGCCCCTTAGAAGGCTCGGGAATGGTCCGATAGAGACGAACCAAAAGTGAACTGATCCCCATATGGTTCAGCGCCGGCAAAGGAAAACGCTGTTGAAATCAACCAACACTGGCGATGGGGCACAGACGCTGGTAGTGTGCATGGTCTTGAAGTTTTTGGACAAAACGCTGGCGGGGCTCATTGGACGCTACTAGCGTCTTTCGCCCAAGGCGCTGGTGGGGGGCGGGGGGGGGGGAGGGGGGGACACAAAACGCTGGTGGGGGGTTACACCCCCTAGTGGCGTCAATCTCCCCCTGGTGGCGTCTCTTCAATTCTTCTCCTTTCTTTCCACTTCCTTCTTCCATTTGGTCTCCACAACCAACAGTTATCTGTTGGGTCCTCTATGGAGAGGACCATGAACCTGAGGGTCTCTTGCTGCTGATAGGCACGATAGTTAGCTTTGACGATAAATACATGTTCTTTATTATTGGAATGGAGATCGAGACATTCTGCATTAACAGTTCCATCCAGTAAGTACCACAACACACATAAGCGAAAGAATTATCGAATTGAACATATAATATCTACCATAAACAACTTAGGCCAAAATATTACCAAATTGAATGCATAATTAGATTCTACAAACATTTTAAATCAGAGAATTACTAAATTCAATGTATAATGAGATTTATGAAGGAAAAGAGTTGGATTAATCAACCACATGATCTTTAAGTGTAATATGCAGAAGGGTATAAAGTCGCCAAGGCCATTCTTCTTGCTATCTTTACAATGATTTGGGTGGAATGAAACACGAGAGTTATTGAAAGTTGTGAGACCACCATCGAGCTATGAAATAAAGGTCGCTTAAGACAGGATAGTTTTCAAATGTAGTGGAGATCCTTTAGCATCAACTGCGATAATGAATACTTCTTACTTTTTCTTATCAAAGCCCGCTCCACCAAAAATAAAACAAAACACAACTGAAGGAGGGGATGCCCCTTGGTTTCTTCCAGTGTTTATAGGGGAAAAAAACTTCAAAAAGTAGGACCCTAACTGTATTGGTTTTTCTTTTTTTTTTGGGGGGGGGGGATGGGGGTGTTCAGGTTAGGTACATGACAACGATAGTAGTGAATACATTAATCTGATATGAAAATAGAACTAAGGAACGAAAAGTGAGCAGAAATGAAGCGACTAAACATCAGCAGCATAACACGTCTACTCTACAGTCCCATTGTCTCAGGCAACAGAGCCACAAGAGATGCAAAATCATAAATTGGTAAAGGGGTAAGTTTGACAAGCCATAGAGCAGTAGTAGTGCTGCAAGGATCTTTGGAATGATTAAAAAGGAATGTCTATTATGGAAGAGAAAAGAGGTTTCACTCTATAGTAGATACAAATATAAAGACAAATTCTTCCACATATTTATGGAGTTTTTAGCCTCAACTGCGTAATACTCTTTTAGTATTTAAGTATGAACTTACCTACTGAAATGTTTAGCAACCCAAAACTTCTGTGAAATCTTGAGTAGAATGTTAAGGATAACACATGTTTCCCTCTACTCAGCCTTTCTTTTTCTTATAGAAAAATGAAACAAGACAGAATAATGTGGAAATGGGTAATTGTTCAATTCCAAATGATACAGTTTCTTAGTTCCAACTTCCAAGCCCAAATGTATTCAACTCGTATTCCAATTTGGAATTTAGACTCAATAATCAACTTCAATTTTATACAATGCGTATCCAAATGCACAAAAGGTTAAACCTTTTCACAACACACATGATTGAAAAAAGAGTTACATGGAATTATTGGGGGAAAATGGGAGAAAAGCAAAATCTACTTAATGCGATGAATGTATTAAACAAGACCATAGTACTCCTCCTAATTTCATGTCTTCGGCCATGCGGTTATACGAATAGAGGTAAATCAGATAAAGGAAGAATTGGACTTTTGAAACTATAGAAGAGTCGAGAGAACAAAGAAAAAGAAAACATCAATATCATATATATAAGGAGGGTGGAGGTGGTAGGATAATAAATACCTCTTGTGTGTTTTCTTGTAATTTAAGTGTAGTCACCAAAAACAATGTCTCCGCAATCTTTCCAAAGGTTTTGACTGTTATTTTTCCAGATGCATCTTCTAGTTGGCATTCGATACAACATTTGTGTAGAATAAAATATAGGGTACGATAGGTTAGGAATATGTATGTACTGAATTGGGTATTTTCATTGGAGGAGATTGTAAATATTTGAATTATATCTTATGATTGCAGTAGATGGTGTGGCGTCCTTTTCTGTGCAAGAATGACAGGAGTACTGCGATCCGTGGAGGGCATTAATTGTTTTCAGGAATTTGTTACAGCACGTGTATATAAACTTTTGTTTGTTGTTAGTAACAAATGCACATACATGTTGTAATAACCCGAAGAAAATTCCTCCCTTAATACGTATTAATTAGTTTAAATAATCAAGGTTAACAATAAATCACGAATAATTAAAGCGCGTGTTCCATTTTACTAACCCAGTGTATGTTTTGCAGGACTTGAACAGTGCAACGATCGTCAACAAATTAGTTTAATTTTCTTTTCATGAGAATTCTCTTCCGATAATTTTTATAGTGATTCTGATCGTTTATGAATTCTTTTTCCGAGACCGATATATCAGGTCCCTCTTTTATTCATGGCAATTTAGGATTATAATTAGGAGGAATTTTATGGAGGTATTGGATATATTTATTTGGGTTCCAATAATCTTTTCCGGGTTAATAAATTTAGGTAATTTAGGAATTTGGGGGATGAGTGTATAAGGAATAAATCAAGTGGAGGAAGTTGTGGAGGTATTGGATATATTTATTTGGGTTCAAATAATCTTTTCCAATAATCTTTTCCGGTTCTATTTTGGGCCACCTGGGCCGAGTAAAAAGCGAAGAGGAGGAGGAAGTTGGGCCTTATTTGAAGTATTATGTACTCCCTCCTTCCTATATTATCTATCACTTTAACTAACTTTCTTTTTTCCCATAATTTCTGTCACTTTATATTTCCAATAACACATTAATTACTAATTTATCTAATTAACCTTATTAATTACATCGTTTTCATTCATTTTTCTTTTTTATTCACATTTTTCCTTTTTTATTCACCATTTTATTCAACATTTCCATATTTCCAATGCACTAAATTAATGTAGATGAGAAGTTTTCTTGGTCTTTTAAATTGTGTCCCAAGTGACACTTAATTTGGGAAGGAGGGAGTATATATTAAGGGAGGGAGTAGCAATTAGTTTAATTCAAACTCAAAGGATATCACTCTTGCTTCCACTCTCCCTTATGACTCCTTGGCTCCCCTCACTCCTCACCACCCACCCAGCACCGCTCGCCTGCACCGGCGGCCACCACTGAGAACCACGCGGCCGTTATCCGGCCACTTTTCCGGCCACCACCGCACCAATTCCACCCTCCTTTCTCACTTCTCTTCACCTCTCTTGCAAGTGTAACTCTCTCCACTTTGTTTCTCTTATTTTTCTTTCAAGTAAACCAAGTTGGAATATGAAAATGTGTGGATTTTATGTTGGTTTCTTAGGTGATTTTGTGGCTTTAGTAATTAGCCAAAGGAAGGTGAAGGATCCAAGTCTCAAAGGAAGAAAGTTGGGTAAGTAACACTCATTTCTTGCTATCTTAGCCTAAATTAAGTGAAAGTAGTGCAAATTATGGGCATGCATGTATGTTTAGTGGCTAAATTCTCTGTGGAAGTTTGGATACTTGTCTTAAATGAAGTGCATGTTTATAGATAAGTTATAGAGTGAGTAGATTGAAGGATTTTAAGTGATGCATGTTGGATTGAATGATGGGTTGTGGAAATGAATGAGACAAGGGTGTTGCATGTGATTAGAGTATGTTTAGATGATGATTTTCGGGGCATTTCAAGTCTGAGTTTGGGGTTTATGGAAGCTAAAATATGTTTTAGGAGGGATATATGCTAGATTATAAGAGTTTAAGCATGCATGTCAATGAGTTATCAAGAATGTTACAATCTGGTTGGTAAATGGATTTTTCAGGAAATTAGAATGTGATTTTGGCTATTTTATGGCATGAATAGATAGAGTAAAGTGTTAGCTAACACCCGGATTTTGAATCTCGGGATTTCGATGTGTATAACTTGAGTTATGACCAAAACCGTAAAGTGTTGCAATTATATTCGTGTTCTGAGGTCAGTACCTAAATGCATATTGCTCGACTATTTAGAGACCCTTTTGATCCAATTGTTCAACATGAAAGTTTTAGACCATTCTTTAAGCTTTCCAGAAAGGTATGGTATACGTTCATAGGATACCGGGAGAGAGAGTTATGAGCTTTTATATGGAAGGCAAAAATCTGAGTTTTCCAGAATGTATTTTTGGGACTGCCTGTATTGTTGGTCAAAATCCGACTCTTTCCCATGCTCAAATCAATTTGGGATTAAAATAAAAGTTAAAGTATAAACCACGAGCTTTCCGTGGACAACTTACGGGCCCCAAACCGATTGGTATAACCCAAGTTATGGTATTCCGAAAAAGCTTGGTCGACATGTTTATTTTTTCTGGGCAGTAGAGAAACAAGAGTTTTGACCTTCTTAGCCACATTTCTAGTTTTTATGGTCAACTACAAAGTTGGAGTGCATGTTCTAAACTTTCCAAAAAGTCCTTTTATGCCATGTTTCGATGCTTGTACGAGGCGTTATGATCTTATTAGTACGCCTTAGAAACCGAGATATTATTATTATTATTATTATTATTATTATTATTCCCCGAAAAATTCACTAAGTTATTCCTCCTAAGTTAGGACCTAATTCATGATTTCCTTTCTTTTAAGTCCTTTCAAGAGATCGTTGCGCTACTGTTCAAGTCTCTGCTGGACCAGTTTGTGTTCTTAAGTTTTCAGGTACGTATATCGTCTGATGTTTATGCATAATTGCATGATTTATTCTTTTTATGCCAAGTTTATATGTCTTTTTAATCGTTCATGCTTACATGAAATTTCTTATAATTTGTGTTCAAAGTTTACGCAAGTATTGTGAATTTTAAATATCACGATCCAATTATCAACTTACAATTTACTTTAAGGTCTTATACTACTCATCTCTTACGCTAAAACGTCTTACGTTAAGTTAATACTTTTATACTATGGGTAATTCATGAGTTATGATCCATTACAAGAGTGACTTACATCCAAGAGATTTTAGAGGTATCTTCAAAGTTATGAATAAGATTGGTTAAGGGTCTACTGGAATCAAATTTTTAAGGTTTAAGTTCCAAGTGTCTAAAATATTAATAAAGGCCCCGCCCATGCATAATCTTGCCGAAGAGCGCCCCACGCTTGATCGTGCCTTGCGCACACCAGGGAAAACACGACTATGGTGCCTAAAGTGCACCCCATGTAAATCATGTATGTGCATTAGTTGCACCCAAGGGATTACAACCAGTGCCTTAGATGCAAGCCATGAAAATCTGGCCAGTAGGATATTTATCCACCATCCGGATCTCCCGATCGGTCCGGGTATGCGCATACGGAGGCTTAGCCAATGATCGTAAGTAGGGGACCTTCAGGATAATAATAGGATAACCAAGTTTAAGTTTCTTAAGTTACTCAAGTCTTTTGAACCAAAGTAAAGCATTATGACTTACATGTCAAAATTTTTATAAGTCTTGGTTTATAAGGGTTAAGGTCAAATGTTTGTGTTATGGCTTTGTGTGTTATATTACCTTTATTCTAAGGTTATGGTTATGTATGTTACCTTTAAAAGAAAGAACTCAAATTATTTTTTCGTTTAAGTTGTGATTTAAGTACAAGTTAAGTTATATTTCCCCATGTACATGTTAAGTATGGTCAAGCCATGTAAGTTATGCTACCTTTTATTGTTTGATTATTTATTTATATTGTTTTTAATGTTTTGGAACCGCGCTAAATAACTAAAACGAATTATGAAAAGATTCTTACACTATTAGGGATATACGTACTAAGTTTAACTCACTTTTCGAGGTTTTATGTTTATGTTTTAGGAATCTCGACGAAGGAGAAGGAAAAGCCCTGGGAGGACGAAACCCTAGAGCTTCTTAAGGAGATTGAAGGTGGTTAAAGACTCTTGATGATAGATTTAAGAGAAATTTGTGATATTTTGGCTGTATAAATTTTATTGGGATTGTGTTATGTTGTTTGGAGGTGGTTTAGTTTAAGTTAAGTCTTGATAATGCAGGTTTGAAGCTAGTTCATGTTTTGGTTGTTTTGTTGGATTTATTCTTAGCCTTGTTCACCTCCGTGAACGGCAGTAATACTCCCAGGTGTTTATCCGCTGCTAATCATTGGGTTAGGTATAACGTTAGCTTAATCTAGTAATTAGTAACCTGGGGGCGTTACACATGTATAGTAAATATCTGACCCTGCAAATTGGTCACTAATTACGACACACATTTGGAAATGCTTGATTTAATAATGTTTTTAATTGCGGCAAAAAAAAATGATTTGAAACCAAAGTTGTTGCACATATAGAATGGAAGTCAAGGTGAAAGCATTTTGTCTCTAACTGCCCAGTTGGGAGTTCAAATTATCAAATGCGCAAAAGATGATGACTGTTTGAGATAATATAGGAAGCACGCAGTTCAATTTGTAAGTCAGACCTTATAAATGAAATGTAGGTAATTCTTAAGGGTATGTCAAGCTAAAATTCTATATGCTTTTTTTGTAATTTATAAATAATGGTTAAACTGTAGGTTGCTTAAATTCCAGATATTAAAAAAGGCATGCTGGATAGTAGATGAATTAATTAGAGTGAAAGGTAGGAAGATACATTGTTTGGAGCTAATGAAGTGTCTTTGATTGGTATGACTTCATGATGCACGCTATATGAAGAAGAGCTAGAAGCAACTAGTGCAGCAGGCGCAACTAAGTATTCTTCTCGATCGATTATCTATGAAATTTTGTGCTAATTTTTTGATATTCTGTTGTACATGTGGTTAGTTTAATGCTATAATAGTAGGCATTGATACAATATAAGGGCGAAAATATTTACCATGTTTGCAATGCTGCAGCTTCAGGTAAGTCAGAGTTTATTATAAATGTGGAAGTTGGAGTTGTTCCCCATGACAAACCTATAGTATCACATCAGATGATGAAAGGTTGTATCATAATAGTTCTAGGATTAACAGAATACAAATTAATTACGAACTAAATACAGGCTAGCTAACACGTCTATAAAATGCTTAAAAGGGTAAACCTTACCATTGAAAGCTTTCACTTTTATGCATGTTGCAATGATAATGGGTTGACTTTCTATTTGTTCTATAATGCAAGCAGCTTCGTTGGGGACAATTTGATTCCACGTTGTGAATAGTAGGGGATTTAATTTATCAAAAGGTGTTAAGTAAGTTAGCAAAATGTTTGATGCGCTATAATTTAGATGAGAGAGGTAGGGATTTTACTCTTCATTCATTTTCACAAACTCTTGCACAGGTTTTCCATTGATAGTCTTTGCTGGACGTGATGTTAATATAGCACCCAATATATCTATATTATTAAATGGACGTGAAAGAGATGGTTCATAGTTATGACAAGTTTATGCTTCTTTGTTCAGTAAATAAGTTGTTATGGTTCTGTACTTATCGATTTCACGTCCAATGTGTCCTGACAGATCTGAGAAATTCATGAAGTTGAAGGAAATAGGAATTTCATCTTCTTCATTTAGTGGTAGTTCAGTGACAGGAGATCTTTCGTTGATTACCCATTGATAATCATGGGGTACAATGCGGAATTGTTTCCCAATTGGTGACACTTTCGCATTGCGTATTTCATATTTTCGTAGGGGTATCAACATATGTGCAAAGTAGCTTATATCGCTCCCGAAAATTGTAGCTTGCACCTTAGTACCCTATAAAAAGTGCAAAGGGTTTGAAATATATAATAGTGTTGCAGAGTTTAACTAAATTGTACATGACATTAATAAACTCTTTAATAAATGCTACAACAGGAGCTTTACTGAATTTAGTACCTGTTTGTCTATGAGAACTAATCTTTGAAATTGAGAGGTTTTTATTGATGTACGGGGAAATGATTTTTTTAATACTCGTACAGTCGTACTATAGCAATCCAATGCTTTTTGCTTGTTGGAGTAATGTCAGCTAAAAACATGTTGTCTGTAGTTGTTGCCATAACATCTAAATGTATGACAATCATTCAGCTATTGAAAGGGAGAGTATAGGAAGAAACCCTTTCACATAGACACATTATTTTTTGTGGGTATTAAATTATTTTCCATTAGAAATTCATGACAAATTTGCATCTTCCATGGCAGCATAATTCTTTATTATTACTTAAGAACATGCAGAATAGACTATCAACGAGACAAGCAAAACATTACACATCATGGAAAAGAGAAAGGCAAATATTACCTGAACTTCATAATTGAAACTAACTGATTGACTATTGAAGTACTAACCTTGAACAGAGACAACATATATTAGATGATGATTAAAAGATGACCGGAAGAACTCCAAAGAACCCTTGTCACATTTCAGTTGGATGAATTAGGACATAAAAATAAATAATTCGCCTTTTTTTAAATAGAGCTCAACAATAAATAATTACAAATAAATGTTAACCTTGAAGAGAGACAATAGAGGGAACAAGAAAAGTACTAAGCAATTACACAACTGAAAGAAGACACATAGATAAAAGAGGTGGGGGTAGAGAAGAAAAGGTACTAATAAACAGAAGCAGAAATTAAGTATTGGAATAAAAAGGAAACAAACAATTGTCAACTAATGAAGAAGACAACCTATGTATCTGTCTTCTTTAAGTTGTGACAGCTGTCATTTTCCCAAAAAAGGACCGAATTGAAAAACGTAAACCAATAAAAAGGGGCTTGGCTCGGTCTTTTTGTGACAAAAAAGGGGCTTGGCCTGGGTCTTTTTGTGACAAAAAAAAGGGGTTGGGCCGGGTCTTTTGTGACCAAAAAAAGGGGCCTAGGTCACTATATAATCCAAAAGTAAAATCAACCACAATACGAATTGCAAAGATAGATTGAAGAACGCATACAATTGCTATCGTCCAAATTTATCAACCGTCTAAATTTCAAAATTAATTCTTGAATTAAAAACCAGTGCTTCCTGATCATTAATACAGAACACATGGAATCAACTAATCAAATCCAACTAAGCAGCTTAAACCTCCAAATCAACCACAATTAATTTACAAACTCAATCATATTTTTACTATCTGCACCATAAACCCCACTGAGTACCTTGAACCCAAAGATCATGCTTTCCACAATCTAATTTGAAAAAAATTACTAAATTTGTGGCTGAACAACTAATTCAAGAACAAAACCATATGAGGAGGTGAAATTAGGGACGGGAATGGAAATACTTAGCCTTGAATCGATAGTTAAACTCGTCTAAGTTGATCTGCCGTTGAGTTATTTCAAACAAGATTCTTCCAACGATAAATAACACCTCAAGACAACACATACCTTCCAACGAGAGCCATGCATGGCGTTTTGCAATCCATGGTGTTTTCAGGTATGTGAGAGAGACATAAAAAGAAAGACAGAGATGGGAGAGAGAGAGAGGCAGAGAGAGAAAGAGGAGTTGAGCGCCGGAGGCAGAGAGACTGAGAAACTAATTGAGCCGGTCAACCCTAATTTTTCTTTGCTGACCTGGATCCGACCCTTTTTCTTTACCCCAACCCTTTTTCTTTATCGACCCAACCGGCCCAATGCCCAATTCGAAGCCCACCTTCAAACAAACATCCACTCACCCAGAGAAAATAAGCCTCTTTTATTGTATTTTGTAGATTATTATATTAGACCGATACTTATCACAAGATAAACTTAATGGATTATAAATACATAATGTTGGTGTAACGCCTTGGAAATTCAATTATAACTTAACGGTCAAAACCAAGCGTTGACTAACATTAACAGCGGAAGACTCATTTTTTTTCTTCTTTTAATTAGGCGTTACTGCCGTATCCTCGGAGGAATACAAGCAAGGTTATTTAAATCGTGATCCTAACTCGAAACTATGGGGAAGTTAGGATCGAAATTTAGCCCATGTAGGATCGTGGATCGTGTGTAAATAGTTGAATCGTATCAACGATTTTGGACCATAAAATCGTAGAATCGTAAGTCAGGATCAGGATTTTAATAACTATGAATACAAGGTAAGAAAGGGAAAAACTAACAACTAATCATCAATTACTTCAAGTTAATAAACAAAAGAACTTTCTAATTCTAGAATATAACTAAACATCACGAACACAATTCTAAACATAAACTAAACATATTCTCAAGACTAGCTTCGACGTCCTCACTGCTAGTTCCCATTCCCATCACAGAATTCTTCACCTGAAAACAAAACATTTAAAACATGAGGAGGACTCAATAATGTCTACCCCTAACCGTTAAAACAATTTCAAATTCATTTCAATTCATTTTTGGGGGAGAAGTGAACAAGTCAAATCGTTTCACAATCAACTTTCTTTCCCAACCAACCAAACCATCTTTCAGAATTATTAAGCGGGCGGACCTTGCTTATTTGGCCCTCGAAGTCCAAGAGTTCACAATAATCATTCTCAATCTCCATATCAATATCAAATATCAATCACAATCTCAATCATATGGATGGCCATCCATTTCACACACGTGCATAAAACTAACCCCGGGGAAGTAGCACTTATTAGGCATCCCTGATCTCTTGTCAACCTCCCTACAGGAACAGATCCTAGTCTATGAGACATTGCCCGAACACACAACCATATCAGGGCATCCCTTGATCTCTTGATAACCTCCCTGCAGGAACAGATCCTGGTCTATGGGACGTTGCCCGAACCCGCATTTACGTCTCATTTGAATTATTAATCCGATTTAATAACATATCCTTCCAATCTCAATCAATCCACTCCCAATTTCCAAAACCATTTCCAAATCACACACATAAAGGACTGTCTCATTTAATCACTCAAAGAACACAACTCAATTTTCAAAACAGATAGTCAATTTTCACCATAAAATCCTGAACCGTGTGGGATCGGTTCGCTTTTTGTTTCACCTACGGTTCCCGGTTTGCTACAAGTCACCCTCTCCTTTCCTCGAAACTAACCCGGTTTCAACATCCATTTCATGGTGGATACGAGTCCTTTGAGGGCCATTATGGCCACTAAGAGAGTGGTGTTTCATTCTATAAAGACCCCGGGCCATAGGATGTCATCTAGGGTCTCAGTAGGACCATTCCCGAGCCTTCTAAGGGGCTTCGGAACCATCGGCAAGAATAAACACATGGCGGTGAATGAATTCAAAGACATTCAAATGGCGTACCTTCACGCTTTTGATTATAACTACTTCAATATAACTCCTATAGGTCTCAAATTTTGGGAGCTTAAAGTACACACTAAGAGCATTCCAACGATATCTTACGGGCCTAAAACGGAGTCCGAATGAAGAAGTTATGCGCGTTTGAAGTCGGCAGGGAAAAGCTGCCCAGAAGACTGACTCGCCCGAGCCAGCTGGTGGCTTGCCCGAGCCAGCTTTCTGTCGCGCCCTGGTGGCGCCCGCGACCCCTCTTGGACAGTGACAGGCTATGGCGGACAGAGAGCTGACTCGCCCGAGCCAGCCAGTGACTCGCCCGAGTCACCCCTCTGCGACAAGCGTGCTGTTTCGTTTTTTCCGCTGAGTTTTGTTATTTTTTCCCGTTTCCTATATATACCCCCTTAGCTTATTTCCAACATAGATTATGTTGATGAATGATTATGAGCTAGACTCAAGAAAAATCCTCTCAATTGGAGAGTGTTGTAATTGTGGGTTTTCAAACCCTAAACAATGAAGCTAATCCTTTGGGTGAAAATTGCTTGGTGATTTCTCTTCCTTGTGAGTGGGTGTCCTACCTCCACTCTTAGTGAGATTTCTTTGGTGATTCAAGACTCTTGCTTGTGGGTGATCCTTGTGCTAGATATTGAACATCTTAGTTCAATTTGGTGAGATTTCTATCTCTAGAATTGTTCATATCTTTTAATTTCATGTTTTTTTTTCTCCCTTAATCCAAAAACCCCAAAAAAATTGGTTTGTTGTGTTTATGAGTTCTATGGGTGGATTTCCATCATCCACATGCTTATTTAGACCCTAGGTCCCGATTCTCTCCAAATCCCTTCAGGATGCAAACCGTAAAATAACTTAAAATCAACCAAAATAATTAAAGTGCATCCCAGAGGGATTTATGACATAGACATTACCTGAATTTCTTCACTTCACTTCACTTCACTTCAACGATCACACTTGAGCTCACTAACGAACGATCTAGATCGCGCCTATAAATAGAATAAATTTCTATAAACTAAACGTGCTCTCGAAGTTAGTACTCACTACCATCTACCTCACCCCACCCTAGGAACACTATAAGGTTCCCATCATTCAAGTAATAGCATATATGAACCACATCCTTTGACCCTTATAACACTAGCAAGGTCAACCCTACCAAACCACTTACACAAAATTTCACAAATAAACATATAAATTCTCAATTAAACACATAAACCTAAAACTCACACTTATAACCAAAATAAAACTAAACTTTGGACATGTAAACTTCATAGAGCATAACAAAACAGTAAGGACATGATTACCACCAACTAAAATCAAACTTAAATCTTTTTAAGTAAAGAAAACTCGGTAATAACATAATAATAACATAAGCACAAACTAATAATTTCAAATAACATAAATACATAAGATTTGAACTCTACAAAATATAATACGTTATAAAATTTATAAAAACAATCGAAAGTTTTTGAATGCTCTTTTGGAAATTATAACATAATTTTGCATAAAGAAACCTCGATTGAAACGCAATAATGATATAAACACGTAATAATCACATAATAAAATTGAAAATACGTGAAGTATGAAACTTTAATAAATATAAATACATTATGAAACCTAGAAAAACAGAAAAAGGGTTGGTAAACACTCCTTTAAATAATTACCACATAGTTTTACATATGAAACGAATATTTCATTTAAACTCCAATAAATCATACAATAGCTATACTTAATTAGACGATTTACTTATGAATACGAACTTAAACGAGATTAAAACACCGAACATGCTAGTACATCAACCAACATGCACTATAAATCAAACATAATCGTCAAACTAAAATTGAACACCCTAAACTATAATTCATTTTATTAATCATGCATACATACAAGTCTTAATACAATATTAGACATGCTGAATACTATACAACTATATCAATCAACATATGAATAAATCACAAAACTACAACACTAATAAGCCCTAAAAATCTGAAATCATTTGCAAATCTTTGAATGGAAAATTACTTGAAAATAGTACAAATAACAATAGGAATAATAATACAAAATATGAATTAGGGTTATACTAGAACAAGAGGGAGGGTTGGTGTCTGTGGGTGGCGATTTCGTCTGAGCGGCGGCCGTCTAGGCGGAGGGCGGTGGTCGGAGACATCAGGCGGCGGTTGTGGGGCGGTTACCGAGTCAACGACAGAGCAGGGTCTGGGTCTTGATTAGGGCTCGAGACAGCAGCACAGTCGACTTCCTCCTCTTAGTTCTGGGCGGCGTCGACAATAGTAGCAGGCAGCAGCGGTGGTGCGGCGGTCGTCCGGCGTCGGGGGTGGCCTTGGGGTCGCGACCGATGGTGCCGACGACGGTTAGAGCGGCGCAGGCGAGAAAGAGAGAAAGAGAGAGAGATCGAAAGGGAGGGAGATAGAGAAGAGAACGAGGATGGTGGCTGCGGGTGGCCACGGCGGCCATGGTGGCTCGGGCGACCGGCGGCATGG
The DNA here is from genome assembly GCA_029582165.1 of Portulaca oleracea. Taxonomy (NCBI): domain Eukaryota; kingdom Viridiplantae; phylum Streptophyta; class Magnoliopsida; order Caryophyllales; family Portulacaceae; genus Portulaca; species Portulaca oleracea. The sequence goes on from CM055887.1 coordinate 10,581,443, forward strand.
TGACTACACCGGTGCAGCGATTAGAGAGGGGAGGGGAAGAGAGGATAGGAGATTAGGGTTAGGGTTTTTGTTTAGAGTTTACTAATAATAATTAACTATTTACACCAAAACAAACTAAACTAAAAATAATAATTTTGAAAATTGAAAATAGTATTTCTGCTTCTAATAATAGTATAGGAAAAATAAAATAAATTTTACTTTTCTAAATAATAATAATAACCACAAGAATAATACAATTAAACACATAATTCACAAATAATAATTTTTTAAAAAAACATATATAATCATACAACATTAATCACATAAAATGACTAAATTACCCTTGCTTTCTTGCACAGAGAAAATTACTAAAATACCCTTGTTAGTCTCTCAACGGTCCTACGAGCTCAAGTGTTAGCAGAATTAAACGCCGATAAAATCTCAAAAATTAACGGAGTCAAACTTAAATATTTAACGACGTCATGGTCAATGTATTCGAACTTTTCGGGGTTTTACAGTTGGTTTCAAAGCTGAGGATATAGATAATTATTATTTTTTGCTCAAAATAATAAGTATATACTTAATTTGGTATCAATCTCTACAATTAATATGATGCTTTTATTTGATGATGAGAATGTGAGGATAATATCTCGACTCAATTCCTTGTAATATGATAAATAAAATGGGTTAAAATGCTCATTAGGGAAATTGAAATGTTTATTTTACTTTTATTTGTACCATTTTTCTATCTACTATTTTTATTCATCTACAAAATAACGAAAATGTTTAGTGATTGAACTAACAAAAGATGTGACATTTGTGATTTCCTGGCTGAACCAAGAAAGATGTGACATTTGTGATATTATTTACATTCATCAGTCATAGCAACACAATACAACTTCAAAGTATCGAGATATCATCAAGCGCAAGACTTTCCTTGCAAGTACTACTCATCACCAGGCTGAGGATGCCCTTTCTGGGCTTTGTCATCAACAACAACAACAACAGCAACAACACACACACACACACACATATACACACACACACACACATATAGGGAGGTGATCTAATGAGCATGAGTCAAAATTAAGCATGCGAGCATGTGTAATATTAGCCTTTGGATCGTCAATAAAGGGTTGATAATAAAGATGGCTTTTAGCTCTTTTTTTTTTTGTATCTAATATACAAGTTGCAAGTGAGAGTGGAAAGAGAAAGAAGTTAATGCTTGCATGGGGAATAGCTATAAGCGCGAGACTGATAATTATTTCAGGAAAAAAAAAATAATGGTTGTTGCATGACAACGTATAGGGCGCATGATATTCAAAAAATTTTTTTACTTAATGTCCATCATGGAAGTAGTTGATGCCCCCAAAATATATTTTGAAGCTCATCTTACAAATACTTAATGTCAACACAATATATACTTAATGTCCATCATGGCATTGAAGTAGTTGATGTCCCCAGAGGCCCAGAATATATTTTGATGTTCATTCTACAAAAATACTGGATGTCTCCAATAGAAAAAATTGATATCCTTAATGTTCATTTTATTTTAACTTGATGTCTACTTGTTATGTAACTTGGTGTCCACTAGGTATGTTTGTTGATGTCCCCAATGAAAATACTTGATGTCTATATTTGATGTCCACAACGAAAATACTTGATATTCCCACAAGAAATAAGTTGATGATATTGCCATTGATCAAGTTAGTTGCTAGTTAAAATGTCCCCACAAGAAATACTTGATGTCCCCACGAAAAATATTTGATGTCGATTAATGAAAATACTTGATGTCCCCAATGGAAAGAAAAAAAAACCTCGACGTCCCCTATAATATTTGATGTTCCCAATGAAAAAATGTGATGTCCCCCAATGAAAAATACTTGATATCCCATGTAATATTTTAATGTCCCCACATCAAGTATTTTCATTGGGGACATCAAATATTATAAGGAACATCAAGTATTTCTATTGGAGATATCAACATATATACCCAGTGGACATCAAGTTACATAACAAGTGGATATCAAAAGTTATAATAAAATGAACGACAATAATTAATGCAAATTGGTTAATTAATTCCCTGATACCACGCTTAACACTTTCCCATGTTGCATTCAATACGTTTTTTTCTCCTTTCCCAAGTAGCCTCACATGAAATTTTAGATGCCATGCAATTTATAAAAAAAAAAAGCTAAACCCCCTGACTATTCTCCTTGATGCTCACATGCTCATTTTAAGGCAATGTTTATTTGATCACCTCCCATATATATATATATATATATATATATATATATATATATATATATATATATATATATATATATATATATATATATATATATATATATTAAGAATGCACAGGCTATATTAACTGACAAAAGTTTACAAGAGAATACGAACTAGGCCCATCATAAGCCTAGGACAATATCTATGATCTTCCTAGCTTTTTTTCCTGTGTTTAACATAGCTAAGACAACAGTTTTGGACCTCTCTTTTAATGGTCCTTGCAATACAAAGAGGGTCTCTATGAGTGTTCCTGTGCACTCTAGCATTACGTTCTTGCCATATAGTGTAGATGTAGGCACAAAACAGAGCAAAGATTAGGTGTTTCTCCATGGCACGTTTGTCAAGACTGATCAACTGAAGTGCCAAATTACCCAGGTTGCCAGAATGAGGGGGGTTCATCCCCGATGTTAAATGCATAATCTAATTCCAGACATCCTTTGCTAGGGGGCAGTGCAGGAAGAGATGATCTGTGGTCTCTTCCTCTTCATTGCAGACGGGGCATGTGTGTGTGTATATATATACATGTGTGTGTGTGTGTGTGTGTTACACATAAGATGGCCGGGGTATCACTTAGGTTGTTAGGAGTCGAGGGTCAAAACCCGTCTCCCCTTAATACTTATTCACAAGACCGTGAATAGACTTAAGGATAAAATCTAACATCTTGTAAGTAAAGTACAAGATCTCTTAAGAAGTTGCTGCAGTTTAACACCTTAAGAGTTACGTTGAAGCTCTCTAGGATACATATATCAAATCTTGTATAACATAATTGAAGAAGAAGAAGAAGAGGTGTCGTAGATACCTCTCTTTTAATTTCACTCTTAATCTCTTACCATTTCAAGTTGTAACCATGGTATAATACTAAGTACACTTATGAAATATTCAACAACGACGTAATTTCAACAATGATGGTACTCTCATCCATTGATGAAAGGGAATCTAGAGAGAGAAATAGGGATGGATGAAAATAGGCAAGTGAAGCATGGACATGGACATGGGCAAGGACTAGGAGAAAGAGAAATGAAGGAACTAGCGAAGAAACCAAAGTAATGAGCAAACCCTAACTTTTTCAACTTTCTTCCCTTCAAAGTTGACTTGATTGTAATGGGGCTAAAGGTCGATAAGAAGTCGACTAAGGAGAAAGCTTCGACAGAGAAGAAGTCCAAGACCGACAATAAGCTGCCCAAGGATGCCAATAACGGCGACAAGAAGAAGAAGGCCAAGAAGAGCATTGAAAACTACAAGATCTACATCTTCAAGGTTCACCCTAACATTAGTATCTCGAGCAAGGCCACGAGCATTATGAAGAGCTCCACTAATGACATATTTGAGAAGCTTTCTCAGGAATTTTCCAGACTCCCCTACCTCTTTTTTTTTATGTGAAAATTTTGTAGATGGTGAGATTTTTGGGCAACAGAGATGAAAATAAATAAATAAATTTACTACTTGACATAACAAGTCAACATTTCGGGCCCCACAATTTACAATAAATTAGGACTTCATGGTGATGCCGAGTCTTTTATGTCAATTTGCTTGTTGGGCCATCTCTCAAGGTCAATTACCCCTAAATAAAAATGTGGGTCCATGGGCTATTCATCCGGGTCGGACCCCGGATGTTTGAACTTGGGTGGGTCTCGTTGATAAGTTAAGGGTGTGGCCGCGCAAAGCAGGAGCGGAGCCACTAATTTCCCACTCCCAATTCTTTTGCCGCTCCCTGCCGAGGCTGCCAATTCCAACGGTTTTTTCTACAGTTTCAGGTAATTCCCTCATCCCTTTCTTTCAATTCTAACATTGTTTCCATTCAATTTTCAGCTTGTTTATGTTAATTTCCCTCCTCTTTTTTGGGTTTGAAATTCATGTCAATACCCAATTTTCGTTGGATCTGTTGTATATATACTCACTTGTATTCATCTAGGCAAGTTTTTGTTTTGCTTTTAAGGGAGTAATAGTACTGTTTTCTATAGCAAAATGTAGTTGCAATCCGGCTCTTGGTTTTGTGGGGTTCTGTTGTATAATAGGATTGCTGGGTTACGACTTATGAGGCCATGGATTTATTAATCTGGGAACTTGGGGTTTTGTATTTTTGATATAATTATGTGTTGAAGTATTTGAGTGCCAAGAATTACGGGAATTCATTGCCATATGGGGTTGGAGATCATAATCTAAACTCTAAAGTTATCGAATTTTCTGTGCTGTGGATGTTCTGAGGGTTTGTTTAGTTGGGGCAGTTTTATACCCCAAAATTGAAAAGGAAAAGGAAGGAAGAGGACAGAAGGGTTTAGACTTCATTGTTCAAATCCCTAGTCTTCATGTAATGAGGGTAGGTGTTCAGTGTTTGGTGTTCGAAGCATAGGGCTATTGACTGCTGCCTTTCAGTGCTGAGTTGATTTCCTACATTTTTGTATCATGGGGTATTCATAAACTATCATATGATCTCGTAGGTTGCGATTTGGATTTAGGATATTTGGTATTACAAATTGGTTCTTGGGGTTTATAGGAGAGGTTGTTCGAACTCCGGGAGGTGAATTTGTGATGTTATATGAAGTTTTTATCAATCAATCGGTCATTTTAAGTGGTTCTATTACTGCTATTATTCTTTTAGGTTAACATGTCTGCTATATATTTACTAAGCATGATCTGAGTAGGTGCATGATGAGGTATGTAGGGGCAGGGTATACTTTTGTCTCGTCATTTGCTCCTGTATGCTCTGTTGGAACTCCAAGTTGGCAGCAATTTTGCCCAAGACCGGCAGTTAAATATCTTACCAGCTCAAGGAGGTTGTACTGTTGCAACCAGACAGACATATTAAACCAAGCAGCAACGATGGTTGTAGCCCGCTACCAACCTCCTCTTTTCAGGCGTGTATTTTTTTCTTTTCTTCTCTTCTGTTTGATTTTTTGTCTGTGCTATCGATCCTATCAGTGACATTGGAAAACATTTAATGCATTTTTTTTACTGTTGTGTAGTATTGCCCCAATGATGGAGTGGACAGACAATCACTTCAGACAGCTTGCACGGATAATATCAAAACATGCATGGCTTTATACAGAAATGCTTGCTGCTGAGACAATTGTTTATCAATCGCATAATCTGGTTAGTGAATGATCTTTTGCTTATCGACCTTTTGTGCTTAAACAGTTAGACATGATATTGTTAAAGTTACTTTTGTTTTGGTTTCAAAAGCATAATCTGGTGCATCTGGTGAGTGAGTAGCTCCAACTGCGAGCAGTTGACATAGTTTGGACAAAAATATCTTACAAGGTTTTTTTTTTGAGTTCTGGATTTTTCCAATTTTTTCCGGGAATACCGTTGGATAGATAATAATGTGAATTTAATGAAAATCATTTTTCAGAATTTTTTCGGGACCAAGGCTATTTTATATAATTTTTTATAGGCGAAAACGGAAAAATTCCAAAAAATCACTGAAAAATTAAGAAAAACGCAAGACAAGTTTGTAAAATCGTTAAAAATGAAGAAGTAAACTGCAAAGTATTTTGGACATCCGACATCGAATGCCTTGGGGTTTAGGATTCAACTTAAACAAACTTCATGTGACTGCTATAATTCGTATGACATTGATTAAAGAGAGTGCTCATTTTACTTCCTTTTTTTTGGCATATTAGATTCTGCTTTTCCTTTCTTATTCTTGATGTATTTAATGGGTTGATATACAATGCAAATATGCTTTGTTTATTGACCATATCCAGGACAGGTTTTTGGCATTTCCTCCAGAGCAACATCCTATTGTCCTCCAAATTGGTGGGAATAACTTGGAGAATATTGCAAAAGCAGTTCAGCTTGCAAATCCTTATGGCTATGATGAGATTAACTTAAAGTTAGTCCATTTGTACTGATTATGCAACTTTCTGGATTAGATTTATGACGTTTATTTTCTTTTTTTGGTCAATTTATCTTCTATCCAAGCTTTAACAGCTTCGTTTCCATTTTGTAGTTGTGGGTGCCCTAGCCCTAGGGTTGTTGGACATGGGTGTTTTGGTGCACGCCTCATGCTTGATCCTAAGGTTTGGCAACATTCTCATTGAACTTATGTATTCTGGGACTCTAAATTCTTTCCTTTCTCTGTGCGCTTATTGATAATCTGATTAACGCTTTCCTTGGCCTTTGTGAGGGAAGTTTGTCGGTGAGGCGATGTCAGTCATAGCTGCAAATACAAATGTTCCTGTGACTGTCAAATGCCGTATCGGTGTTGATGACCACGATTCTTACAATGAGCTCTGTAAGTGTGCCTCTGATTTCTGTACAAGTTGGGGGACATATAATGTATTTGCAAGTGCATATTGGTGCTACATTTAGTTCATTCATATCCAGTACTGGGCTTATATGTGCTCTCTCTCTCTCCCTATTTGTGTATGTGTTGGCAAGCCTTTTTTTGGTAAGGTTTCTGGGATTGTTTCTGCATATAGAAATGCTTGTGGAAAATGCCAATACTACAAAGTTAAGCATAAAAATTTCCATATAGCTTGACATTGAGAAAAAAAGTTATTTTGGTGTTGTGTTTCAGTCTTTTAGACAGATAATTATGTCCAATGTTCTTCGATACTGTTATTGATTGCTCTTCTTCCTTCGTTTTAGGTGATTTTATCTATAAAGTGTCTTCGACATCTCCAACCAAGCATTTTATCATTCATTCCCGGAAAGCACTTCTTAATGGCATTAGTCCAGCTGAGAATCGGACTATTCCTCCACTTAAGTATGTACTTTGTTTTATCATTCCGTACTGGCTTTCATCTGAAAGTTGAAAGCTTTGTGGAACTTCAAAGCATGAATTCAAGATGTTTGACATGAACCCTGAAGACCATAACATATTTATAATGCAGATACGAATATTTCTATGGGCTGGTGCGTGACTTTCCCGATTTGACATTTACAATTAATGGAGGCATAAACACTGTTGAAGAGGTAATGTCTTTGAATTTCCAGATATGAGTATGGTTACTTGCACGTATACATACTAGGTTAAGATTTTTATGTATTTTTTTAAAAATAATTTGAACTTTTATGGAGGGACTGAATCTGAGACATTGTTTTTCTGTTCCCCTGCTGCTGTTTTCGTTGATAGCTTCAATTTGCTGTCAGCATAACCTATCAGTTGACGAGGCTTGGTGCAGATTAATTTTGCTTCTGCACAGAAGTCTTGGGGAGGGGGGTTGGGTGTATTTCTATCTGAGACATTGCTCTGGAAGTTTTCCGATTATACCCAGGATATGTCTTGCAGCATTGCATTACACGTGTCACTGCTAATCTTGTGACTTGGATAGGCAATGGTTACAGATGGTCTTTGCTATTTGTCAGGTCAATGCAGCACTCAAAAAAGGAGCTCATGGGGTAATGGTGGGACGTTCAGCCTACAATACGTAAGTGTCTCCCTGAAATACTGAAACTTGTTTGCATTTCATATCTATTCTGACTTTTCAATGTTCAATAACTTTTAACTCAATAATCTCCAAATGCCAAAATGCCTATCTTTTGTACTGTATTTGATGGACTGAATATGGGTTTCAAGAAACTTAGCTATTTTACGTTAAGCTACCAGTTGTTGAAAGATACTGCTGGGCTAGTCCTCTGTATTCAGTTAAAATGGTAAAGCTGAGCTTGCATTTATGGCTCTAACTCTTGCTGGAGAATGATTTTTGGCATACTTTGAACTTCAATGTCGGTTTTGTTCTTCGATCTCTACATTCTTGAATGGTGTTATAGGAGGGTTCTTGTCAATGTTTTCAAAGCAAGTGTTATATTCTTGGAGATGTTATACTCTTGAGTGGTGTACTAATGTTTGTGTATCAGTATCAGTGAAATTTGTGTGCTGTTTTGCTTGGTTTCATGGCAATTCGATATTGACAGTTTTACTACCAATATGACCTTTTCCAGCCCTTGGCAAACGTTGAAGCATGTGGATAGTGTGGTATATGGTGCTCCACCCAGTGATTTAACCCGCCGTCAGGTTTGTTTCGTAGCCTACCTGCTTACGCATATATCAACTCCTCACATTGACACACGCCATCTTTTCAATTTGTTTTAGGTTTTGGAGAAATACATAGAATACGGAGACTCTGTACTTGGCACTAATGGCAATAACAAACCAAATATCCGGGATATAGTCAAGGTATTTGGATCTTGCTGTCTTACTTAACTTCCCTCTTTGTGATGGCGCAGCTGTTTCAGCAGAAATACACAGACTGTTAGTAATATCTCATTTTAGGTGAAACAATTTCACTCAGTATTGGAACTGGCTCTTTGTTAAAATGTGCTTCTTTAGGCTAGTTTTGCTGGTCTAATGCATAGTTACCGGGAACGCTACCTACGCTTGCGATCCCTGTTCCGGGAACAAGCGTTCCAGAGTCAAAACTAGACTAAATTTGTCCAAAAATTAGCTATCCACATTCCGGAACGAACGAACCGGCAAGTGTTCCTAGTAACTATGGTCTAATGGGCCTTTTCACATTTTCACTTGAAGGTTTTTTGTAGCTTCATTCGAGAATCTCTTATAGAGCACATATATTCCTCATACTGACGTGCCTTTCTCCCCTTGATTTTTGTGAAACAGCCTTTGATGGGGTTTTTCCATGCCGAGCCTCGGAATGCTATATGGAGGCGCAAAGTTGATGCTGGATTTAAAACCTGCATGGTATTTGTACTGCTGTCTTATTTATCCCAATCCAATTTTTACCCATTCTTGCCATGTCAACATTCAACTTTTCAACTTTATCTGAATCTATTAGTCCTTAATTTATCCAACCTTTCCATACCCCTGAAACAAGGTTATTAGAATCGGAATCCTAACTCGGGTTCAGAGGGTAGTTAGTATCGGAATTAACCCATGTAGAATCGTGGATCGAAATGTAGATAGTATAATCGCATCAAGGATTTTGGATCATAAAATCGTAGGATCGTCGATCAGGATCAGGATTTTAATAACTATGCCCTGAAAAGAACAAACCCTGAACCCCCTGACCACTCCCCCTTCCCCCCCCAAAAAAAAAAGAGGAAAAAAAAAGGAAAAGGAGAAAGAAAAGAAGAAAGAGCTTAACTAAATTAGTAATTACCCATGGTTTTTAGTACCACATGCAGTTTGCTTATGTGAAGTTTGATTCAACCCTGTGTGCAGACGGTGAAACAGCTATTTGACGAAACTCTAGGAGTGATTCCTGACTACGTGCTGGATTCACCTGTCGCAAAAGCAGCACCCAGTCGTGGGGATCTGTTTGAGAAAGTGCATGATCTGATACCTCCCCCATATCAAAAACACAAAGAAGAAACCGACCTGGAGTTGCAATATGCTTAGACCAAGGGTGCAACCAAATTTTGTTGTTGTAGCAGTCTTACTATAGCTTGTGTTTACAGTATATTTTACACACATTTCATTCTTTGGGATATGCTCAAAATCCCAGTAATAGCATTATATACTTAACTGTTCAGTATTTTGTTTGCTGATGTTGTCTGATACTCACTCTGTCCAATAAGTATGGTCTTTTCATTTTTGATGGAGTACCTAACTATAGTCTGTTTTAAGAAACATAAATTTTTGAGAAATATTATTTAATCTATTGTTTCATATAAATTTTAAAGGAGAGAAAAAAGAAAGATACTTACGATAATATATCAAAATTGATTTTTTTAAAAAATTTTTTTAACTTTGATAATTTTTGGTGAATTCTAGTAAATTTATGTATAACTGGAAAATTCAGTTTACCCATGAATTTGAGAAGTGCTAATAGTGTTAGAACTATCATGAAAAAATAGATTATAGTTATTGGATAAAGCTATAATTGGCATACATTTTTTTCTTTTTTTTGCAGATAAATGTTAAATGGGGTAGAGATCATTCTGAAGACGGGTGTGCTGGGACTAGGAAGAAATGACATTTGAAAATGTTGTTGACTTAATATTTAGGTGATATAAATCTTGAAAGTATTTGGATAAATTTACATAGATTCTAGTAATCTCAACTTAACCAACTTACAAAAATTTATCGAAACTTACTTTTCACCCTACCCATGAAATTGGTACAACAATATTTGATTAGTTTATGTATATTATAGATCCCAATTTGTGTGTTCTTTTTATTTCTCAAATTCTCTATCCCAAAAATAAGATAAAAAAGAAAAACACCCCAAGTACCGTTGGGCAATCCAAGTCCGGGCCCAAAACAAGTGTCCCACAGGATCCTTGGGATTCAGTTCTAATCCCTCATCATCTTCAACCAAAAACCCCTTTCGAATCCTTGATTCGGTTCTGATAATCATCGTATCAGACCAACAATGGAAACCGAAACCCTAGACACTTCTTCTTCCATTTCTTCATCCACAAAGACATCGTCTTGGCCGATTGTTCGTGGTTCTATTGAGGATTCCGTCACTTTCGAATCCTCAATTTCTGCTCTCGATTCCAATTCTGATCATATCGAGCCTCGTAAACCTCCGCTAATCCTGCGTCGTCCTTCGCCTGATTCCGGACCTTGCGAGATCACAAGTAATTGTCCTTAATCTTCGCTTGAAATGATTGTTCCTCAGTTATGCTTGTTTAATTTGGCTGATTTCTTTTTCTTTTCTGTTTTTTGAAGTTTATTCTATGATTATGGTTTTGCGATTTGATTGAATTATATATGTAAGGATTCAATGTGGTTTTAATGTGGGAGATCAAAAGTAATGCGCCTTTATGCTTGATTGGGAGATACATTGATTGGTTTTGCTTGCTGAGTATGGTTCGGATTTCTGTTCAGTTTTGCGAATCTTATCTGAAGCTTGTGGTTTTGCATTTTGCACGAATTTACTTGGTGAATTCAGAATTCCTTGCTTTGTTTGAATTCTGCTAGCAATTGACTAATTGTTACGGGTAATAGCATAGTAATTGTTCGAGCACATTTCCAGTGGAATTGTGAAGAACTTTTGGTACTATCCCTTGTAGGGTCACTAGTATCTTTGGCAATTTTAATTGTTTTTATTGTTTCATGTACTATCTTATTTAATATGGTGCATACCGGTTTGTTGGTGTATCATTTTTTCAACCCTTGATGGAGTATATTAGACTATCCACTTGTGTTGGCAATTATTGTATGCGTGAATGGACTTTTCTCTGTGGAGACAGAATTTACTCAAATGATTAACCTTCATACGAAATTAGTTAGCAGTTCATTTAGCTTTTGCTCTTCATTTGATCTGGTAGGGACTAGGGAGAGGGGGGTTGTGTACAACTGAAATATAACAAAAATTCTGTACCTTTTGGTTGTTTTGTGCTGAACTAAAATAAAGATCATAAGAGCGATACACCTTTTATGGGGAGGTTTTGTGATGAAATATAGTAAGTTAGGGAGAAGGTCATTTAAACTTTTTCAATCTTCAATGATATATTGCAATGACAAATGGGCCACCCTTTTGTTGTTGTGGTCTTTAACAGGCCAAATCGGCAAGTTTTCCTCCTCTTAAGGACACAAGTGTGGAAATGATTATTCTCTCGTTTTGTATTGTTGTCGGGCTGTGAAATTGTCTTTAGGTTGTGAAATTATTATTCTCTCGTTTTGTATTGATGTGGCTGGTTTCTTTTTACCTTAAATATTTACAAGGACTTGAAATCAGAATGCTCTGTGTTCGGACTGTGGTCTTGGCTGATAATGAACTTTGGATGAAGCTATATACCCTACTATCTTGTGAAACTGATCCAGTGACGGTTTCAAAGATTTTCACAAGAATTACTGTGACTCTCACTGTTTAATCTTCTTGTCAACTACTGTATTTGTGCATTTATCCTTGCTTCAATTCTTGAAAAAATCATTATCCTTGCCCTGATGTCTTTTCTTCTATAGTTGGCCTTGCACATCAACATGAAATCAGGCAGGTGTACGTTCGAAGTACGGCTAGAGTGTATGAGATATATTATGCAGCTGATGAGAAGTGTGGGAATGAGTATTTATGTACTGTTCGCTGTGGCCTAGCTGCTCAAAATGATGAGACAGCGCAAGTGACTGATGCTGTTGGATCTGTACCTGCAAGTTATACTGACTCCAACAGATGCAGGGAAGAAGGGCATTCAAGAACTGAAAGTGGTAGCAGCATCAATGAAGATGGCTGGGTGGATGTTGTTCCCTCTGGGTCCGATGGTCGAGACTCTTCACTGTCAAACAGAAATCAGAGTTGCTCAGAGAAAAGCAATCAGGTTTGATAGACTTCTTGTATTCATTTGTCTTTGACCCCAATATATAGGCACTGTGCTTGATTGGGTCATCATGGGCTCTAGCTGCAATTTTCATGAATGTGTTGGTGTTGCATTTCTTCCCATCCTTTTTGCTTCATTCCTTCTTTCTTTTTGTTGCTTTAGTATTTATTTGATTACTATCCAAAAAATCCCATGGACATTGCCTGTGCAGATTGCATAGAAAATATTCTCTGTCTGGAACAAAAGAAATTTGATAAACCTAACTGCGTGGGAAACTGGGAATAGATAGGGGAAATACATACAAAAACTAAGGACGTCACCACTGACTGCTGCTGATCTTTTGTAAGAGCTATTGAAAGTAGATACGGCTGCTTATATGAGATCTAAGATTAATTATAGAGGGTATATCCCAAAAATCTATGTCATCTAGATCATAGCTTAATATGGAATTCGGAAATGCTATGGTATACTTGGGAGAGGAAGTAAATCAATATGGAAGGCTGTAGACTGCACTCCTGTAAAAGTTGTTGCACGTTCTGGTTGAAAATTGTGGATAATTCTTTTATTTTTATTTTTATTGTTTAGTGAAAGTTGTCAATCCTGACTGATTGAATCATGCAGGATCTTTTTGAGGCGACTGCGGAGATTTCTGATACTGATCCTGTCATGTCTTTGACTCTTCGTATGCTGTCTATTCAGAGTGGTGATTACATTTATATCGATGAGGTTTATGTATATGCTGATCCATTTGTATCAGAAGAATCCGATTCTTCTTCAAATATGCCACAAAACTCATCGGGAAGTGCTCTGATGTCAATGCTAGTGCCTACACTTTTACAGCTCTCAAAGTCTCGGCGAAATGATTCACCTGCAACTGAAAGAATCAAGAGCCTTGGCGCTGACCATAAATCAACTGTTGCTGCCACTAGTTCTAGTGCATACCAGTCAGAAAGGATGCCCAGCTCTGAGATTCATGGTGCATCTGTGCATATGTCCCAACCCCAGGTTCCCATGCAAACACAAGTTCCCCCACACGGGGCTCATTCTGTGAGTGGAGAAAATAGATTTTCTTGTAGTCACATAGAGAGGACACTGGATGAACTTGTGTCAAGAATATCAAGAATTGAACACTTCTGTTTGAGGTTCGAAGAAAACATGTTGAAGCCAATTAGTAGCATGGAAGCCAGGCTTGAGAAGGTAGAACAGCAGTTGGATTCACTTTTAAAGAATCCACTGTCTTGTAGCAGAATCTCTCCTCCTGAATGCCATGATTTGAAATCCAATTCCACCTCAGTGACTGGAAATGATTGTCATGGAAGCAAAAAACCGGATTTGTTGAACAATGATGCTTCTTGTCAAGAAGTAATTTTAGTTGCACCCTCTGAAGAATCTGTGTCTGCTAATGCTGTTCAACACTCCGGCATGCCAGATTTAATTAAGAATGATGACTGTTGCTATGAAGTTGTTGCAGTCCCAACCTTAGAAGCACCTTCATTTGCCAATGGACCTCAGTTACATCCAAGTCTTGTTGTCACTGCACCAGACTTTTCATCTATTGATGACGACGAGGAGAATGATGTCATCGAAGCTGTAAAAGAGTCACCAAAAGATACTGCGAAGAAACCATTGTCAATTGATGATGCTTTGGCTTCTGCGCTTGCTGGATTTTTATCTCTGGCATCAACTGATCCTTCAGAATGTAGCCGTATGGCTGAAGAAACTGCAAAATCACCTGTGGAAAGAAGTGTCAGCAATTCTTCAATAGCTGTAATGCAAGATGTTGAGCCAGCAGTTCCGTCTGTTAACATTAATGAAGGTAATGAACCTATTAGTATTTACCCTGAAGAAGTTGCTGTAACAGAGGCGACAGAACGTCTTGCTGCTGAAAACAATGGTGAGGAAAAGACCAAAGTTGTTGGACTATATCACTTTTCTGAAGAGGAGGATAGAAATGAGCATGATCATAGTCGTATTGATGGTCTGCGTGATGTTGATGAAGATAATATTAAAGATAATGGCTCAACCACAGAACTTGGTTGCCCTGCAGCTGACGATGCTGCAAGTGAACCTTTGGGTTCTGATTTCTCTAAGACTCCGGCTGTTGTGGGTAATATCCTTCTGAATGATGACTCTGTTGGTGCATTAGAGCTAGAAGGAGACAACATGGACGCTTCCTCTAGCAAAGAGGTTGTAAAAGAGAACCCTACTTTACTGCGCAATATTTTGGAGCTACCCATCCCTGCAACAGTGGATTTTGGGATTCCCATACTGGACGTAAAGTTCTCCTCTCTTGAGAACTTCTCTGCAAAGTCTCTGGAAGCCCTTCTGGTCGGTATGCCCGAATCACAAATTGAAATTTCTTGTTTGAGAGAAGACAGTTAGAGTTCATCGAGTGAGCCAACCGATTTGGTTGTTATTGAGGATGGGGACTCAGTAGCTTGTGAAACTGCTAACAATCAGTTGTTTTTAGGTAGCTATGAATCTAGTTGCTTGCCTTCTAATACAGAGGAAAGGCAGCAAGATCCTCATGACTGTAGTGACCAAGATATGTGTGCAAGTCTTATATGATTACTGTGGGTTGCTGTAATAGATGTTCTGTAAATAGTTTTTGGTACTCAAGTAAAACATGGTGTTACATTAATGTCATCTTTCTTGCTTGCATTTTGACTGTTTCTCAGCACTTTCGTTGGGAAAACATGGGCATATTGAGCATTGACATTATTCTTTTGTCGGTGATTGCAATTTTAACTAGATGGAAACTATAATGCTTGGTGGAGATGTGCATTTTGAATCCCCAATTTTGGCATGAATAGATGACAATTTGAAGTATTCTCATCATGGATTTCTAGTTCCGGCCTTCTTTTTTTTTTTTTGTTTTTGTTTTTGTTTTTTTTTTTTTTTTTTTTTTTGCTGAACTATATCCCTATATGACTATATATTCCGGAGTATGAATATCTCATGATTTATGCCTAGGTGGGGTTAGGGTTGTGCCTTGTGAGAGTCAGATATAACAAATACCCCTGCACAGTGACAGTGTCAATAATTTTGCCACTAGCATACCCCTCCAATCATCCCTCGCAGAAGGCTGACAAAGAAAGCTAGGAATTAGGCAACTTGTGCTGATAACCTATTCTCATGCATTGTATCTCCCTAACATTTTTGTGTGGCATTGACACAAGCATCTTTATACTTTCTGGATACCTCAGTGAAAGTGAAACTATGACAGATGATGCATCGAAATATCTTCTGACATTCAAGTGTGTGGTTAGGAAGCGGGACGTTGAATTTTCTCTAGTTTTTGACAACAGATGATTCTGCACTCTCAGCCTGTTTCAGCTGGAAACTGCTATCGCTGGTAAGTTTACTGTGCTTATGGTAATCCTATTTCCAGATACTTTATTTGTTGCAGACTTGTGCCAATCGATGTGACCAGTTTTTGAGGACACGTCTATGAAGAACAATATATCTAGATTTCTGTTTCTTTTCTTGATCTTTAGCTTTAGTCATGATAAGCGTCTACTATCCAGATCCATGTCAGTATTATACTTGGAAGTCAAGGTCATGAAAAACTCAGGTAACCTAGGCAGTAGGCACTATCATGATTTAGCAGGGATTTGCTGGCATGCCCCCCCCCCCCCCTAAATGGCATATTCATGCTGTGACTTTTGGAGCAGTATATCTGGATTTCACTTAAACGTTTTGTACACCAGATCCACCATTTATAAGTTGTACGATGCTCTCAATGCTTTAGGTAGATGCACTCCGTTATTGAATGTTGTTGCACATTAAAGGTTAAAACAAATCATTCATTCTTATTGAATTGTTCTCACTGTCAAAAATGCTGATGCATACAACGGAGAATGCTCCTTCCTGGCTGAAAATGTTGATCTCTCATATGCTTACGCAATAGAACAATAGGAAAGAAAATTGCAAGCTCTTCTCACTCTCATACGAGTTTACAACTGATAAATTTGATTTAGGGAAGGTAGGATTCTGAATAGATAAGAGGAGTAGGATGCCTGTGCCACACGAATTCTTTTCATCCACTAGAAAGATGCTTTCAAATACAAGTCTAAAAGAAATTAGAGTTGAAAAGGCACCCACAAACAGTTACTTGTTCAAGTTAAACTGTCTAGCTTTGGGAGAATCTGATCTTGAATTTCAGCATCTCTACACTCTAGTAAACGTGATTAGCTACACGTTGGTGGATGATATTTTTTCTGCATGAGCATGCACACAATACACACTAGTAATTACAATTAGAACAAATTCACCCAATTACGTATTATTAACAAGTTGGATAAGATTCTTTTTCTTCTTATCCTTTTAAACCATGTTTAGAGAACAAATTGCATCTCATTTTCCATCGCTTTTAGCCCTAAGACATCATTCAAAATACAAGCCACTCACAAGTAGACAGACACGAATGCACGGAGCGCAAAAGAAAATTGCACGTTTTCTTTACACTGATGTGATTGATTGAGAGGACCGACTAAAACCGCAAGTACTACTGAATGATTATCAGCATTGGAATTGAACTGAATGTATGCTTCTTCCACTTACATGGGTGAATTTTTAGCACCTCTGTCCTCTAAGTACTACACAACTTGAATAAATACATAAGCTTGCGCGCACGTAAGTACATATAGATGAGTTGGCATCACAGCATTGGCCCGCTGTCTACTAGTTGTTTAGTTTCCCAGCTTTGTCTGGCAGCAGCCCTATCATGTGCTGGCGCGTACTCCTGCACAAATTTTACCAGTGAAGAAGACAAATATCATTCCTTGTGCCTTCTTTCTCACAGTAGTCTGGGTTCAAATAATTTGGACCTTCTAGGGTTTCTGTCCTCCCAGAAAAATAGGAAAATGTACCTCCATCTTTGACAGCAACTCTTCTGCTGTTTCTCCTAAGATCACTATGCTCCTTGCTGAGTCATCTATGAAACCTTCTTCAACTCCTTTGTCAAATAATGCAAGTAAGCTGTTGAAGTACCCTCCAACATTCAATAATCCAACCTGTTTCCCCCACCATCCGAATTTCAAGTCAAAACGACAAAAAATACAAAGTGGGGCGCGTAAATATTGAACTGTAGAATGGTGACAGTTTCTTACTGGTTTATCATGAATCCCTAACTGAGACCATGTTATGACTTCTAGTAGTTCTTCCATGGTTCCATACCCTCCTATAATATTGACAAGTCTAGGTTACAGGAAAGTATAGGAATAAAATTTGGTTTATATGTTTTTGAAGAATGAGTATGTATTTTTTTTACCTGGGAGAGCAATGAAAGCATCGGCATTATTTTCCATTTCTGACTTCCTCTGATGCATATCTGCAACTATCTTCATTTCTCCATAGGTCTCTCCAACTATCTGGGGAGAATATCAAGAGTAAGACCTTATTAAAGGTATTGCACTATGAGTTGGGAGAATGGCATATATGCTACCTCATGTGGCAGGAGTGGTCTAGGAATCACACTGTAAAAAAGAAAGCACAAAGACAGCACTATTACATCAGATTCTGTGTAAATTTTGCAACATTAGTGTTTGACAACTTTTACTTGTATTCTTCATTATCCTCATTCAAACCCCATTTGGGTTTCCTCTTGCTTTTGCATACTTTTGGAGAAACCGGGTCGTTTCTAACTTTCAGAAATAGCAAACTAGTGAAAGTTGATATAACCATGGACAGAAAACATACCCAAGAACATGGCGGCCGCCTTGGAAAACAGTCTTGGAGATGACTCCCATTAGGCCAACACTGCCTCCTCCATAAACCAAATCAATCTCCCTGTCAACCTGAAGATGTCAAACAACTTCTGAGTTGTGACAAAAAAGACTTCAGACAATATACAACATGAGAGAAAAAAAAAAGAGAAAGAAGCATGTCAAAACAATTTCTACTGTATTATTCTCCCAATTTGATCATGTTTTTGGAGAACATTTGTACCAGTACTTTGCCAAGGTCGAGAGCTGCGTCGCTGTATATGGGCTTACAACCAGGTTTGCTACCACAGAACACACAGACCCTCTTAAATCTTCTGCTCTTCTGGCTTGTTGATGCCCTCACTTCTTTTTCCTCCATGTTTTGCAGCTCCAAGATGAAGAATGGATGATGAGTGTATGTATGTACCTATGTATGTATGTATGTGTAAGAGCTAAACAGCAAAAAGCACACAGATGAAAGTGAGGTTGTGAGTTTGTGGCCTATGGAGAAGAAGTATGGAAGGTGACAATGTTGGAGTTTTGAGTCTCTAGTTTTAGTTTTAGTTATCAGGAAGGAACCTTTTTGTCTTCTTAGGCTCTCTCACTCACTCAATAGTAGTAGAGGAGCCCATACACTTGGCCTATGCCTTCCCTCTTATAATCTTCATTCCCTTTAGCCCCCCCACATCTATTTGTGGTCTACCTCTTCCTCCCTCTCTCTCTCAGCATAAAAGAGAATGAAATGACCAACTATTATCCTCTAAATAGTCCCACTTTATGTCCTTTGGATGTTCTATTATTGCCACTATGCCATCTTCTCCTCATTTATTCTCTAATTATTCTGTAACAGGGTTCTCGACGTAAATGCATTTCTTATTTATCGTCCTTAATAAAATTCAGTTAGAGATTTTCTTTTCCTTGGTTGTTTCGAAACAAGATTTTGGACACATTTAGACGTCTACAAACTTCAAACGAAATTCATACTAAGTTGATTTTAAGTTAAAATTCCTGTTTCATTTATATCAATTTTCGTGTAGTTCATATAATTTGCTTGTGTTTTTTTTTTGGCTAGCAAAAAATGGAAGGGACCATGTGACACAAACAAGAAAGTTGGATCTCACTCCATCTCTAGAAAATATATATGCATCATTGGCTGTGATTTTGGAAAAGACCCCATCAAAATTATTTTCCCTCATGTGTATGAGTTTGACCAATGGAATATTTTTGTAGCCTCCACACTTGAATCCTCTCTCTCTCTCTCTCTCTCTCTCTCTCTCTCTCTCTCTCCCATACGTGTCTACTATTGAGGCCCCCATCATCATTGATCATCAACCATTCTTATTGGAAAATAAAATGGGGTAGGAGAAAGTTTTAATTAAAATATTAATCAAGGGGCATGTAATTATTAATGAGTGTGATATGAAATGGGCCATTTTAAAAGAGACATTTTTAGTGGTCATTCTTTACCACTAAAGTTTTAGTAAAAACTATACTGCAATGGATATGTCTACCCATTTCTTCTGTGTTTAAAAATTAAAATGTCAATCATGATTATTATTGGCATGCCCACAAATTTAATTAGTGTCTTTTTCAGAATCTAAAATAGACAAGCAATACCTTTTTTGTGGGTTGGACTTGGAGCGCTAGATATGTAATAAATAGTTTTGAGCTTTTATCATTAACTTTTTAATTGAATCTGATGTTCATTTTTAATATGATGTATCATTTATGCTTATTATTATTAGTGGGATCATTTTATATATTTAATTGATTACATATACTTATTTATTTGTTAAATTTTTTTTATTACTTCAAAAAGAAAATTAAATCAAAGTGTTCAATGTTAGCCCTTGAAGTTTGAATTAAGGGGAGAATATAACATAAGAATAAAAGTTTTGACATAACCACCAACAAAAACTTAGAACAATTGGGTCAAGAATTGAAGAAACGTGTGGAAATGGTGCAATATGGTGAAATTGTGAAAAGTGCGATGATGTGAGGTGTGAATTGATATGGCGATGAGAGAAAATGTGAAAAGTAGAGGATAAAAGTGAGGAGAGAGAAAAATAAAGAGATATATTGATAATGATTGTGATAAAGCATGGTACGATACGATGAAGTGTAGAAAAATATTAAAATATCTAAAATATCTCAACAAACCCAATGTAAATATAGCTAATAAACAATATGATTATTGATTAATATGTCATTTATTAATTGGACTGATAAAAGATAATGTAAATAAATATAAATAATAAATATCTGTATATAAGAATTTGTATGAAGAAGTAGTTTCTTATGGATTTAGATGATATTCTGATATAAGAATTTGTATTTATTCAAGTTGAACAATTGTTGTACTTGTAGATGCCATATGACCATTTACTTAATGAAATATTTTATTTAATGATAAAAAAAATACTTGCATATAATCTATAAGATTGACAATAGGATTAGGATAGCACAAAAGTATTCGCAATGCCCTTTCTACAAACTCTTCTAATCAGCTTTTTTCTTTGAATATTACATTTTATGTTTATCTTAAATTTATTAGAAATTGTATTAAATCTCTCAAAATTTTCTCTGGCATATAATCTATCACAAAAAAAGGAAAAGTTTTGGTGCCAATTAATATTTGGTAAATAGTTTTAAGTTGCAATCACACACACAAAAAAAAAACAACTAAGATCTAGATAGATTTTTTTTTCCCCGAAAGATTACTCAAAAGATGGAAGATTGAGGTTGATTGTTTACGACTATATATTCTCTTGGCATGTGCTTCTGGGATCGCAATGATTTCCTACGAATTTGATGGATTTACATTTACTCGTTGTGGCCAAACAATGCTCCATAAAATTAATATCGCAAACAATTCACAAATTGCTTTTATATTTGTTAATCATATTTCAAATAATGCGTTGGGACAAATTTCTATTTGCCTTTGTCACGGTTGATTTTTGACCATTTTCAATGGGTTTTTTTGTTTTTTAATTTTAGGTTATGTCATCATATTTATATTAAGTACCTTTTACCATAAATCCAACAATGTTAATTTCAGGTCAATGTATATGTTCTATAAAAAAGATATAGTACATGTTAAAAAATTAATAGTCAACATTAACAAAAATAGATTACAATTACTCCGTAATAATAGATGGAGGAGTATTTAGCATCATCTATTTAACGTGTGTTAGTTATTTAGTGTTGAAAGAGGGAATGGAGTTTTCGATTAGTATCATGGACATTGCACACTTAATTAAGATATATTTTGAGAGAGAGGATAACGGTCCTGTGACATGTGATGTCTGAGTTGACTTGGATCGACTTTAATTTGATCGATGTTTTTCCAAGCACCTCAGTAGTGTAGGGTAGGTAAAGAACCCACCTATAACGAGGGCGTCACAAGATTGAGTGAGGGAGAATGTCATGGGACAAGAAAGGTCTCACACGAGAATAGGAAAACGGGGGTCTTGGATCTATAAATGTCAAATCTGCATACTCTATCAAGGTGTCTTTTTGAGAAGGGGGTAATGGCTTGTGACACATACCTCTTTCCGAAAACCAAAAAAGGAAAATCCTAACTAATTTAAAGCAGTTTCTAATTAGCTCTTTCGTCAATTCTAATGATAGAGTTAAAATTTTTCTATTTCCACTAAAATTAGCACAAAACGTATAATTAATTGATATTACCTTAAGGTTTATCATTTTTAGATGGGATAATCATTATAGGACGGAGAGAATATTATCTCTTCACTACAAGGTTTTTTAAACAACTGCTGGAAGGTGACAATCATTGTGATTTAATTACAAGTTGGTTACGAATTTTTTTGAAAAGGACTTAAAGATCATATTTAGAACAGTGTAATAGAAGGTGACATTCAGTTGAAGCTTTAGAACACCTGGCAGAAAATTTTTTTTGGGAGGGGGGGATATAATAAAACACATACACAAAATGCATGTCCTTATCTTCTGCAATCAAATATACGGTTAATTAACACTTGACCTGTAAAATTATTGCTATTTTCAATACCATCATTGCATCATGGACGGCCTGTAACATAGACCCTTTGGCCTCTAGGGTTTCTCTTCGGCTTCTCATGTCTTTGCCGGTGTTCCACCGCGCCGCCCCACCCTCGCCGGCATAATCCACCGGAAGCCCCACCCTCGCCGACGTAATACTCAGGTGTATTAACACTTGGAAGCCATAGTCAAGAACTTGAGGAAAAGTTAAAGAAAGAGAAGATGAAAGACATTGAAAGGAGCTATCTAGCTAGAAATCATGCCTTACTATCATGAAACAAATAATAGCAATAATCATGGTATTGAAAATAGCAATAATGTTACCGGCCAAAGGGTCTATGTTACAGGCCGTCCAAATAATAGCAATAATTTTGTAGCATAACTATCATCATCGTCAGTACCGGTCAAATTAATAAGACAATAATGGTGGTCGTGAATATTTTATGAGTATAAAGAATGAGGGTGAACGGTGAATAAGATGATGGATTGATGAAAAAAGGAAGAAGTTAGTCAATGGAGTAAAAAAAGATGTGAATTTGGAGAGAGAAAAGATGAATGCTTGAATGACTATAGGGGGAGACGAAGACAGAGAAGAATTTATGAAGACGAGGAAAGATAAATTTCAGCAACTCTTCTACAACACACATCAGTCAATGACAATATGATCAAAACTTAATTTTTCAACTAAATACCACTTTACGGTTATTACACAATATATAACATTACCTTCAAGTCTTTTTCCAAAAACTTATGACCAATCGATAATTAGTCGAAAATGGTTGTTACCTTCCAAAATTTTGAGATTTTAGGTTTGAGTTTTTATTCATCACTTATTTCATTATATTTTTGGTGTATTTTTCCTTGTTATTCATAATTGTTGTTTCATTTCACATTAGGTGTGTACTCAAATAAACTTCAGAATGCACTTCTAGAATGATTTGTGCAAGTTATTCGAGATGAAAAAGTAATTAATAATCCTTTAATTTGTTTAGTATACACACATAAGAGCTAAGAACTCGGCAACATTTTTTAATTTCCTAAAACTAATTATATTTAGGCTAGTTATCGTTATTGTTTAGGATGAACTTGTCATTTTATGTTGGTATACTTTCAAGCTCAATATATATTTAGTTATTCGTAATCGTAATGTTATTAATTTTCAAACGTCATGAAATTTTAAACTCTATCATCATCGTAAGGCAATCTTTCATAATGCAATTCAAAATGAGACCTAGGGTCTTTGACTTTGATCCCATCATTTTTCAATAGTTGATGGCTGCTGGTGGAGTCTTCAGATTAGCTTAACTCTTATTTTGCTGGTTCTGTTCTGCCGCTGGATTGTGCTTCTGGTGGCTTTGTTTCATGATAATGTTTTTTCATCTTTGTGTGGAACTCTTTCAGTGTTGTATTTCAGCATGCTGCATTTTTGCCCCTTTTGGTTATTGAATAAAAGGGCTCATTGGCCGCTACTTAAAAAAAAATCAGCATCTCCAATTCAATATTTACTTGCTATGTATCACGTATCTCATCAAGAATATATTAAAGTTGAAAATTAGAAAATCAAGATACAATGGTTAGAATATAATTCCTCGTTACCACAATAAAATTTGCCACTTTACTCTTTCACTTCTCTGATCATAAAATTTAAACATAATCTCGCCAAAAATTTAAACATTACATTTTCATCAAAATTTACAATATTATTCTTTCATGAAACTATTACCCATTATAAAATTTAATGATAGTGATTTTGTAAAATAAATCATTATACATATTAAAACAATTTCTAGCCAAAGTTCAAGTTTTGAAACTTTGATAGTACATATACCATAAGTCCATAAGGATAGATATTATGGAATGGAGTAAGAGTTATTTCTCAATTTCCGTGTGGATCCTTATGCTTTGTCTTCCTAGAATGGATACAAAGAAAATCATATCACTGGGAAAAAAGGTGAGCAACAAAACAAAATGAATGAACAATGAAGTAACAATTTATCTTAGGTGAGTTTGTTTTATTAAAAATTCTTTGCACTTGCAAATATATCAGGCAACTCACATCAAGCTACATCCTCATTATCGTACCTATTGCTGTGCATCACATGGCAACATGACTCACTCAAAACTTTGCATTGAAAGAAATGGCTAAATGTCAAATGTGATATTGTCAATCTATTTATTTCAACTATTTAGTAGGGAACTACCCATATATAAATATTCCTTCACTGTAACTAATTGACATTAAGTGATATGTATAGAAAATAGACCAAAAAAAGAGATATAGTTTTGAGAAATTTATTCATTTTTCAAGTAAGCTTGACAAGAATTTGTTTGTAAATAAAGTTATGGTTCAAAATTATGAATGTTGAAAATGAAGGAGCTATCTAGCTAGAAATCATGCCATACTATCTAGTTTGTCCATGATGCAATCAGGTATTGAAAATATAGACCACATTTTACATTGTCTTGCTTGTAAAGAATTAAGTGTAGGACCTTGTAATTAGCTTATTTGTTATATCCTTGATGATATAATGAGGGCATCATCAACTTCATTTTCAAATTTCGAATAGGGTTTAACTCTGCTAATTAATTTGTATCGGGTCATTGCTATCATTTGTAGCATTTGGAAATTTAGGAATAATTTTATTTTTTGCAATGATATCAAAATGGTTGTAACCTTGGTTAGGGCTAAAAGGCTAGAGTTGAATGGTTAATTAGACACAAACTCACAAATTACTTTTATCTTCCTTTAGCCTCTCCTCTTCCTTTTGGTTAGAGTTCAAGGGATCACCCATCCTCCTCGGGAAATTTATGATTTAGTAAATGATATTCGCACTTTTATTAGATCTTGTAATTATGTAATGATTAATCACATTATTCAAGAAGACGATAAAATCGCTGATTTGCCAAGTTAGGTTTAGCTAATTAGTTCCACAATTATGTGGACTAGGGTTCCATGTAGGGTACTATCTTTAATTTGGAACAACAATATTCTAGGTGGAAACCTTGAGGAAAAGGGTATGTAGCAATTGTGTCTCACCCTTGATATGAAAAAAATACAATACCCATGGCCTAGACTATGTTGGAAGAAATGGTTTTGAAAGTAACAACTACAAGGTGTTTTTTCTCTCTCTTGAACATCATTCTTTTGTCTCACATTGGTAGAAAAGTGGTGTTTAGTAAGTTTATATATCTCAGTTCTCATGGGACTTGTTGAATTCCTTGAAGATGTGTTTTATATGGGAGGGTTTGGCTTAGGCTTCCACATACACAAGCGTCGCCATCGTCCGTTCATTTCGTAATTAACCGTTTCTTTACTTGACTAAGTCAAGGTTATTCGTCATATCTTTATTATCTTCATTAATCAGTCCAGTCTCCTGGTCAGCCTCTTTTAATTGTGCTAGATTTTTAGAGGATTTTTTGCGCTTCTTAATTGCGTAATTAACTTCTTCAATTCTAACAACTCTTATTTCCTAAAAGGAGGCTTCCGACAACTCCATTAGACACACCAACT
Organism: Portulaca oleracea; assembly: GCA_029582165.1. NCBI lineage: Eukaryota > Viridiplantae > Streptophyta > Magnoliopsida > Caryophyllales > Portulacaceae > Portulaca > Portulaca oleracea. The sequence continues at coordinate 10,607,114 of CM055887.1, forward strand.
GTCAGTAATCCTCTCTCTCCTTTTCTCATTATTTTTGGGCATTGTGCAATTCCATACTCGTAGCTCTTGACTACGAATGCACGTGTTCAATAGTCTACTTAGGTTACCTTTGAAGCGATCGACAATATCGATGTACAATGAGGTTGAGCCATACACTTTCATAGCAGTGGCCAATACATGACTTAGTTTATGTCCTTTAATCCTACCCTCTTTTTCTAACAATTTGAAAATTAAACGATTACTTTCAATGGAGGCACCCTAAAATCTCTCCTCGAAATTTACAAAATTGAGCATCTCAATGGAATCAATTACAAATTATGGTGTCAAAAATTACTCCTTTGGCTTGCAAGGACGGAGCTAAAGGGGGGTGGTGGGGGCCATGGCACCCCATGCTCCAGGAAACATATGTATATTAGTTTGTGTAAAGTATAATAAAAATACATTGGTGGTTGGATGGTAGTACTTTGAAAATATTTAATCTTTGGTCACAAGTTTGAATCTTATAAGGAGCAATTTTGTTTCAAAGCTTTCCCAATTTGTTTTTTCATTCATCTAACTTATTATTATTTTTTATTTCTTTTAATGTTTATTTTGTAGTTTACTTCATCCTTTATATCAACTATTTTATTTATTTGTCTTTGTTTTATTTTTTGAGTAGTCAGTTCAACTAGATTATGTGTTAATTTTAACAATTATAATATTAGATCTAAGTTTGTATCTGGCCTCTAATACATGTATGCATTCTTGTTTCTCACTTTGCACTATATTAAATACTATAGTTTTAAATATTTTAATAAATACTTTTTATAGACTTATATTTCCCCATTTTTCATCTTAATATTTCATTACGAGTTTTTCCAAAAGATTTTTTTTACTAACAACATCAACATCTTCTTATACTCTTCATGTACTCCCAGATATAAGAAGAAATCTATCTATAGCTAGATAGCTCAGACCTCGCGTTATCGGACTATAATGGGATACGTTATTGTTCTTGTACTTGTTGTAGCATATTTCACTGTGAGCTCAAAAGTTAAATAAGTATATTTGCTAACTATAAAAAGAACTTGAATAAAAGTTTAATAAACAAGTAAAAATGAATAATTTGAAAATTAAACTCATGATAAACACTTGAAAGAATACTAATAAACCGGCACCCCCAATAAACTTTATCTGGTTCCACCCTTGTCGGCTTGAACAACTTGAAGTTGATTATGTATTGTCTTCATCCCATATTTTTTTTTTTTTGAAACGGGAAGTAACTTTGCAAGAGAATGATCCAAATAGGACCCATGTTTCCCCACATACTCCATTTTTTCCACTGGATGAAAATGCTAAAAAGAAATTAGAGAAGGGCAATAAATTGGAATGCAATTATCTTTTAAACAATATGGCCAACTGGCTGGTTGATTTATTCATCAATTTCAAGTAAAAAAAGACTATATGAAACAAGTTGGAGGTCAAGTATGAGGTTGCGGATGCCTGAAAGAAGAAGTATGTTGTTGTTAAGTTGTTGCAATTCCAGATTGTTGATGACAAGTTTATTATGGAGCAAGTTTATGTCTATGAAAATCCATGCACTAAAGTGTTGTGCAGAATTTTTCAAGAAAATGTAATGATTGAGAAGTTCTTACTAAACCTGTTTAAAGGTCGGGTCGGGCCTGGTCACGAATCGGAAGTTTTTGACCCGTCGGCCCGAGCCCGAGCCCGACCCGGCCCGACCTCCGGGACAGGTACCTTCGGCCCGAGCCCTGACCCAACGGACCACAAGCCAGGTCAACGGGCCGACAAATATATAAATGAAGTTTTTTTTTATTAAAAAAAAGTTTAAAATTTACGTATTTTATTTATGCATTTAGTCGGGTCGTCAGGTCGGGCCACAAAAAACATAAACTTAATCTAAGATTTTTTACAAAAAAATTGTATTAAATCGGGTCGTCGGGCCGAGCCAGGTCACCTTTTAAAATTGTCACCTTGATCTGCATTTTTTTGGGCCGGGTCGGGCCGGACGGGTCCCCAACTCATTGAATAGGTCTAGTTCCTACCATCCTGAAGCGATTGTGGGGGGAACCATCTAAAGCATAAGAATTGAAGAAGGATTTGACCCTACAAGAGCTTATCAATCATATGAGGACTGAGGAGGCGAATCGGCTAAAAATAAGATGCCTTCTCTTTCTTTAAATCCTGCTAAAGCTAACCTTGTTGAGTCTCTGGTACTTTCGAACAAAGATAGGTTCAAAGGAAAGGACTAGAAGGATCAGAAGCAATCCAAGCATCAGATTTAGTTGAAAAAACCTAACAATAAATTTAGAAGCAAAAGGTTATCTAGTATATCTATGGCAAACTAGGCCACAAGACATATCAATCTAACCATCACAAATGAGAATATTAAGCCCACCAAAATCCTACCATATAAATGTTGAATAGAACACTAGCCAAATAAGAATAATATGACTGAAGATTACCAAATTGTTTTGTGGAACAAGGGTGGAAGCTAATCTTGTAACCAACAACGTTGAATGAATTTTGTATAATGGAGGAACCAGAAACTTCTATACTAATAAGGATTTGATGCATGGTTATGAAGATGTCCTGATGGTGAACACATCTTTATAGGAAACACTATTACGATAGGAGTGTTGGGTAAAGGGAACATTCTCCTTAAATTTAATTATGAGTAGATGTTATGTCAAAAGAATATGTTGTATATACCTTCCATGCATAGAGGCTTAGTTTTTAATAGTTTCCTTGGCATTGCTATTTTTGAGGTGAACCAAAAGCCTAACAGGACTATGATACTACGTAATGCGGTATTTGTTGGGAAGAGGTGTTGTAATAATAGCTTATATGTTCTGAATCTTTCTTTTGATGTTGCTAATGGAAATACTCGTACTTCTTCTTACATTACTACGTGTATGGATTTGTGGCATCAAAGTGACAAAATGCAATCAATAGTCACACACACACACACACACACACACATATATATATATTAACCAGAGTAAACGAGAACAACAAAGGTAACCTTAGCTAGGGGACCTTGGGTGTGAATAGTTCCCTAGATTGCCTGGACAAGAATGAGGCTATCATCTCGAATCTGAATTTTTAAGCAACCGTCCTGTATAACTGGTTGAAGTTCAAAGCGGAGGATCAACACTTCCGTCAAGAGGATGGACAGTGAAGCAATTGGCATGGTGCCAGTGTTCCTTACTCTTCCACAATGATCACGAATTATGGAACCTACAATCGCTCCTTGGTGGTTTTGGTAACTATATTTAACTTCTCCCAATCAAAACAGGGTCTCTTGCATCTGACATGTACAATATTGTGACTGCCGATTTTGCTAGAGTGAGGATGAGAGAAAGGGGCGAGGTGTTGATCTTGACATGAGACTCTAGTGATAGCATGCCATTCAAAAAAAGCTTTTCTTGGCACGAATGATGACCCTCATGATGTTGAAGATGAAGTTTTTGAAGGCGCAACTATTGCGCTCCTTCCAGATGCTCCAAATCAGGTAGGAAGCTCTCAAAAACTCATTGAGAGGAAGAGAGTTTTTGAGAGTTTGAAGAGCGATGCGACCATGACTATCTATAGGCCATGTGATAGTAAATGGAAGCCAATTGTGCGATTTGATAGTGTCCCAAACTTTTAAAATGAAATGATAGTCATGTAGTAGATGACAATCAATCTCCAAATCTTGGAGGAAAATAGGGCAGGATGGATTCAGGTTGATACCCATTCACATTAGATTTCCTCTAAGAGGGAGACCACATTACGAAATGTCTGCCAGAGGAAATCCTTCAACTTAGGTTGTATGTCCAACTTCCATATCAAGTGTCCCTCCCATTTAAAGCATGGTTGTAGATCGTGGCAAAGCCAGGTGGTGGACTTGGTATAGAAAATACCATTACCAGTTAGACCCTAATATATCTAGCACATCTTGTTCGTCGGACATCGGGATGGGGGGTTTTAAGGACCAACTGGACGAGTGCCTCTAGGAGCTCTTGTCTGAGTTTGTGTTGGTCCCAAACATTATTACTAATGTATTCTTGAACCAAAACTTTATTGTCTACATGGTTAGTGCCCTGAACCGATAGTGTAGATAGCGGAAGCTAGTCACGCTAACTATCCTTCCAAAAATTTACTTTGGCACCATTGTCAATTTTCCATTGAAATCTTTTCCTACAATCCTTATAAGCCTTACAAAGATTTTTCCAAACCTAAGAGTATGAACACTTTGTGTTTTTCAAAACCCCTCACTAGTATGGTTGTACTTAGCTGTCATTTGGGAGACCCAAAGATTTTCTTTATTCCGCATCATTTTCCACACCAACTTACATTGGAATGCTAGATTAACAACTTGAGTTTTGCGAAGGCCAAGGCCTCCTTTGTCCTTAGGTCTACATTTTTTTTTCCCATGAAATCATAGACATCCCTTTCTTAGAAGAATTTTTCCAAAAGAAATTTATGTTAACTCGATCTAGGCTTTCACATGTGGATTTTGAATTGTCATTAGAAAACATAACATAGTATGTGCTGGGAGTGATTCCCAATGTGATAGAATAAGAATCGTTCTCTTAGCCCTTGACACTAAATTTTCTTTTCAGTTAGGGAGTTTCTTTGTAGTCTTTTGAATGATTGGTGAAAAAGTTCTATTTTCTTAGATCCGGTGATGGAGGGACACCCTAGGTACTTGCCTAAAGTTACTCTTGCAGGAATGTGGAAGATTCCCTTGGCTCGATCAATGTGCCTAGTGGAAGCTATGGAGGAGAAAATCATTGTGGACATGTGGTAATTGATTAGTTGTCTCGATCGATTGCAAAAGTCATCAAGAATAGCCTTAAGGTTCTTACAAACTGTTTATGTTCCTTTATAGAAAAGGAAACTGTTATTTGCAAAGAGTAAACAAGGGATATTCATTCCTGCAACACAAATCTTGATGGGTTATTTGCATTTTGGACCCCGAAGTATAGGGGTATTTATATTCTGGACCCTGGTTTTCATTGTTTATTTTTAGGACCCTATAGTTTATGGTTGAATAAAAATGGACCTTAAAGTTTGTAGTTTGAAAAAAAAGACTCATGTACTGTTTTTCTTTTGCTTCCCATGTTTGAATTTATCTCCCGATTAGCGCCAAACTTCAGGAGTAAGGTTAAAATTGATATTGAAGTTATAATACACCTCTTTTATTCATGTCGGAACAAATTAGACCCTGAAGTACCCAGTGTCTACATAGTTCCGGCATGAATGAGTGAGGTGCATTACAGAAGGGTCTAATCAGTTCTGGCATGAATAAAGAGGTGTAATACAGCTTCAATATTAGTTTTAACCATAGTCCTGATGTTTGGTGCTAACCGGGAGATAAATTCAAACATGGGAAGAAAAAGAAAAATAGTACACGGGTCTTTTTCTTCAAACTACAAACTTTAAGGTCCTTTTTTATTCAACCATAAACTTTAGGGTCCTAAAAATAAACAATGAAAACCAAGGGTCCAGAATATAAATACCCCTATACTTCGGGGTCCAAAATGCAAAAAACCCAATCTTGACTCCTAAACCTTTATTTTTGTTTTGGCTTTGTTGCACCAGTGACTGGGTTAGGGCTTCCATACATATTAAAAATAAATACAGGAAAAGAGAATCCCCTAGTCTAAGACCTCTAGTTGGCTTGATTAAACAGCAAGGTTGGTCGTTAATAATGACTGAAAAGAGGTAGAAGATGTATAGTCCATTATCCAATCTATCCATTTTTTAGGAAATCTCATTCGAATAAGGGTTTCTTTTAAGAATCCACATTCAACTCGGTCATAAGCTTTTGTCATGTCTAACTTTAAAGCAACCCAAGGCTTGACAGTTGTTGATTTCTTGAACTTATGCATTATTTCATGGGCTAGGAGCACAATGTTGTAGATTTGTCTTTTTGGGACAAATGCACTCTGGAATTGGCTTATGATGTTCGAAGAGTTGGCCTAAGTCGATTAACTGTTAATTGAATTTTGTCACTTTGATGCCACGAATCCACATACATAGTATAATTGAATTTTAGGGCCATTATATATATATATATATATATATATATATATATATATATATATATATATATATATATATGCATATGCAATTAACACTTATTAGGGGCTTAGCATTGACAGGTGAAAAAAATGATACCATAATCGAATCATAGTTATCCATTAGGTATATTTTATACTTTTTTTTTATAAATTTTAGAAGATTATGAATAATAAATATAATTTTATACAATTTATATTATGTTGTTATACTTTCAAAATTCTATTTTTTATATATTAAGAGTTATGTCATTTTAGGATATATGTTTTTTACACTTATATATATTAAGTAATTATCATCAACATTCAATACTTATCAACACAGTTAATTCAATATTAATTAGCATTAATTAGCACTGTTCAACACTAATTAAAACACCTAGCATTTTTTTTTGATAGAACTAGCATTTTTAATTTTTGAATAATAATGTGGTTAATTTTTTAATGAATAAATTAGATTAAAGAAGTTAATCATTACAATCACCATTTGTTTACATATTCCATTAATAAAGGGTTTTGCAAAATACATACTAATGTGCCATTTTCTAATGAAAAACAATTCTTGGAACAATTTTGAAATCAACTTCTAAAACAGTTTCTTCTCCGTCGACCATTTGATTTGTTATTACATGCCTAACTCGATTTATTGCGTATTTACTAGATTGGACGAACAAGAAAGGATCAAAGTTTTACTTAATATGTGGTTGTCTTGGAGAACTTCTTATCCCGTTCTCTTCAAAACGAGTAAAATTATGAAATTGTAAATGTTGCAAAAATAGCATAAATTTGATTTTCTTTACTCAATTGTGGCATTGCTTCATTCAATGTTTTCCACTTTGTCTTCAACACTTTAAATGTTTGATGAATTGTTGTTCGTAATGATGAGTGTCGATCATTGAAACTTGCTTTCCTTTTTCGAGGTCGATGAGCATTTCATAACTCTATGATGTGATATCGTACTCGTTGTGATTGCGATCGTGCTATACTCTTTCCTGAATCATAGTGGATTATTTTCTGGCTACTGTTGTCCATTGATCTTTCTTCTAGTTCTTGAGTTTCTCACATATTCCCAATGTCTGTTTTTATTGATTTTGTCACTTTTCTTATTTTGTTATAACTTCTGTTTCGTTTCATTAATTTCTTTTCATTAAACCCAGATCTAAACTAGTTTAAGCTGTTTATAAAATATTTAAGGTCCATCATGGATTAGTCGTCTGAATTCAATTCTCCATCAATAGAAGGGTAATAATAGAACTCATCCAAATTTACTTCCACTTTATCCTTATGAGTGCTTGATTTGGGGTGACTTGATTAAAGTGCAAATGAAAAAGATATGTGTTCCAAAACATAAATCTAAAAGCCAAAGCCAAAGCCTTGCATATGACTTTATGTAAGACTCATAATTTTGAGGCAAATTCAGTTGAAGGATTGAGTCTAAATATATATGGATAAGGCCTAGGGAAGCAAATCTCAAAAGGTGAAGTCAACCTTTATTTTGAGTCCAATATTTGACATGACTTTTAGGTTGCTGTGGGATAATGGAGCAACTTAAGTTCATCTTTTTAGGAGTGAGGGAGGAAGATGCTAATTGGATTTTATATATCATCATCTTCATTCTCCACCACTTAAATTCTGTCCCCATCTCGTCCCCATAAAGCCCTCTATGCTATAGGAATCCACATTCTTTTTGCTTTATTTATTTATTTATTTATTTATTTATTATTTATTTATTTATATATGGTGTTTAAAAATTTGAAGTTCAATCATTCTGTATCCAAGCTTTTTAAACATGGAACTGATTTTATGAGCATGAAACTTTGGTGAGCATGTGAGTATGAAAGAACATAAAGTATTGTGTTTGAAGACATTAAAAATATTGTTTTAAGGGATATCAAGTTTACATGGTAAACACTAATGGGACATCAGTTCACCGTGAAAATTTAATGCCCCCCATAATAACACTTGATGTCCTCAAAATAATACTTAATGTCCTCCCATGCTTTCATGGTCACTAACGTTTCATGCTCATAAGATCCGTTCTTGTTTAAATATAAGCTCAAAAACTAATGTATAATATTTAGTTTGTCAAGTTAGACAATTAAGACAAATTTAAATTCAGATTAAAATATTTGTTTTGGAAATTATAAATAACAAAAATATTTTGTCCAAAAGTTTATGTCAAAACTGGTCGATATTGAATCTAACACCCGATCTTCTAGGACGAAACATTCGAACTGACTAAATGTTTATTTGCCATCATTTTATAGGACTTAGGTATAATTAACATGCAAAGGTGGAAAAAAAGATTAATTGCATGATTATTATCCAAATATTGAAAAACAATATATATTTTCTAAGCTAAGTAAACAACTTACAATTCATTACCTTCATGATATCGTTCTAATGTATCATTCTATCCATGTATAATATCAAAATGGTGTTAGCATTTAGGTCCAATGGAGGTATGTTAGGATATCATGTGTGGAGTCCAAATTAAGTTAATCTTATATTAGAGCTGGAAGTAACCTAATATGACATGAGGAAATTAACGTCGCGGCGAAGATCCAAAGAAATGGAGGTGACACCTAGACCTTGCTTATAAAGGTGGTCCGTGGCGTGGGACACAATTGTGTCCCAACGCACTGATGTGTTTAGCCTCCATTAACTCCAGAAAATCTCAATATATAGCATAGGTCGACCGTGTTGCTAAACACCTCCGTGTTGTCTGTTGATTGAATGTGCAACAATATTTTGGTGATATGTCTTATGTTATGTTGTTAGCTTTGCTATTAGGTTCTTGGCTTCAAGGCTAATGAGAAATATTTATCCATCGTTGAATTACAAAAGTAGAGATTGAGAGAATCCTACACACATTGTTATCCTCTGATAATATATCATATCATTTTGTAATATTTTTTTCTTTTCTAAATTTGAGATTTTCTACGTTAAATCTTACCTTCAAACTCTTTCCCTTATTATTTCCTTATTTTATTTAAGCTCCAAACACTACTGGACAAAGCTATATTAATTGAAAGTATACTTGGATCTGCATGATCACATCTATTTTTAAAAATAGCAAATGCACTTACAATAATGTTTATTACATTTTAAAATTAGTATCAATTTTATGAGAAATTAAGGTGAGATGCATTATAAGGATCAAATTTATATAAATGGGGTAGAAGAGTAGGATTCACACAATTTCCTAAATCTGTAAAGCAAAATGATAAACATCTTGATGCAAGATGGTTTATAACTATCTTGCATTTCACTTAAATCACTCATAAAGTTAAATGTAAGTATATTTACATCATTATAAAGGTATATTTCATTGCTTTGAAGGTTATTACAACTTATAAATAATATAAAAATAATTATTTATTTATATTTTTCATAAATATAAAACGATGTGTAAAATGTGTATTTTCTACTATAGTTGATAAAATTAAGCTATTATTTATATTTTTGACTAGCTAATAAGTATTATACTTTTATAGTTGATAAATATATATAATTATTAAAGAAAATATTATTAAAAATTATAAAAATGTAAAATACGGACAATTCAAGATAGTTATTAACCATTTTGAGTCAAGATGTGTATCATTATATGGTATGAGTTCTGGCTAAGCGAGATTTGGGACACTCTTCTTACAGTCAAGTCAACACAAAAATAGAGGGTAATTTGCAGAGTAAATAAATGGAAATGTAAAGTGAGTCTTTTTTATTTATATGTGAGTAAGGATGTAATCTATCACCAAAAGATTTAGGATGATTGTAAGAAGGATCGACAATAAATTAGTGTTACATCTAGCAAAATCATAAATAATAGCTAAGCATTTCTATCATAATAACAAAAAAGGTAAGGCAATTTTCAGCTTTTGGCAATTACAGTAATTACGGTAATTCCCGCGATGTGTACCGTACATGTGGCATGATTGGATCTCATACGTCGATTTTATTTATTTTCAAAAATATTAAATTTTGATTTTTAAATTGTGAAAATTATGCATTTTTTCTAGAACTTATTTGTTAACTATGAACTAGTCTATAATATCTCGTGCAATGCATGAATAATATTTCAATAATTTTACGTTATATATTTTCTAGAGTAATTTTATAATAATTATTAATCCAATCTTATAAAAATATTATTTTTTATGGATTAAACTATCATTTGATTTTATTTTATTTCATGACCATAACCATTATGGATAATTACTTTAATTTTATTTTTCGTCTTAAGAAGGATTGCAACAATTACATGACAATTATATTTTCTTATTATTTTTCATTATATATTACGTGGCTTTTAACCTCTTATTCAACTTTTTAATATATACTTATTCCAATTTCTTATTCTTGTTTTGGTAGCTTGCATATAATTTGAATTTTTTTTATTGTTAAAAGTATATATAGTAGTTTCAATCAAAAATTTTACTTTCTAAGATAGTTATTAAAAAGAATACGAAACAATTTTTTCATGAAAATTTTATTTCAGTGTCTATTATTATATTTTATTTCTAAGGTTCTCGTCATAATATTATAATAGTAAATTAATGAAAGAAAAAGTAAAAGGTGCTCTAGTTTTGTATTAGATATTTGTAATTTATGTATGTATGACCTTATATATTTCTTTTTCTTTTTTGAAAAATTTAAAATGTATGAATGACTTTAGGTATTTCTCTTTTTATTTTTATTAATATTATATGTATGCATGTAATAATAAATTATGTAGGTTTGGAATTTGCTTTGGAATTCACCAAACCTTCTAAATTATTTGTTTTAGGTTTAGATTTCCTTAGGAGTTAGGAGCTTGTGTTTTAATATATTCAATAGATTATGAATTTATGATGAATACCAGATGAAAATATTGAAACAAATTCACCGACCTCCATTGTTTCTGACGACCTTTCGTCAGAGATACAACTACTGCAGAAAATATTCTCGTTGCCTAGTCTCCCTCGCTCGTATGCGATCCCAATACCAGCCACTCCTGATCTGCTAACCTCGCCGCCATCCAAAATCGATTGTGGAAAAAAACGAAATGAAATCGCACTTTGCATGGTCGGTGTTTGAGAACATCGTTGTTCTCCGGCACTTGTGACATCCAGTCGTTCGGAAATTGATACTAAAAAACTGGTCGACAGCGGCGGTGAGAAGTCGTGTTGCGTCAAACGGAGGAGGTAGTTAACAGGGGCATCGTCAATCGTGGAAGGTAGAAGGGTTTCGAAACTTAAATTCCAAGGTATACTGTATACAACCAAAATATTGCAAAAATAATCAGTGAAAAATACATGGTTGAATGGATAGGGGTTTGTTTATTATAAGATAAGTTGCAAGTTCGAATCTCATGGCTTTAACTTTTTTCAGAATTTGAAAATAAATAAAATCGATGTATGAGATTTGATCATGCCACATATACGGTACACATCGTGGGAATTACCATAATTGCCAAAAGTTGAAAATCGCTATACATGCTTCCTAAATGAATACAATTAAAAGAAACATTTTACCATCAACCCCTAATTTTTGAATAGGAGGATTGTGTTTCACTCCGGCCCATCAACACTAGGGCTTGACTATCCAATCTATTATGTTAATCCACGTAACTAAACTACAAAACCCTAAACTTTCATCAATGTTCATAGCACATTGAAGAAAAAGAGAGATACAGAGTGAGTGTCAAACACTAACCATCATTACTTGATATTATTGTTCAAATATTAGTTGTAGAATCAAGAATATGTCAATTTCCTTCTCTATTTTTCATTAGTAATAGTGCCTCAAAATTTGGGATAATTTCTAGATTAATGTTGGATTTTCGTTTATTTGAGATGAAGCTTAGAGAGACAAAGAGAGGAACATAGCTTTAAATAGTTTTCCTCATGTATGAGTATTCTATCGAATATTGTAATATTTGGATGTGTGACTAAAGTCAATTAACTACCTTTTTTATAATTGCTTTATTAGCTTTACATTTTTAACCACAATTTCGATTAACCATTTTTTCAATACATCCAAAATATGAAACATAAACTAAACCGAAATTTTATGTTAAACGCTTTTCAATTAACCTTTTTTGGCTTAAGCTAAAGTGAATCGTAAACCGATTAGAAGTAACCAATTTTTTCGATAAATCGTTTAATATTTCCGTGGAAACCAATTTTCAATTCTTTTTGTAAATTGACACTCCATCATGTGCTTTTCACTTTTTGTGTTCAATTTGTATGGTGCTTATTTATACTTTACACTAACAATTTGTTATTCGTTCTTGATCAGCAAAGCAAACACAGAGAAAGAGAGATATAAGGCAAAGAAACTATGTATTTCATTGAATGGAAATGAATGAGTGAAGGTACAATAGGAGAGGGTATATAAAGGCTAAGGGAAAACAAGAAAATAAAGAAAGGACTTAATAACAGAATAGCTAACCAAACTAATTACAAATATTATATTCTTAACATCCCCCCACAAGCTTGGAGGTATGTGAAACTAATCCAAGTTGTTTAGAATATAATTTTGTTGAGAAGATGGAAGAATCTTTGTCAAAACATCTGCAAGCTGTTCTTGAGTTGAAATGTGTGAAAGTTGTAGCAATCCTTCAAGTACCTTTTCTCTTGTGAAATAACAATCGATATCAATGTGCTTTATTCTCTCGTGAAATACTGGATTCTTTCCAATGTGTATGGCTGATTGATTATCACAAAATAGAGTAACAGGCTTGAGAGATTGGTTGCCTAGTTCTTCCAGCAAACGAACAATCCATGTCACTTCTGAAGCTGTCTGTGATAGAGCTCTAAATTCTGCTTCTGAAGATGACCTTGATATCGTTCCTTGTTGCTTGCTCTTCCAACTGATTGGAGAATCTCCTAGAAGAATTAGATATCCAGTAGTGGATCTTCGAGTGAAAGAACAAGCTCCCCAATCAGAATATGAGAAGGCTTTAATGTTGAGCTTGTCAGAACCTTTGAGGAGAATGCCAAAATGAGCTATGTCTCTGATGTATCGAAGGGTATGTTGAAGAGCTTTAAAATGACTTGTCCTAGGTGCTTGCATAAACTAGCTCAAGGTTTGAGCAGCAAAACTGAGGTCCGGCCTTGTATTTGTGAGGAAGTTGATCTTTCCTACTAAGGACCTATAAGACAAAGGATCATTTATCAATTCTCCTTCATCTGGACTGAGTTTTGTGTTAATAGGTAAAGGGGTTACTGCAAGAGCTGGATGTAAAGAACCACAATCAATAAGAAGTTCTTTAGTAAATTTGTGCCGAGATAGAATTACTCCCTGAGGTACATGAGACACTTCTAGGACAAGAAAGTAACTGAGCTTTCCCAAATCTTTGATTCCAAACAAGCTGTCAAGATGTTGTTTCACATGCTCAATCTCAGCTTGATTTGATCCTGTGAGAAGTATATCATCTACATAAACTGCAAGAATAGTAATGTCAGTAGATGATTTATTGATAAAGAGTGAATAATCATTCTTTGATTGTTGATATCCCAAGGATAAAAGAGTTTGACTGAGTTTAGAAAACCATTGTCTACTTGCTTATTTTAAACCATATAAAGATTTTCTTAGCCTGCAAACTTTGTTAGTTGGGTTTGGAATTCCTTTTGGCATCTCCATATATACTTCCTCATCTAGATCCCCATGAAGGAAGGCATTGTTTACGTCCAGTTGTGAAAGAAACCATCCTCTTGAGGCTGCTAGAGCAATGACACTTCTGATGGTGGTCATTTTAACAACAGGAGAAAACACTTCTTGATAATCAATCCCGTACTGTTGTGTAAATCCTCTTATAACTAGTCTTGCCTTGAATCTTTCAAGACTACCATCAGCCTTCAGTTTTACTTTGTATACCCATTTGCTGCTGATAGCCTTTTTTCCAGGAGGCAAACCTACTGCTTCCCATGTCTTTGTCTTCATTAAAGCATCAACCTCTTTTTGCATCATAAGTCTTTGGTTCTGAACATTCTTGTAGCTTATTCTGAAAAGCATAAAAAACTTGAGAAGAATGATTAGTAGTAGCTAAATTGCAATGATAATCAGACAAATATTGAGGTTTCTTTATGTGTCTGGAAGTTCTCCTGACAGGAGATTGCCGAGGCACAACATTATCAAGATGTGGACTGATAGAATCATTAGAAATATCATCAGGTTCTTGAACTGTAATCTCAGGGAAATCTTGAGAAGAGTTGCTAGGCTCAGATGAAATTCCATTTGTGTGACTAGTATCAACATCAGTAGAAGTTGTATTATCAGTAGAATTCTGATTCATATGTTCAAAATTACTTTCAGGAATAAACTCATGTATAATAAGTAAAGGAACATCAGAAGTGGAAGGTAACATATGAAAAGGATACACACTTTCATAAAAGGATACATCTCTTGAGTAGAATATTTGCTTGTTTGATATATCAAACAATTTGTATGCTTTCTTATCTGAAGGATACCCTAAGAAAACACATGGTCTGGCCCTGGACTGCAATTTATCCCTATGTCTTTTGAGAGTAGCTGCATAGGCTAAACAACCAAAAGACCTTAAATGATCATAAGAAGGTTTACAGCCATACAAAATTTCATAAGGACTTTTATTCTGCAAGACAGTAGAAGGCATTCTGTTGATAAGATAAATTGCTATCATTAAAGCTTCTCCCCAGAATTTATTTGGCAACTTTGATTGAAACAATAAAGATCTTACCACCTGTAGGATATGCTGATGTTTTCTCTCAACAATTCCATTCTGTTGTGCTGTATCTACACAATTAGTTTGATGAAGAATTCCTTTTTCTGCATAAAAGTCTAAAGCAAGATGGTATTTGAATTCTAGACCATTATCAGTACGTATGATCTTAACAGTAGCATTAAATTGCTTCTCCACAAAAACAACAAAATTCTTTAATAAGGTCATAGCAGAACTTTTATTGTTCATCAAATAAACCCAAGTGCATCTAGAGCAATCATCTACTATAGACAAAAAAATATGTAAACCTATCATGAGTTTTGTAAGGAGAAGGACCCCATATATCAACATGTAAGAGATCAAAGCATTTTTCAGATTTTGAGATACTATGTGAAAAAGGTTTTCTTTGAAATTTGGCCATAGGACAAATCTGACAGATTCTGTGTTTATCATCTTTACAACAATCCGAAACTCCAGTATATTTCATCTGTTCAAAAGGAAGATGACCTAGTCTAAAGTGCCAAGTTTCAGCTTTTGAAAGGAAAGCTGTAGTTGCATTCTGTTGAAAACTCTTCTTGCCTTGATCTTGATCCATTATGTACAATCCCTTCTGTTCTTCACCAAGGAGGAGAACTTTGTTTGTGTTGGGGACCTGAAGAACACATTTAGTTGGGAAGAAAGCAACACAAGCCTGAAGTTGCTGGACAAGTTTATGAACTGATAACAAGTTGTATTTAAAATCTGGAACAAACAGAACATCATGTAAAACAAGATTTGGTCTAAGCAACAAAGAACCTGAGCATTCTATCACAGATTTCTTGCCATTTGGAATCACAATGAAAGAAGGTTTGTCACAACACTTAACATTGTGTAACAAGGATATTTCACAAGTAACATGATTCGAAGCACCACTATCAATTATCCATTTAATACCATGATTTGTAAACTGATAAGATGTACCTGCGAAGCTTGTTCCAGCAAAGAAACCAGTAGCTCCATTCTCATCAGGACTTTGAAATTGAGATGCTTGATATTGCTGAATCATCTGCAACACTTGACCATACTGCTCAGTTGTCAGAACAGGAGGCTGCTGATTTTGATTTGCATTCTGAACTGTATTTATACTTGTATCATCTGATTCTCGTTGTGCCATAGCTGCCACTTTGTTGCCTTTGTAAAACTTGTGCCCAGGTGAATATCCATGTATTTTATAACACTGCTGGATAGTGTGACCAAAGATTTTATAGTAATCACAAAAAAACCTTTTGTCTTGAGAACCAGAAGATCTGTTAGGCTCATTCTTGGTAGGAAAAGAAGATTGATTAAAAGCCTAAGCATTATTCTTTTGATCATATCTTTGACTTAAATTATAACTATTATAAGACTTATTGTATCTAGGTGCCTGCTTGTAGTTCTTTTGTTGAAAGGCAAAAGCTGAATCTTCAGCTTGGGAATGGAAAGCTGTAGATGAAGGTTGACTAAACTGGGAACCACACAAAGACCTTTGCTTCTCTTCTTGCAACACCATTTGATAAACTTGATCAATGTTAGGTAAGGGTTTCAACATAAGGATATTACCTCTTGTGACACGATAACTTTCATCCAAACCAACCAAGAATTGCATCAATTGTTGATCATTAATCAACTTTTGAGCAGTCTGCAAACTTTGACATTCTAACCCACAAGCACAACTTGGTATGGTTATCAAACAATTATAATCATCCCATAACTTCTTGATCTTGGTAAAGTAATCAATTACAGAAGAATTCCCTTGAGAAATAGTCATTAATTCCCTTTGAATTCGAAAAATTTTGGTGCCATCTGCTTCACCAAACCTTTGTTCCAATTGAACCCAGACATCTCTTGAATTTGCAGAAAACAAAATACTTTGAGCAATATCATGAACAACAACATTTATCAACCAAGATTGAACCATTTTATCACATCTTTCCCATTGTGGCACATATTGAATGTTCGTAGGTTTAGCATGTGTTCCCAAAACAAAACCTAATTTGTTCTTAGCAATTAAAGCTATTTCAATGACTTTTCTCCAATGACCATAATTCTCCCTATTTAGCAGATCGCTAACAAACACATTATTAGGATTATCAGAAGGATGAAGATAAAGAATATGATTCGGGTCATTCGAATTACCAGCATAAAGCGCAGAATTATCAGTAGGAGGAGTCGCCATTTGAACTTCAAACTTCGATGAACAATTCCCAGGAAAAAAAAAACCCGATCCGACTTCAGATGAAGATCGATTGAAGCAGCAAAAGAAAAAAAATCAGAAGCTGTGCTCTGATACCATGTTAATCGTTCTTGATCAGCAAAGCAAACACAGAGAAAGAGAGATATAAGGCAAAGAAACTATGTGTTTCATTGAATGGAAATGAATGAGTGAAGATACAATAGGAGAGGGTATATAAAGGCTAAGGGAAAACAAGAAAATAAAGAAAGGACTTAATAATAGAATAACTAACCTAATTAATTACAAATATTATATTCTTAACACAATTAGACCTGTGCGTTGCACGTGTATTGCACGAGACGCAAGTAAACCATACGTATTGTTGGAAAAATTGCGGCGATTATATTTAAAAGGATAGAGAAAAGATAACAATGAAAAAAAAAATAGTGCATTAAATAAAAGGAATAAAAGAAAGTAGTGTCAAAAATATATTTTTTATTTTTCTTACTTTTTTTATTTTCACATATAATTCACTTTTAAAATTATGTACGTGTGTGTATAGACTATATATTCCTGAAGAAACAATTAATAATTTACATTATATATTGTAAAAATTATTTAAACAAATTAAAAACATGCACATCTATTACATATAACTAACCAAAGTTAATGCACATTTCAATAAATACACACACATTAATATTACATGTTTTTTTTTTTAAAAAAAAAATTCAAGATAATCAATTATAGATTTTCCAAAATGCCCTCATTAGAATCGTCATATTTCGATCCTCACCCATTGTACCAGAAATATATATATATATATATATATATATATATATATATATATATATAGGGAAATTGGATTTTAATAATCCCTACTTTTGCAAATTGGATGGCAATAATCCCTACTTTCAATTTGTATTCTGGTGGTCCAAAAAAAATAAAATTGTATTGTAGTGGTACCAAATTCATCACCACATTCTTTTTATTTTTTTCATGCCTACCCCATATAGTTTTTGTTTTTTCGTTCCTACCCCTAGATAGGTAATGAAGTGTAGTTGCTAAAACATTTTTTAAATTATTTTTTTGGGATTCCGAGCAATTATTATGATTTTTAAAAAGAATAAAATTGAAAAAATCATAAAAAATTGAAAAAAATTGGGAGAAGTGCTGTAAATTCATTAAAAATCGTGGTAAAGTGTTATACAAAGTTTTGAATCAAATGCAACACAAAATCTATGATATTTAGGGTATACTCTCGATTATGTTCCACTATAATACAATTTTTTTTTTTGGACCACCAGAATACAAATTTAAAGTAGGGATTATTGCCATCCAATTTGCAAAAGTAGGGATTATTAGAATCCAATTATCCTATATATATATATATATATATATATATATATATATATATATATATATATATTATATATATATATATATATATATATATATATAGGATAATTGGATACTAATAATCCTACTTTCACCAATTGACAATGGTGGACCGTGATTTCACTTTGTATTACAGTGGTAAAAAAATAAAATTGGATTGTGGTACCAAATCTACCTCCACATTCTTCTTATTTTTTTCATTCCTACACTATATTGTTTTTGTTTTTTTCGTTCCTGCCCCTAGAAAGTTAATGAATTGTAGTTTCTAAAACATTTTTTAAATTATTTTTTTGAGACTCCAAATAATTATTATGATTTTTTATAAATAATAAAAGTGAAAAAATCGTAAAAAATAGTAAAAAAATTGGGAGAAACGCTGTAAATTCAATAAAAATCATTGTAAAGTGTTATACTAAGTTTTGAATCAAATGCAACACAAAATCTATGATTCCCTCAAAATATCCCACTACAATCCAATTTTATTTTTTTTTGGACCACCAGAATACAAAGTGAAAGTACGGTCCACCATTGTCCAATTGGTGAAAGTAGGGATTATTAGAATCCAATTATCCTATATATATATATATATATATATATATATATATATATAATGTGAAAATCCCCCAAAACTATGTGATACTGTTCACTTGAACAGTAATTTCAGTACTGTTCCAATGAACAGTACCTTGGGGGCATTTTGGTCCAAGGGTTGAAAAGATATGGGCATTTTGGTCCAAAAATGATATGGGATATATATATATATATATATATATATATATATATATATGATAACCCAAGTTTTTTCAGTATGTACAAGACAAATTAAAATAACAAACTCATACACATTTTAATGTAAATAGATCATACTGCTCCTGCTCATCAGATGACAAACAAATTAAAATGTACGACAATTAAAATTAAAATATCAAACACCAACGTCGATAAGTTTGAGTACAACAATTCTAAGTTTAGGGTATAACCACATAAACTACATTAAAAAAAAATCTACTGCTCCTCAGTATTTGACTGATTAACGACTATAAAAATTACTATAGTAATAACGATTAATGACTATAATCGTGATCCCGTAGAATTAAAATGATCATTATCCCCTCAGTATTTGACTGATTACATTTGGACGTATTAGAATAATTTATAAGGGAAGTTGTAAGATGAATTTCTAAGATGTCACGATTAAACGTTAAAAGAAACATACATTGGGCATAACTCTAAAGTCATTGTCATGTATCATTGTACCCCACGCCACTAGTGTTTATAAATAATGCTACACTGGCCTTACAACCTCATTCATACGCCATTGGGGGTTTCATTTAAATGGTGAAAGGTATTGGAAACCTGTGGAAGTGTAGAGTTTGTAACAAAGAATTTGCTACAAAGGCAGAACATAGGAAACATCAAGATCAAGAAAAAAAAAAAGGGCACCCGCCCCGGGATGATCCGGATCTTGATGATGGGGTGGTCCTCAGGGTGATGCGGATATTCAATCAGATGGAACGGTTCAGGCAACCTAAGGAGGTAACATATTTGTAAATTTTTTTGGCGTAAATTTTCAAAACATCTCAGAAAAATAAAAAAATTATGCCACATCAGCCTTGGTGTTCCCCTTATATTTTACAATTTAGGATCTCATTGTTGGGGTTTGTTATTCGTCGCCCCCATTTTTACATTTTTAACCACAATTTCGATTAACCATTTTTTCGATTCATTCAAAACATGAAACGTAAATTAAACTGAAATTTTCTGATAAATGCTTTTCAGCTAACCTTTTTTTGGCTTAAGCTAAAGTGAATCGTAAACCGATAGGAAGTAATGGTTAACCAATTTTTTGGTAAATCGTTTAATATTTCCGTGGAAACCAATTTTCAATTCTTTTTGTAAATTGACACTCCATTATGTACTTTACACTAGCAATTAGACCCGTGTGTTGCATGTGCGTTGTCTAGGACGCAAGTAAACTATACGTATTAATTGTTGGAAAAATTGTGGCTATTATATTTAAAAGGATAGAGAAAAGATAACAATGGAAAATAAAAGGAATAAAAGAAAGTAGTGTCAAAAATATATATTTTTATTTTTCTTACTTTTTTATTTTCACATATTATTCACTTTTAAAATTATGTATGTATGTATGTAGACTATATATTCATGAAGAAACAATTAGTAATTTACATTATATATTGTAAAAATTATTTAAACAAATTAAAAACAAGCACATCTATACACATAACTAACCAAAATTAATGCACATTTCAATAAATACACACACATTAATATTACATGTTTTTTAAAAAAATTTCAAGATAATCAATTATAAATTTCCCAAAATGCCCTCATTAGAATCCTCATATTTCGATCACCCTATGTACCAGAAATATATATATATATATATATATATATATATATATATATATATATATATATGATAACCCAAATTTTTTCAGTACGTACAAGACAAATTAAAATAACAAACTCATAAACAATTTATGTAAACAGATCATACTGTTCCTCTCATCAAATGACAAACAAATTAAAATGTACGATAATTAAAATTAAAATATCAAACACCAACGTCGATAAGTTTGAGTACGGCAATTCTAAGTTTAGGGTATAACCACATAAATTACATTAAAAAAAATCTACTTCTCCTCGATCAGTATTTGACTGATTAACGACTATAAAAATTACTATAGTAATAACGATTAACCACTATAATCGTGATCACATTGAATTAAAATGATTATTATCCCCTCAGTATTTGATTGATTACAATTGGACGTATTAGAATAGTTTACAAGGCAAGCTGTAAGATGAATTTCTTAGATGTCACGATTAAACGTACCTTGGGCATAACTCTGAAGTACGCCATTGGGACCCCATTCAAATGGTGAAAATTATTGAAAACCCGTGGAAGTGTAGAGTTTGTAACAAAGAATTTGCTATAATATTAATGGTCGAGTATAGGAAACATCAAGATCAAGTAAAAAAAAAATGGGCACCCGCCCCAGGATGATCTGGATCTTGATTATGGGGAGGTCCTTAGGGCGAGCAGGATATTCAGTCAGATGGAACAGTTCAGGCATCCTAAGGAGGTAACAAATTTGTAAATTTTTTAAGCGTAAAATTTTCAAAACATCTCAAAAAAAATAAAAAATTTGAAAAATCAAATTTAAAAAATTATTTCACATTGGTGGTCCCCACATATTTTACAATTTAGGATCTCATTGTTGAGGTATGTTATTCGTCGCCCCCATTTTTACTGTTGTCGGCCCCCAAAGTTCATTATTTGCCCTTCTCATTCTCTATCATGTCCCTCATCCTCTCAAATTCTCTCAACTAGTACTTAGATCCGTGTGTTGCACGGGACGCAAATAAATCATATGTATTGTTAAAAATATTACCGATGTTATATTTAAAACAATAAAGAAAAAAGCATTAATGAAAAATGAAATGAATATTTTCTTATTTCAAAGAATAAAGAAAAAAGAATAGTGCATATCAAAAGAAAAAAAAGGAAGATGCGTCATCAATGCAAATGCACACATTAATATTACATGATTTTTTTTTAAAAAACTAAATAGAATCAATTATTCATTTCCCAAAATGTCCTCATAACAATCCACATATTTCAATCATCGTCGTTTGTACTCAGAAATATATATATATATATATATATATATATATATATATATATATAATTTTTGAAAGAAAATTTAATTAATAATTATTGGTTAATCATTTTCTTTTTTGGTAAACTGAAAACCAAACTATTTTTATTGTTTCGATTAACTAGAACATTGTTTGAACAAAATTTTTATTAATTATCAGTTGTTTCGGATTTTTTCCATCGGAAACGTTCCTTGGCGGAAATCATTCTCATTATAGACTCAATTTATAGGGGAAACTGTCTACATATAAATTATCAAGATCAAACACTCAAACTTGTCCCTTGAAAATTTGTTATTATTATTGAGTATAAGGTGCTCAAGCTCTATTTGAGAAAAAGAGGCCGTAAAAATAATTTCTACAAAACCAGGGTACTTGATAGTCATTTTTTGATTAATAGAATAGTACATTAGGACTTCATTTTCTCAGTTTTTGTATCGTTTGAGCCTTTGAATTATTTTAAGAATACTAATAAGTTTAAATAAATGTAATTTAAAATAACCTCATGAAATAAATTGACACAAGTTTAAATAAATTTAATTTACAATAACTTCATGAAATAAATTAATACAATAATTCTAAAAATTAAGTTGTTGCAGATAAATTCATCAAATAAGCTCAAAATTAAATAAGTTTGACAAATAAATTCAACATAATAAATTTAGATAAGTTCACCTCAAATTAAATTCAATGAAAATAAAATTTAAAGAGTAGACCTTATAAGTGTAAGTTGATATTCAAAGATCATCATAACAGTAGGAACTTTACCAATGTAATTAGCCATAATCTGTCACCTAGGAGGCATGTAATTGAGATTCAGCCATTAAATTACAAAAAATTAATTGGAGGTACCCCAATATTTGGGAAAATTATTTTTCGGTACCCCAACTTTTCCAAATACATTTTGTGGTACCCTTACTTTTTGGGTTAGTAATTATTTGGTACTTTTCCGGCTATCAATTTTATTAAGTGACCGAAATACCCTTATTCTTCTTTTTTAAGGGTATTTCTTAAAAAATGGAAGAATAAGGGTATTTCGGTCACTTAACCAAATTGATGACCGAAAAAGCACCTAATAATTTCTAACTCAAAAAGTAAGGGTACCCCAAAATAAATTTGGAAAAATTGGGGTACCTGAAAAATATTTCACCAAAAGTCATGGTACTTATGAGTAATTTTTTGATTAAATTAAAATGCTTCTCATCTACTAAAATTAACAACAGTTTTACAAAATGTAGGCCGAAACGTATCTCCACCCCTTCAGATTTTTTTTAATAAAAGAACGAATTTCGATTTTATGTGCCTATATTTATCTTTATTTATTATTACTATTTTTTTTCTGGAAATAACACTCATAGGTTGTCCTACCCATTTGAACATAAAAGAAAATAAATTTTAATCAAGCTTTAAATTTTAATCAAGTTGTCCTGTTCTCAAAATAAAGAAAAAAATCAAGTTGTCCTACCCATTTTTCTGAAAAATGAATTTCATTTATATCAAACATTACCATATCTAATTCTTGAATCTTATCTTAGGAACTTTTAACGGGCCTATTGTATCTACTGTGGCCCATTTAAATATTATAAGGCCTCCAAACGGCCCATCATCTTTAAGGCCCAAGGATAATGGAGAATATTTTGAATACAGGCTCTATATTTCTTCTGCGCTGTCCCTGATCTTTTTTTTTTTTTTTTTACAATGGTAAGTCGGGCCAAACACTAGGCCCCCTATCTCAGGGAAAGCCCAATGGGTCCACCAGCCCATGGGGGAAGGGGGAAACCAGGCATGTACGCCTGTTGCTACTCTTAGGAATCGATCCCGAGACCTGTGGTATACCATAGTGTAGCTAGTACCACTTGAGCTAGAGCTCATTGGTTGCGCTGTCCCTGATCTTGCAACTCTTGGAACTCTTCTTTTTTGAAAGGATTATTGCCCCAAGGAATGACATCATGAAATAAAGGGTTTTTGGCTCAAAATAATCTGAAGTTAGAGGTGAGTGGTTGAAAATAATCTAAACTGACTTTTTGGCTGATAATGTGCCAAACTTTTAATCTATTTACTCTGACTAAACCAGAAGTAAATTCCAACATTGCAAAGCTGACTTGGCGCCCTTGAAAAGTTCATATTCGACTGAAAATAATATAAACAGACTGAACCAGATATTAATCCATTGCGTCTTTGAATTTTTTTAAGGGTGTTAATTAAGTCAGTTTTACGACGTAAGAATTCAATTATGGTTTAGTCAGAGTAAATGGGTAAAAAGTTTGGCACATTCTCAGCCAAAAAGTCAATTTGGATTATTTTCAGCTACTCACTTGACTTTGAATTAGTTTGAGCCAAAAACCCTGAAATAAATATATCATAAAATTTTAAACAAGACTATGAGATTTTAATTTATGATAAATATATATTTTAATTTTTTTTACCTGAATATATTTCACTATAAGTATGAAACCATTCTTCTTCTTCAATATACGAAACAAAATAATAAATAATAAATTAAAACAGATATTTCTCATAAATTAGGACTTTATAGTCTTATTTAAAGTTTCATCATTCATTTACTTCATGGATCTTGCCTTAGCGTCAATAATCCTTTCTGAAAACTAATAATTAGGTCACAATTTAGTAAAAGTATAGGTGATTATCTTTTATGAGAGAACTATTATAAGATCCCTCTTGTTTTGTAGAAATAATTTTTTAGGGGGGGGGGGGTAATTAACCCTAATTTTTCAGATTTTTTTACAAATATTTAAAATTGGGTAAGCTTTGAAACTTACAAAATTTCAGATTTTCCATGATAATAAACTTAACTAGTTATTGAATTTGTTTCTATTATTGTTATGCAAATTGTTTTAAGTGAGGAAACCACCTTGGTGTTTCCCTCCAAAGCTTTATATTGAACTATCCTACAAAAGATATGGAAAATCTTTTCTGAATGATCGTTGACAGTAATTTCCAGAAATTTTGATCGAATATTCCTTGAACAAAATTGGAAAACTTGTTGTATGATCTACAATGAGTTTAATCATTATATTGATCATCTTTGTATCTTGTTATTATATTTTATTATCATCAATGTTAAAATAACGTTGATCTATTTTTATTTAGTCTCGTTACCGTTTCTTTGGGTGATTGTCAATGTTGTACAAATTAGCTTGACAAGCGATGATGTTATCTTTAACTCCTCCAAGGCTTTGTATCTTGCGAAATTTCTTTTGAAAAATAATAGACAATAATTATTATTATTCTTTGGTGTTACTTTCCCCTTTGGAGTGGATGGTTGTTCATATATTGATAGATATTTTCTTACTAGCCTATAGCGATGTATGTTTCAAAAGTATAGTATTAAAAAGTTTTATTATAGTCCCTCACTGGATGAGGACCTTTACCTTATTTCTGATTTCTTGACTTTTTTCTTTGAGGTTTAATATGTGTATTGCTAAACAAACTAAGGTAAAAAAAAAAAAAAAAGGTTTGTATCGGGAATGGTTAGAATTCTTAAAGATAGAATTGCTAAGATTCTCTAGGCTACACTATCTTTTAGTCTTTTGAGACTTTATAGGGAGGTATTGTTTTTAATGGAAGAGTTATTACTAAAAAAGCGAGTTATTAAATGAAAATTTTATATTGGAATATTCAAGGAGCTAAAGACCATGGTAAGATTGGTGAAGTTAACCATCTTATTAATAGCTTAAGATCAAATATCATGTTTTTATGTGAAACTCTGATTAATCCAGGCATTACGAATAGAATTTGAAGAACCTAAGGTGCGGTTAATCAGAATGAATTCCCACTTTAAATCATTGAGGGGGTATCTAGGTTCTTTGGAGCTGTTCTAATGTGGAAGTGCATATTCTGCAAAAAGACACTCTTGCAAACATTAAATAGAAAAAACTGAACATACTGACTATAGTCTCAGGGATTTATGACCAGCCTAAGAGAGAGACAAATCTAGTTTTTGGGAACATTTAAATCTTTTAAACCAAGTTTTTCATCTGACTTGGTGTATTATTGGTGTATGAACTTCTCCATCCCTCCGATAAGAAATGAGGGGTTATGGTCAACAATTAAGGATAACTCGTTCAGATATCATCCCCTTGGAAGGATTTTTACTTGAAAAAAAAAAGTTCCACAGTCACACAGTTTATGAGAGGCTAGATAGACCAATTTCTAGAAAGGACTGGTGTAGTTTGTATCTTAGGGCTACAGTCACAAGCCTTTTTCATGCTCGGATCATAGTTAATTATCTTCTTCTTAACATCAATTCTGAATTGAGAGATAAAAAGAACAGATATTTTGGATTCAATCAACATTGGTCCAATAATGTGCAAGTTAACAATATTTCAAAGTTGGATGGAGAGGTAACTTTCAAGACCATTCTATGTTTAGGATTACTAAAAGACTTAATGTAAGATTCGAGAGTTTTATTAAGACTAATTACTTTGATTAAGGGTCTAATTTGAATTTAGTTATTTATTTATAGAATTAATTGTTGTACTCTATATTATGTAGATATTATTTTATTTATTTATTTATTAGAATTATAATTTTATTAGAAAGTTCGACTTGTTATATTTGGTAATTAGGTTATAGATTGAGAAAGGGAGGGAATAAGAAAAGGGAGTAATTATTATTTGTGAGTTGTGATAAACTAAAGGGATTAACTCCCTCTCTCTTGTGGGGTGTCACGCCAAAAACAAAAGGGAACAAGCCCCATCTGGCTATTTGCAAAACAGGCACGCACAAGAGAGAGAGAGAGAGAGAGAGAGAGAGAGAGAGAGAGGGAGGCGAAGCCGGCCGTCGTCAAAAAGAATGAGAGCAGCGATAGTGGTCGGCTGCGGCCGCGCGGCGGGATGATGGTGGTAGCCGACAGTGCTGATGAACGCGGGGAGGATTTTGAGTGTCCGCGGTGGTCGAGCAAGGCAGAGACAGAGAAGGCCAACGGGGTGGTGGCTGGACCACCAGACTGGGCAGCGGCGGAGGTCGTGGGAGCCTGGCGTGAGACGGAGAAGGCGATGGAGAGGTCTGAGCTAGGTTTTTGGACGGTTTTCCGGGCTGCCCAAATTGAGACCCTGACTGTTCAATTGGGATTCAAAGTGGGTAATCTTTGTCCCTCTTAATAACTATTAAGTTTCAGGTTTAGTTAATAGATTTTGAATACCGAATTTATGCCTGGAATTATTAATTGTGTTGTAATAGTTGGATTGATATATGTAACCGAGTTGGAAGTTGGATGGTATTAGGGTTGAACATTGAGTGTCGAGGTTTGTTTGGGACGGGGTATGTGAGGAGGGAGCTTGGGTTGATTTGTGAAATTAGAATGTTTTGGGTTGAATAGGTAATTGTATAGAGGGTTATTTAATGATATTATTTATTACTTCCGTTGCAATATATGTCGATATTATTTGATTTACGGCCTAAGTGACCTTATATATATGTGAATATGTGTGTACCGTGTCAGAGTGGATGGATTATGTTTAAAATGATGTTGATTTGATGATTATGTGGAAATTATGCATATATGGATCATGGATGAGTTATATGCTTAAAGAATGAGATTTTATGCATTAGGTTGAGTTATATGTGAATTTAAGTCTCTATGTACATACTTATATCTCTTTTATTATGGGCTTGTGTAATTGAAAGGTGTGTATATATGATTTTAGATTCAAAAGAAGGGATTTCAAGTGAAGATTTTAGGGTGCGTTGAAAAGCATTTGCGTTTCTAAGTCGTTAATACTTATTAAATGGATTTAGCGTAATTAAAGAAAACTGAGTTATTCGAGCTTTTGGATTTCTTAAATGGAAAAAGGTTGGAAAATTGGCCAGTTGAGCTATTTCAAAAAATTACTTAGGGGTACCCTAACTTTTGGTGAAATGTTTTTCTGGTACCCCAACTTTTAAAAACTAATTTTGGGGTACCCTAACTTTTAGAATTAGAAATAATTAGGTGAATTTTCGGCCAATTATTTGAATTCAACGGTGAGTTTTAGGTGGGAAATTGATTAATTGTTTTTGTGGATGAAAATGCCCTTTGTTTTCGTGGACGAAAATGATTTGAATCAATCGGAGTTTCGCTAGAAATTCACCTAGTAATTTCTAATCTTAAAAGTTAGGGTACCCCAAAATTAATTTTGAAAAGTTAGGGTACCAAAAAATTGTTTCTTCAAAAGTTAGGGTACCTCTAAGTAATTTTTTGGAGCTATTTTAATTTGAATGAAAGGTATACTTCTACTTTATATACATTTATATACGATTTGGAAAGCTATTTGGATGAGAAGTATATGGTATGGAATTGTTACGCGATTTACGAGTATTGAAATGGTTTTCGGGCTAGCTGTATTGCACTAGGTATTGTGGACTAATTGGAAAGTCGGGTTACCACCTGTAAAGGAGAACCGAATCGGCTAGGTATATAAAGTCTATTGACGTTAGAACTCCTACGAAGTTAAACTAACTGTCTTAAGAGGGAACCGGCCCCGATTGGAAAGTGCTGAAAGTACCCTACGCCCATGGTATTAATATTTTCGTACAATGGAAAGAAGGAAAGATTATATGAAACCGTTGGTTTATTGAAACGGTATATACTATGGTTATGGAAAGATTTTAAAGGAAATTTGAATAATTTTTAATATCTGTTTTAAAGTACGTGAGTTATTCTTTATATGTTGAAAGTGTTATGTTCTTATTTAGAACGACTTTGAAAGGTTTTGAAGTATGAATGGTATACTACTTAAGGATTACTAAATTTATGAATTGTGCTTGATGTTCAAACTAAGTTTCGAAAAGGTCTCGTGATTTAAATAAAGAAGTTATTTTGTTATTGAGGATTTATATATGTATATTTGAGTCCTTTGGTGGTGTTCTTTAATCGAGTTGGTACTTGTCTTGTTTGATCGTCCTTTTTGAATAATAAGTACTGAGTATATGTGAATTACTTGTTTAAGGTCTTTAAGGCTTTAGGAGAGTTATGATTGAGTTGGATAGGACCTGTTAGGAGTCCAATGGACCTGAGCCACTCATATGATATATTTCTGACCATTCCATGATTAAAAAGTACTACCACAACTATTAATTGACCCTTGAGACGGTTGTCTTTTTAGCTGAATCGGGACTTTTGATGCTTGAATGGGAACCTTACCATGTACCTAGTTGCTTACTTGATGAGTTATGAAGTGACCAAGAGATGCATTTGCATTATGAGGAATATACTTGGGTGAATATAGGATTAAAGTGACTACCATTTCAGGTTGCTTGATTCTTAATGCTTGTTCCAGGGTACAGGTTGCCCACTGAGCTATGGTTTTCTCATACCCCTCTCTCCCTCCCCCTTACAGGTCAAAATGAAGATAAGGAGTTGGCTGCATATAGAGAGACAAAAGTATCCCTAGTTGTTTATGTATGAGAAATAATTATTTTGTAATTGAATTATTTTGTAAATATATTTGGAATGCTTGGGTTGTTTGATGCATTTAGATTGTTCTCCGAGCGTGTGGCTCGTGATATACTCCGACGTGTGGTCGTTGAGTTTGTTTTTGGTTTATTTTGTTTATTTACAGAGATGTAAGGCTTTAACCCTGGAAATGTCCATATTACAAAGGGAACTATGTCGGATTTTTCTCAGGAAATTTTGGAAGTTAATTTCTAAGTTCTCCTTTATACCTTTATCAACCTTAATTAGGTTGAGATTGACCTTAACAGCCCCTATTAGGGAGCGGGCTGTTACACTTAAACAAATTAAAATTGAGTTGAAAGCCTGGAGTAGAACTTTCTTTCGAAACTTCAATAAGAACATGGAATAGAATGCGACAAAACTTCAAATGGTTGAAGATAAACTTATAATTGATCCTAGTAGTTTGTTCCTCAACCAATGGCACAATAGACTAATGAACCAAGGAGAAAAAATGTAGTTTAACCAGAAGTACTGGGCAAAATATTCAAGGAAAAAATGGTTACTGAAGAAAAATGAAACTCTTCCTTCTTTCGTGAGGTAGTTACTTATCATAAGCAAAAATCTACAATCTTAAGACTTAAAGACCCGTTAGGGGTGTGATTAGAAGATGAAAAAAATGTACATGATTAGCTTATTCAAGAATTTGAAAGCTGATTTACATCTGGAAAAGTAAAACCTTGTTGGGAAGGAATTAATCTCCATAAATTAATTAATAAACAGGCCAACTTGGTCATAAAGAATGTAACTAAGGAAGAAATTAAAGAAGCATTGTTTCAAATGGATCCAGCTACACCTCTGGGGCTTGATGGTTTTGGAGCAGTGTTCTTCCAAAATTAGTGAGACCTGATTGCAGATGAGCTATTTACAACCATCCAAGATTTTTTCTGGAATGGTTGACTTCTGAAGGAAGTAAACCACATCTTTCTCACCCTTATTCCTAAAGTGAAAGACTCACAATTGCCTAATCAGTTTGGACCAATTACTCTTTGTATTACTATTTATAAAATAATAGCTAAGTTAATGGTAAACAGACTGAGGCCACTTATCGACTCCTTAATCAGCCCAACTTAAAGTGCTTTTGTACCAAATAGGTACATTCATAATAATATTCTATTGGCACATGAAATTATGCATAAATTCAACAAATCTAAAAATACGATTGCATGGATAGCTCTAAAACTCGATATGTAAAATGCTTATGATAGAGTTGAATAGAATTTCTAACAGATATGGTCAAAATAATGAGTTTTCCCATCAAGTGGATCAATTGGGTGTATGAATTTATCTCTATGGTCTCTTATTCAGTTTGGTTTAATGGCCAACCGTGTGACTTAATAAAATCCTCTAGAGGGCTCAGGTAGGGAGATCTGTTGTCCCCATATCTATTCCTCTTTGTGTATGGAAGTGCTTTCTAGACAACTCCTTGACCTTAGCAAAGTTAAAAAAAATGGAATTGGAATTAAAATATGTAAAGAGACCTCAACGACACCGAGTCTATTTTTTGTTGATGATAGTCTTTTACTCCCTCCTTCCCATTTTAATTGTCACTCTAGACATAATTTCAAAAACCAAGAAAACTTCCATCTACATTAATTTAGCTTATTGGAAATGTATAAAACTTGAATAAAATGGTGAATAAAAAAAGGAAAAAGGTGAATAAAAAAGAAAAATTGAAGAAAAAGATGTAATTAATAAGCTTAATTTGATAAATTAGTAATTAATGTGTCATTGGAATTATAAAGTGACAGATATTATGGGAAAAAAAAGTTAGTTAAAGTGACAGATAATATGGGAAGGAGGGAGTATTTCGTAAGGGTAAAGAAAGTGCATGCAAATTGCTCAAAAAAACTCCTGATAATTTCTGTAAATTATCATGTCAACTTATTAATTTTCATAAGTCAATCATGATCTTTTCTTCCAAAACAAGCAATAGGAAAAAAGATAGCTCAAGGAATCGTCAACATTTATATCAGACAATAGTTGGGCAAATATCTAAGCTTCTCTTTGGTTAGTGGGCATAATTAAGTTGAATTGTTCTCGCCAATTCTTGAAAATGCATATACAAAGTTTCTAATTGGAAAGCAAATACTTTTTTGAAAGCTGGAAGAAGAATTCTCATTCAGACTAATTTATGATCTTTACCTGCACGTACTATGGAAAGTCTCCTAATGCAAATGAAAATGACGGATCAGTTAGATGGTATAAATAGGAACTTTTCTGGAAAATTTCTAGTGAAGGGATGTCAATAATAGCTTGAGAAAAAAATTGTAAGCCAAAACATCAAGGGGCCCTTGGCCTCAGGAAAACTCATGTTGTTAACCTAGCTTTTTAATGTAAGTTGCTTTGGAAATTTTTTCATTATGACAATAGCTTATAGGTAGAACATATGAGAATTAAATATGCTTAGCATAGAAACCCTTTTAGTAACCAACCTAAGACATCAAACTCTTGGGTTTGGAACAATTTACATAAAGCATTTAATTTTTATAAATCAGGTATTCGGTGAAAAGTTGGAAATGGTACTGAATTTTTGGACTGATAATTGGTGTCATCAAAATCCCTTAATTGAAATATGTAAATTAATTAGTGAAGATATTGATGATACTGTTCTTGTTAGTGATTTCATAATTGATAAAAAGTGGGACAAACCTGAAGTTAAGGATGTCTTAGATCCTGAAATTGCTAAACTTTTTTTTTTTTACCCTTATCCCCTCTTTTGATCAAGAGGATGTGTTGGCCTCTTACAAGTGATGGTATTTTTTCCGTTGAGTCAGCTAATTAGCTCTACCATGGTATTAGTAAAAGAGAAAACTGGAAGGGAAGATGGATTAGGAAACTGGATGTCCAGCTGAAGCTAAAAGCAT
The DNA here is from genome assembly GCA_029582165.1 of Portulaca oleracea. Lineage (NCBI taxonomy): Eukaryota > Viridiplantae > Streptophyta > Magnoliopsida > Caryophyllales > Portulacaceae > Portulaca > Portulaca oleracea. The sequence continues at coordinate 10,639,461 of CM055887.1, forward strand.
TTATGTTGTAAACTTTCCATAATATCCTTTCTGTTAAAGGTAACTTAGCTCAACAAGGTGTCAACATAGATCCTACTTGTGCCATGTGTTTGGAACACATTGAAACTGATCAACATTTGATCCACCAGTGTAACTTTTCTAAAAATGTGTTGAAAACAGTAATACAATTGGTTAAACTCTACAATCGACTGGCCACTTGATTCTAGTGGCGAGGACATATTTTTAAATCTGCATGCTACACTTTCCCCGAGTGAGCTCAAAAGAGCTACCTACCTTCTCTGGAACATTTGGAGGAAGCGAAATGAATGCACTTACAACAACTCCGTCTTCAACCTAGGTAGGGTTACCTGAATAAGTTTAGTGTGTTATATTTTGTGGATCATATTACCTTAATAAGTTAAGAGGTATTCTTGAGACTTAGGGTCAAAAGTATAATGGTGGAGAGAGAAATAAGATGCAATAATCATACTGATTTTGGCATTGTAGTACACCTAAGAATTCTATTGCAAAACATAATACAATAGTTATCCGTTCTATTGGGGATGCCTACAATTCAATGGTGAATCATATATGGCATAGGATGTTTTGAAGTAATCATTAGACACCCTCAAGGCTACACAATATATAAGGATTTTGGCTTGGGTAGCAATTCGAATTGCGATTAGGGTACAAATTTCAGTTCTTCCATATTAACATATTGATGGATATTAAAATACCTTTATAGTTAGATATACATATTTATTGTATGAACATCCTCTAGTTGCCAAGCTTGGAGATTACAACTACCACATTTATGGGAATCAAGAACTACGAAGCCCAAGACAAAGCTTTGAATGGTCGGGTATATGTAGTAATCCAACATTGGTGGGAAGAGACTCGAATTTAGCAAGTAGTTCACGTCCAATCTTAAATGAAAAAGGTTGAGGAGGTTATTGCCAAGTTGGATGTGCGCTTAGCTTTACTTGGATTGTTAGTAGAATTTGCATACCTGAATCATGTGAGAATCATGCTTATGACTTGCTATAGTGCATTTGTCTTTATCAAATGAGCCCTAAATTATTCTCCTATGTATGGAAGTTTTCCTATTTCAAATGTTTTGATGGTTATGTAATGCCGACTTATTGCCCTTCTTTGTATTGTTTGCTCCTCAGTGCCTAAAATAGAGTGAGTAGACATTTAAAAAACTTGGTAAGATGGAGGCTATATGCCAATAAGCCTTTTTCTGAAAAGATTTGAAACTAGAGTCAATATTCTTTTCTCTACTTCTGTATTATGTGTTATATGAATGCCAATATGATCTGGATATTACTGTGTTAGAACCTTCGACCTTGAAGTTTTGAGGACGAAACATTTTTTTTTTTGGGGAGAGGAGGGGGGAGGAGTGTAATATCGGGGGGGGGGGGGGGGTTATTAAGAGTAATCTCCCCGATCAGGGGTCTAATTTGGGTCAGTTATTTATTGATGGGAAATTGGATTTAAATAATATGAACTTTGACCCATAAAAGACTTAATAATCTACACTTTGGGCCCTTTTATTTCAGTAGCACGTCACCGAGTTAAGAACTGAACAAGTCGGTGGCATGCTGACGTGGCGGTGGAGGAGTGTTTGTTGCCCATAATTAGTTGCCCAGTTAGCTTTGACTTTCCACCTCACCCTCCCAATTTCTATTCTTTCTCTTCCAACCCCTTTATCTCTCTTCCCTCTCCTCTCCTTCAATCCTTCACTTCATCCATAGCCATGACCATGGCTTCTCCGTCTCCTCTCTCATTTTCTCTCTCTAATCCATCCCCCCTTTCTCTTTGTTCTTTCTTTCTATTATCCTCTTTCAATTACTGCTAAATTGAATCGGAGACTAAGGATGAAGAGGCAGAACGCCATGGATTTGACGAGGAGGTTGCGGAGGATGCAGGGCTTCGTGGCGGAGGAGAAGACACCCATGGGAATTTTTAGGTGAGATTGCTTCTTCATTCTGATTATGAGAGAGAAGAAGATAAAGATATATATATATATATATATATATATATATATATATATATATATATATATATAGAGAGAGAGAGAGAGAGAGAGAGAGAGAGAGAGAGAGAGAGAGAGAGAGACAATGGCGGATTTGGTTTATCAAGAGCATAAGCGGGCGAAGGTGTGATTAGCACCGACGAGAGTAGAAAGAGAGCAATAGTGGAAGAAATGGGTGTAGATAGGGAAATCAGGAACAAAAGGGGAAAGCATTGTGAATGATTTTGTGTTAGCGTAGTGATTTTTTTGTCATAATTTGGTTAGATTTTGAGATTTGATTTTGGGTTGTGTATATTTTGGAGGGGTTACTCTGCGTTGGAAAGTGAAAGAGTTTTAAAAGAGAGAAGATAGATAGATAGATAGATAGAGAGAGAGAGAGAGAGAGAGAGAGAGAGAGAGAGAGAGAGAGAGAGAGGATGTGAAGGAAGAAGATTGTACAATGAAGAAGAAGGAAGGGGGAGAAGATAAAGGGGAAAGGCATACTGGAAACTTCGGGGATGACTCTTGCAGAGTTGGAAAGCAATGCAGTGTGGCTGGATCGCAACAGGAAGGTAGGATTTGGATTTGGATTTAGGGGAGAATGAGTAAGCTGTGAAGGACAGAGACAAGACTATTGCTAGTTTGATTGAAGATGACACATACAAATTCTCATTTTCCCTTACTTTTTTCGGATGGTTTTTCAGTTTATTTCATCTGTTGTTTTTCCATCTCTGCAAACCATGTCATCCAGTTAGACGAAGTAAATTGTTCAATTTTAAAACAATTGAAAAATGATAAGAGAAAGAGAGAACAAAGAGGGAAGGGGGATGAATTAGAGAGAGAAAATGAGAGAGGAGAAGGAGAAGCCATGGCCATGGCTATGGCTGAAGTGAAGGATCAAGGAGAGGAGAGGGAGGAGAGAGAAACGGGTTGGAAGAGAGAGAATAGAAATAGAGAGGGTGAGGTGGCAAGTCAAACCTGACTGAGCAACTAATAATGGTTAACACACACTCCTCCGTCAGCATGCCACCGAATTGTTCAATTCTTAATTCAGTGGCGTGCTACTGGAATCCAAGGGGCCCAAAATTCATATTAATGAGAAACAAATCTGAAGTTCATATTAAGTCTATTATGGGACAAAGTACAAATTATTTAAATTTAATTTCCCTTTATTTATAGGATTATTGATCAATTTTCTGGTATGATATTATATTTTTATTTATTTATTTATTAGAATTAGATTTTTTCTAGAGAAGTCAACTTATTAGTTGACTTGTTTTATTATTTGGTAATTAGATTATAGATTTAGAAACCCTAAGTTGTCAATTGATTGAAATCATGAGAGTAATCTCTGTCCCCTCTTAATAATTGTTAAGTTTTAGGTTAAATTAGTAGATTTAAATATCGAGATATATGCCTGAAACTGTTAATTAGGATTGTCGGATTGATTTATATAACCGAGTTGGAAGTTGATTGGTATTTGGGTTGAACATTGAGTATCGAGGTTTGTTTGGGACGGTGCATGTGAGGAGGGAGCTCGGGTTGAATTGTGAAACTTAAATATTTTGGGTTGAATAATTAATAGTATGGAGAGTTGTTTAATTGTCTTCTTTGTTACTTCTATTATGCTACATATGGATACTTATTTGAGTTACGACCTAATTGACCCTTATATATGTGAATATGTACACATCGTGTTACAATGAATGAGTTTTGTTTAGAATGACGTTAATATGGTTATTTGTGAGCAAAGTACGCATATATGGATCTTGGATGAGCTATATGCTTAAAGAATGAGATTTTATGCTTATGGTTCGATTGTTGGGCATATAGTATGTTATGTGTAAAACCCCGAAAAATCCAACGATGTTGACCGTGACGTCGTTAATAGAATAGGTTTGACTTCGTTATTTACTGTTGTTCGTAATGTGTTTATTTATGCTAACGCTTGAGCTCGTAGGACCGTTGAGGGGCTAACAAGGGTAGAATAGTAATTTCCGTAGGTTAATTTTATTATGTGATTAATTACGTGAATATTATTTGTTATGTGATTATATGATTATTAAAATTAATATTATTATTACTATTATTAGAATTATTAGGTTTTTAGAAAAAAAATCAGTTTTTATTTGTTAATTGGGTTGGGTTAGGATTAGTTTTGGGCCTAAATTGGGTATTAGTATATAAACCCCTAAACCCTCCTCTCAAACCCTAAACCTAATACTAATCTCTCTCTAAACCAAACCCTAGCTCCAATCTCTCTCTCCCTCTGTTTCACTTTCTCCTTCCCCCTCCCTCTGCTCGACCGACGCAAACCAGCCGCCACCACCGGACGACGACCACCGTCACCATCGCCAGCGCCGCCTCCCGACCACCGCAGGCAACCACTCACGCATCGCCGGTAACCACCGCGCCTCCTCTCTTCTTTCCTTTTTCTTTTTTTTCTCTCTTTCTCTCTCTCTCTCTCTTCCCCTCCCTGCTCTCCCTCTGCCGTCGACCACCGCGTCGGCCGCCGCCATCAGACGGCCGCCGGAAATCGCCCAGCCACCACAACCACCCTTTTCTACCTCTCTCGATCTCTTTCTCTCTTTTCTCTCCTGCCTCTGCTTCGCACTCGGCCCAGACAACCATCGCCGACCATCACCGTCGACTCCTCGACACCAGACGACGCCTGTGCCACCGTCCCCACCATCGGAGTCGCCGTCGCAAACCACCATACGAGAGGAAACAACCCCGCTGCTGTTGTTGCGGTGTTCGGAAGTCACGAACCTACCCTGACGCCGCCACTGCTCGACGCCGTCACCTCTGACGCCACCGCCCTCGACGCCGCCGCCGCCTGGAACGTCGCCTGACGCCACCGCCTCGCCGGAACAGCCCAGAACCGCCAAGAAACCCTACGTAAACCCTACCCTAACCCTAACCCTAACTGATTCTATATTCTTGTTTTTCTTTTCTTTTTCCTTTTTCTTTTCTTGTTTTATTAATATTAATCTGTTTATTTAATTGTAATTATTATTGTTATTAATATTCTGTATTTTTTTAATTATTGTATTATTAGTGTTGTAATTAGGGTAATTAATTGTAATTATTTTTCTTATTGTAATTATGTGTAAATTCCTAATTGTTATGTGTAATTTGTTTAACATGTTATTTGTAATTTTATGATGTAAATTGTAATTAGTTTTTTTAGGTTGTAATAGTTAATTGTTAAGGTTAAATTATTTTATTGTTCTTAAATTTATAAATCATGTTAGGTTAGATCACAATGTTATTGTATGCACGAATTCGATAACTAAATTACCTAGGTTAATTTCTTGATTACAATTAGTACTAAACTTTCTTGTTCTTGTTCGTTAAATTAAATCGCTAGGTTGCTTAATTAGTAACCTACCATTAGTTAAATTCTTGATTCTTGTTAAGTTATAAAAGAATTAGTTATTCATTTCTTGATTAGTTAATTACTTGTAACTCGTTGTTTTCCTAAAGTTCTTTTAAATCTTTTATTAAAGAAAATTTCCGTGTTAACCGCTTTTGTTATTTTCTTGAAAATCTTGGTTTATGGTTACAAACCTATAACTAATTTTGTGTGGTTAAATTCTTGAGATCTTGTTAAGTGTTTTATGTTTTAAGAAAGTTATTTTCTTTTGTGACTTAAAGGTTTTAATTAAAGTTTTGTTAAGGTGTTTCTTGTTTTTAAATTAAGTTTAGCCCTACAAGTTTTAATTGTTGGACCTAAGATAAGTTGGACCTTACGTATAAGACCCTAAGTATTGTTTTGAGTCCCAATTAGAATTCCAAGACCTTTTGGTAAAGACTTGAACCGGATAAGTAATTAGGCGATAACTGCTACGGGACAGTTTTATTAGTGTCTAAAGTTTGGATTGCCACGACTAGCATAGATGTCTTTTGACCAAGCCCTTTTTACTGGAAGTTCCTTTAGGTGTTAGGAACCATAGGAATTTGACGGATCGAACGTTTGACTTGTATAACCCGAGTTATAGCCGTTTTACAAAAACCTGTCAGTTCTGGACCAATTAGGAAGATGTGAGTTTTCGAAGTCCTTCGAGACTGAGTTGGGCCTAGTCATCAACATGAAAGTTTTAGTAGACATTCTGAGGTTTCCGAAAAGTACAGAATCAGACCCGTAGGATGTCGGAAAGTCGTTATATGAACCGTTTTGTGTAAGCATTATATTCTGTCCCTGCTTGTCTTTTTTGCATGTAAATTGTTGATTAAATTTCTAAGCATGCTTTGTCTTATATTTCCTAAGTGTACTAAGTGTAATCTTTTAATTGATAGGAACCTAAGTGTTCCTAGGGGATGGGTTAGATAGTTGGTAGTTAATACTAACCTCGTTAGAACGCGTTTTGATTAGTTAACTACTTTTATTATAGGCCCGAGTTAGTGCGAGACGTTAGTGAGCTCAAGTGTGCCCTTCGTTACTACTATCTTGTGAAGTATTCAGGTAATTGTCTATGCTCTAATCCCCACCGGGATGCTCTTTAAATGTGTTTTGATGTTTTATAATCTTTTTTTGAGAATTGCATCCCGAAAAGGGACTTTTGTGGAAATACGACCATCTGTTTTGATAATCTTTTTGTTTCGTTTGTGATCTTGGTTTATTTGAGTTGAGAAATTGGATGGTCTTTTATTCGAAGTTTTGTTAATGGTTTTGATAACTTGGGATGGTTTGACTTGAGAGTTGTGAGTCGAGTTTGAATACTGAATTAATAATTCAAGTGGAAACGTTAAGCGGGTTTCGGGGGATAACCTGTTGTGCAGGCGTAACAACCTGCAGGGTTATGGACCAGGAGATCGAGGCTTCCTTCCCTGATATAGAATAGTATTTTTAATGCCTTTGGTGGGCGAATGTTTCGATATGCCTTTGGTGGGCGAATGTTATAATGCCTTTGGTGGGCGAATGTTATTATGCCTTTGGTGGGCGAATGTTTCGATACGCCTTTGGTGGGCGAATGTTATAATGCCTTTGGTGGGCGATTGTTTGATGCCTTTGGTGGGCAAATGTTACTTTAAGGGATTTGGTATCCCGCCCGCAAATTAAAATATGGATTGGATGGGTTGAGGGAAACAGTTAAGGGTTAAAGGTTTGTAAAACGTTTGATTTGATCCCTCTCCCCAAAATGAATTGAAATGAACTTAAACTGTTTTAAACGTTAGGGGTAGACATTATTGAGATTTCCCCCTCATTTTCTGAAATGTTTTGATTTCAGGTGAAGATCTAAATGCTGGGGACGGGAATTAGAAGTGAGGACGACGAGTCTAGAAGTCCTTGAATCTTTTATATTGTTTTCGTTATGAATTCTTAAAGTTGTTTTGAGTTGTTAGTAGTTGCCGTTAGCATACAGTTGTGTTTTCCTTTCTCGCCTTGTATTCCTTCAGGGATACGGCAGTAACGCCCAAACTAAATTTGAAGTCTTCCGCTAAGTTTTGTCTGTTAACGTTAGTTTGACTTTGACTTTTCTATAATTGAATTTTCGGGGCGTTACATTATGCTTATGCCCTAGTCTAGTGTAAAGGGAACTAAATCGATTGTTAGTCGTTATGTGGGAATTCAAGTCCCCTTGTGCATACTTTTCCAAATTATTTGAAGTTTATGTGAACTTAAAGGTGCTTTATGTTTTTAACTTAAAAGGAGATATTTCAAATGAGTTTTTAAGGATGTGTTGAAAGACATTAGCATTTTCAAGACACTATGAGTTATTGAATGCATTTTTGAAATTTTAAGAAGGCTTATTTGAACTTATACGGGCTTTATGGGCTCAACTCCACGCATTTTATGTGTGTACTTGAGTTTTGAATGACTCTTTGAAGTATTATTCTAAGAAATGGTTTGAATTTCGATACTTATGTGTGATTTAAGATGGATGTGTGATTTTTAAGTGTTAATTGGTTATTTTGAAGGTTTATGAACTTATTTAATGGGATTTGGTTTTCTTAAATGGGAAAAAGTTGGACAATGATCAATTGAGTAGATTTTGATTTGAAAGAAAGATATATTCCTATTTTATGTACACTCTCATTGGTACATATCAGCAAACCACCGAGTCACCACCAACTTGACTCGATAGCGTCCCACCATAATACAATTTTAATTTTTTTTGGACCACCAAAATACAATAACAAAGTAGAGATTACTAGTATACAAAAGGTGAAAGTAGGGTATATATATATATATATATATGAGACATAATCAAATTTCATGCTACCGGCGTCGTCCAACGTTCCCTTTTTTTATGCATGATTGTTATCGTTTCCTTCAACCATATAAAAGATAGAAGTTAGCTCTATTGCATAGCTACTTTGATCTAGTATTCACATGTCCACTTTTTCTGCACTCTTGGATTTTCATTTGTTTTTTTAAGCTATCTCGATCTGTATATTTGTACACCCCTCTATATATACTTTTCTACAAAACTGTCTTCCATATTTTGTTCCCAACATACGTACTTACCTTTGTAGATGACCACAAAGTTAAAAAAAAGGAGGTCATTAAATAATAGATCATGAAATGCATGATTTAGGGGATGTGTCTTGACGCTTCATAGCTTGAAAGATGCAATGAATATAGTTCCAAACAAGTTGCATCACTATTGTCTTCCCGCTAATTAACAGCTATTACTGTCAATATCTATCTAACAATTGTGATTGTCGGGTCAGCGCGTGCAAACCACGCGCTGGCCACACTAGTACTGATAGATGTATAGAAATATCAATGCAATTAAATTTGTAAATTTATAATAATAAAAGTAAAACACTAAATATTAAGGGGATGTAGCTCAAATGGTAGAGCGCTCGCTTTGCATGCGAGAGGCACGGGGTTCGATCCCCCGCATCTCCATTTTTGTTCCAATTAATAGTTATATTGGTAAATAGGCATAAATAAATACCTAACGTTAGAACATGCAATTAAAATTTTGACTATACCTTTCAGTAATTTATGAAACCCATGACTCGAATTTAAATCAATATTTAATACAAGTATAATCACAACACCATGCAAAAAAATTAATCTTGCACCAATAAGTCTTGTATCTTTCTTTAAAGACATGCACGATTATTTCATCTCATTTACAATTCTCATTTCATTTGAATGTTCTTTGTTATACTCTATAGTTTTGGTGCCCAAAGGTGAATCTAGAAGTAAAATATAGTGGGATCATAGTTTAAGGTTACAAGTAATTGAAATTGTATATTTAGTTAAAAAAAATTAAAAAATAAATTTGAAAAATCAATACAACCAAAATAATTGTCATTATGCAAAAGAAAAAGTTGAGGAAAAAGATATGAGTCCATCATACTGGAAGATACCATCCCCGAGATTTTTTAAAGTGAATTTTGATGGGGCTCACCTGGGAGATTGGGGGAGTGGTGGTGGATTCATTTGTAGAGATGAAAAAGGTTGGGTGTGTTTTGCGGGAGTTGAACAAACACTTAGGAAAGAGGGGCCGAGATGGTGGAGGCGAGGGCATGTCTCATGGCTTTTCAATGTGCTCGGGAACACAAGTGTTGAAAGTGATATGTGAAGGCGACTGTCTATCACTGATAACCAAGCTCAAGGATGGGTGTGTGCCAAACACCGAGCTCGGTCTTCTAGTATCTGAAATTTTGTTATTAGCTAAGTTTTTTGATTGTTGTGTTTTTTCACATGTTCGTAGATCAGGAAAGAAGGTTGATCATTTCCTCGCCCACCTACAACCTTATGAACTTGGTCGTAGGGAGTGGAGCAAAGGGGGCCTAGATATTGTCTATGATCTGGTCTTAGCCGATTTACATGCTTCATTTGAATAAATTATGCAGTTTTCCATCAAAAATAATAATAATAATAATAATAATAATAATAATAATAATAATTGTCCTTAATAACCTACGTATCTCGAAAGCATAATAAGGTACCATCCATTAAAAAAAATTAAAAGCATTAAAAAAAGTTGGAAAGAATCTCATGGGACATTTTATTGTATAATTTGGTCATTCAACAAGCAACTAATTAACCGTAATTCAAGTACTACAATCAGATATGATCATAATTTTCTTTATATTAACTCTAAAAAACTACAAAAAAAAAAACTATTCATAAGCATCAACGTAAAGATTACTATCTTGGTTAAGAATAATAATAACGGCAAATAATAAACAACAAATGCAATAAAAGTATAGTTTTTGGATGCTAATATAGTGAAATTTTCGGTTATTACACAATAATGCACTGAACTTTGACCTTGAACAATAATACACTGTACTTTAGGGGTGAAGAACGATAATGCACCCAAAACGATTTCGATGGTGGCTGACTCGATAACGATCCTACGTCGTAACTGGAGGAGATGAATTGACCAAAATAGATATTTAAATTAATGACATATTAGCTAATCCATAGAATGCAATAAAAGTATGGTTTTTGGATGCTAATATAGTGAAATTTTCGGTTATTACACAATAATGCACTAAACTTTGACCTTGAACAATAATACACTGTACTTTGGGGGTGAAGAACGATAATGCACCCAAAACGATTTCGATGGTGGCTGACTCGATAACGATCCTACGTCGTAGCTGGAGGAGATGAATTGACCAAAATAAATATTTAAATTAATGACATGTTAGCTAATCCATAGAAGCAAAGGTAATCAACTTTGAAAAGAGTAAAAAAAAATAAAATCACCTTTGTTTAAACGTGTTATTCCACGAAGATTGTTGTTGTTGTATAAAATCACATTTGCTTGTATAGGCTAGGTATCATGCTATAAATTTTCGGCCTGCCACGTAAGATCGCCATCGAGTCAACCACCGTTGAAATCGTTCCCGGTGCATTATTGTCCAACACTCCTCAAAATACAATGTGTTATTGTATGAGGTCAAAATTCAGTGCATTATTGTCCAATACCCCAAAAGTTCAGTAAATTAACATCCAAAAATCCATAAAAGTTCATAGACATTACTGAAACACTTTTTTTTTCTCATTTGATTCAACAATTATATTAATTTAACTTGAGTAAAAGCTCAAGAGTGTTATGAAATTTGGCAAATGATAACTAAATATCTAGAACTGTATTTAAAACTATATATGCAACAACAATTGAGTATAACAAATACATTTTTTTCAAAACTTAGCATAATAGCATAGAAAGCAAAGGTTCAAAAACAAGACAAAGAAAACAACAAAAACTTTCCAATATTGAATGACATTAGCAATCCTCGAACATGCGACCACGGTGAAGAGTTGATGCGCCTAAAATTGATGCATGGAGTGTTGAGCACTATTGCTAATTAGTCTATATTATTTTTAAATAACACCAGAACTTTCTTTTCTTTTTTTAAAAGCGTTGTCACTTGACCTGTATGGGATACGATTCATTTTTGGTTCAATATGGATGTCGGCTCACTTCAAGCTATCATCTCCTCTCCTCAAATCAAACCCGGTTTCAATATCCATTTCACGGTGGATATGGGTCCTTGGAGGGTCGTTATGTCCATCAAGGGGAGTGATGTTCATTTCTAGGAAGACCCCGGGCCATGGGATGATATATGGGTCTTCGTTGAGACCTTTCCTGAGCCTTCTAAGTGGCTTTAGGACCATCGGCAAGAATAACGAAGTGGAGACCTACTCGGCTCTTAATTTTGGGCGCCAAATGGAAAGAAAAAGATTGATAGCCATTTTTTCGATCATACCTCCTTCAATACAACTTCGATGGAGTCCAAATTTTTGGAGCTTAAAGTAGACATTGAGAGCTTCCCACATATATATTAGGGGCTCAAAACGGAGTCCAAACAAAGACATTTTGTGAGTTTGAAGTCAATAGAAAAATCTATTGTTCAATACAACTCCAATGGACCGTGGTGCCCTCAATACGGATCGTGGTAAGCTTACACAGACTATAGTGATCAATTTCTAAGGATTTTTGTATCTCTGACCATCACCACTGACCGTGGTGGGCCCCCACGGACCGTGGCGACACAGATCTGACGATTTTCGCGCTATTCTCTTCTTCTTTCTCCATGTTCTCTCTCTCTCTCTCTCTCTCTCTCTCTCTCTCTCTCTCTCTCTCTCTCTCTCTCTCAACATGTAAAATGGGCAGAACATAGGTATTAGACATAGTCACATAAGAGAAACTTCATTCCTCTCAATTTGAGAGTTTGTAATCAATTGGGTTTTGAAACCTTAAATCAATGAAGTTTAAACCTCTTGCGAAATTGCTTGTGTGATGTTTCTTCACTACTTTGTGAAATTTCTTGGCCGATTCAAGTTTCAATGCTATGGAGATCCTTGTATAAGATTCTTGATTATCCTAGTTCAATTTGGTGAGTTTTACTCTATAGAATGTTCATATCCTTCTCGTTTTCCTTCTTGTTCTTGTTTATCTACAAAATCTCCAAAACCCTGAAAATTATAATTGGTTGTTTGTATGAGTTCTATGGGTAGATTTCCATTATCCACATGATTTTGTATAAACCCTAGGTCCCGACTCTCTCCATTTTGTATTAGAGCTAGGCATAGAACTCATCGTTTGTTGGGGTTGCTTTGTTTGTGCTAGGAATTGCTATTTATTATTTGGTGGTGCTTTGTTGTTGTTATTGATGTTATTAAAACATTTGGGAAGCCCTATTCCATGTGTTCATCAAATTATTGTTGAGTGTTGTTGTTGCTCTTGAATTATTGTTGAGAAGTTGGTGAAGGTGTTTAGTTTATGTTGAATTCAAGTTGTTGGGTTTTGTTTGAGTTTGGTGGTTGCTTTGTGGTGGTTGGTGGTGGTGGTGGTTACAAGCCATCTGGGTTTGCCTGACATCGTGTGCGTTCCCCTTACATGTTTCACCCCATTTTCTGCAACAAAATTTTCCTCGTGAAACTCCTCAAAGTTCCTAGCTACAAGAACCCAAACCTTCACCCGATCGAATTATACACCCACAAGAAAACCAAGCTCCATAAATGGCGTCCTTTTCATCTCGTTTGGGCAAACTTGATTTGCCTCCTCTTCCTATTCCCAATACTAAACCAACTCTCGAGACATTTGTTCAATTTCTCGAAGTGAAAGTACGAGAAGTGCAACATCAAATGGGGACTTGCTCCACGCCCATGACCCCTACGCAACTTGAATCCTTGAGAAGCGCTAGTGGTGCTTCAACTTGTCTCCTAGAACTAGCCATGGTGAACCTTCCGATCATAAGACAATCTTTGACATGGTGGTTCTTAAGATAGTTCTAGAGTTAGTGGTTCTCATGATAGGAGAACGGAGCAAAAAGTTTCTTTATGGCCTTCTAGGAAGAGAAGTGCTCACTCATGGATTACAACTTCATCCAAAGGAAATCAACCTTCCAAGCTACCCAAATCATCTTCAGGTGCTCGAAAGGAAAGTGTGGAATACCTATGGAAGCTCAAGGGCCGAAAATGCTTCAAATGTCGAGCTTATGGTCATTACCGAGCTCAACGCCCTATGAAGATGGTTGAAACACCTCAAGCATGTCATCATCAACAGTGGGAGTTGCACCAACTTAGCCTCTACCAACATGATTGAAAAGCTCCAATTGTCAGTCTTGGCTCATCCCCACTCATATAGCTTACAAAGGCTAAATGGTTGCGGTGACCTCGAGGTAACTCAATAAGTCCTTTCTCCATTGACCATTATAAGGATACTGTTCTTTGTGATGTTGATCCCATGGATACTTGCCATTTACTAATCGGTAGACATTGGCAATTTGATCAACATGCTATCCATGACATATGAATGAACGCCTATTCTTCTTTCTTGGGAGAAAAGAAGATCCGTCTCACTCCTTTGCCCCCGTCCCCAACCTATACACAAAAAACCGGAGTGGGAAGTGACGAGAGAAGCCTTCGAAAAAGTGAAACATGGGATGAGAGTGCTTCTAGTGAAGGGAAGTCATATTTGACTTTACTTTTGTGAAGAAGCAAATCTGGTGAGGTTGAGTGAACCATAGCTCCACAAAATTATCAAACCTTCCTCCATTGTCCCTAACCCTTACCAACAATTCCTACCGAGCTCCAAGATGTGTTAGGAAGCAATGAGCCGTGATCTATCACACCCGAGCCCCGCCATGGAGATGAGTTGCTAGATGACACGTCCATGACCACTCGTTCGAGCTTGAATACTTCCACATCGAGGTTGTGCGAGGAAGAAGCCATTCCAACTAACCTTGACCCGAACTCTCCTGTGACAATTTCCTTGTTACATTCAACAAGATGATGGGTGATAGACGTGTACGAGTTCATGTGATGGTGAGTTCTCCCGCTTTCCTTTGAAAATTGTTACATTTTCATAAAGGTCAGATCGATGAACGTCACCTTGCTCCGTCGGATGGAGTACTTGTTTTTAGTTCTACATAGGCATGCGGAAAGTTATGAACTCTCAAGAGCTGAGGACAACTCCTTTTAAAGAAAGGGTGTATGAACCATATGGGATATGGTTTATTTTTGGTTCACCTGTAGTTGCCAACTCACTTCAAGCCGCCCTCTTCTCTCCTCGAATCAAACCCGGTTTCAATATCCATTTCATAGTGGATACGAGTCCTTGGAGGTTGTTATGGCCATCAATGAGAGCGGTGTTCACTTCTAGGAAGACCTCGGGCCATGAGATGAAACTTTGGGTCTTTATTGGGACCCTGCCCGAGCATTCTAAGGGGCTTCGGGATCACTGACAAGAATAATGAAGTGGAGTTGCACCTAGCTATTAATTTGTCCACCAATCAGGAAGAAATATACAGGTAGTACTCTTTTTATCATAACTCCTTCAATACAACTGTGATGGACTCCACATTTTGGGAGCCTAAAGTAGATAGTGAGAACTTTCTATCGATATATTATGGCCTTATGGGCACAAAATAGAGTTCTAAGGGGCTCCGAGATTACCGACAAGAATAACGAAGTGGAGTCACACTCGACTCCTAATTTTTTTTTGCCAAACAGGAAGAAAAAAGATAAGAAGTCACTCTTTTTATCATAACTCCTTCAATACAACTTTGATGGACTCCATATTTTGGGAGCTTAAAGTAGACAGTGAGGCTTTCCATCA
The DNA here is from genome assembly GCA_029582165.1 of Portulaca oleracea. Lineage (NCBI taxonomy): Eukaryota > Viridiplantae > Streptophyta > Magnoliopsida > Caryophyllales > Portulacaceae > Portulaca > Portulaca oleracea. The sequence continues at coordinate 10,654,503 of CM055887.1, forward strand.
ATATATTATGGGCACAAAACAGAGTTCAGATGAAGAAGTTATGTGAGTTTGAAATCATAAGAAAAATACGCTGCTTAACATGGACCGCGTGATAAGCCTATACGGAGCATGATCAGCCTACACAGATCGTGGTAATCTATTTCTGTAAAGTTTTTTTTTTAATCTTTGACCATCACCATGGACTGTGGTGGGTTCCCTATGGACCATGGCAACACGGATCTGAAGATTTTCTCGTGATTCTCTTCTACTTTCTCAACGTTTTCTTTCCCCTTCCAGACCTCTCCCCCCCCCCCCCCCTCATAAACATGTAAAACCCTCTTAGTTAGATAGAACTTATGTATCAGACACAAGAGAAACCTCATTCCTCTCAATTTGAGAGTTAGTAATATGATTGAGTTTTGGAACCCTAAATCAATGAAAGTTAATCCTCCTATGGAATTGCTTGTGTGACTCTCTTCGTTTGTGAGTGTATGATGTTTCTTCACTACTTGGTGAAATTTCATGGTTGATTCAAGTTTCAATTCTTTTGGAGATCCTTGTGCAATATTCTTGATCCTAGTTCAATTTGGTGAGTTTTACTCTATAAAATTATTCAGATCCTTCTTGTTATCCTTCTTGTTTTCCTTCTTGTTCTTGTTTATCTACAAAATCTCCAAAACCCTAAAAATTGTTATTGGTTATTTGTATGAGTTCGATGAGTGGATTTCCAACATCCACATGATTTTGTGTGAACCCAAGGTTCCGACTCTCTTCAGCTACCAACGTGAACCCACCTTGGCTCAGCCCCTTTTGATACCTTATTGCGCACGAACGACTTTCAAACCCATAAGGCTACCTACATCAGCCTGTCTAAAGATTAATTGTTTGAAACTTTCAAAGGTGTCCAATGTTTAATTTGCATTGTCTTCCTTATTTCTAATTGTTGTTCTTTTGGTCAAAAACAAAAAAAAATAAAATTGAAAGGTGTTGTTCTTTTATATGAAAATTAAAATAGTGAATTGGCCCCTAAAACAAGAAATTAAAAAAAATGTACTCAACAAAATTAAACATGTTTCAAAATTGGTTATGAAAACAAGTATCTATATTCCGTAATCCTTAAATTCATTACAAAATTTATGTGTCTCAGACAACATTTTGTTTTTAATTTAGGGGTATTGAACATTACTAATTCTAATTTAGGAAATAATTCAATATTTCCAACTTTACATTCTTGACTAAAGTATAATAACATATATTGGTTTATAAATGTAACTTGTAACAACTTGTTTGAAGAAAGTAATGTTGAAAATTGAAGAAAATATATTGTTTTGTCATGACTATTATGTTATAATATTGTTAAATCAAAAATTGATTATATGTGGCATGTGTTTTCGAGAACAAAAATTGACCACAATATTATAACATATGTTACATTTAACGAGCTATAGTGATCTTAGGTTTTACATAACATAAAGCACGTGAAATGGCATGTAGAAGAGAGAATCAAAATTTCATGCTACTGTCGTCATCCAACGTCCCATCTTATGCACACATCATGATTGTTTTTGTTTCCTTCGGCCATATAGATGATAGAAGTTAGCTCTATTGCATAGCTACTTTGATCTACTATTCACACAAAAAATGACTTTGAGGTACCTATCTTTTTATAAAAATGATTTTTAGGACCCCGTATTTTGAAAACTAATTTTGAAGTCCCTTTCTTTATGTGCTAATAATTATCAGGACCCACTATTTTAATAAAAACCTATTAAAAGGGTTTGGAACTTTTTATATTTATAGAAAAGGGTTTAAAACAAGGACCTTTTATGCAAAAATAATTTATTTTTGAGATTTATATTAAAATAGGTTAAAATAAGTACTCTTAACTCTTTATGATAATTTTAATGGTATTAGTTATCACAATCTACCACTTATACCTCAAAAATTATATTTTCCGTGGTTATAGACTCACCGTGCGTAGGGAATAAAAATTTAAACTTAACTAGAGAATTTTGACTGATATCTTAACGAAGTTGTGTTGGACCGTCAAATTATTAAAGTTATCATAAACAAGTACAATTTTTGAAGTATAAGTAGTTGATTGTAATAACTAATATCATTAAAGTTATCATAAAGAGTTAAGAGTGTTTAATTTAACCTATTTTAATAAAAATTTCAAAAAAAAATCATATTTCGCATAAAAGGTCCTTATTTTAAACCTTTTTCTATAAGTATAAAAAGTTACAACCCCTTTTAATAGGTTTTTATTAAAATAGTGGGTCCTGATAATTATTAGCACATAGAGAAATGGACTTCAAAATTAGTTTTCAAAATATGGGGTCCTAAAAATCACTTTCACAAAAAGATAGGTACCTCCAAGTCATTTTTTGCTATTCACATGTCCACTTTTCTGCACTCCTGTGTTTTCTTTTGTTTTTTTAGGCTATTTCGATTTGTATATTTTGTACGTCCCTCTAGTATATATTTTTCTAGAAACCGCCCTCCATATTTTGTTCACAACCTACATACTTTCCTTTGTGGATGATCACAATGTTAGTAAAGGAGGTCATTAGATAATATATCATGAAATACATTATTTAGAGGATTTGCCTTGTAGAAGGCTTCATAGCTTGAAAGGTGTAATGAATATAGTTCCAAACAAGCTGCATAACTATTGTCTTACTGCTAATTAACAGCTATTACTGTCAATATCTATCTAACAGTTATGATTGTCGGGTCGGCGCGCCCAAACCACACGCTGGCCACACTAGTACTATTACTGATAGATGTATAGAAATATCAATGCAAATAAATTTGTAAATTTATAATAACTAAAATAAACTAATTAATATGAAGGGGGTGTAGCTCAAATGGTAGAGCGCTCGCTTTGCATGCGAGAGGCACGGGATTCGATCCCCTGCATCTTCATTTTCGTTCGAACTAATAACTATATTGGTAAATGAGCACAAATAAATATGCAAAGTTAAAACATGAAATTGAAATTTTTACTATACCTTTCAGTAATTTATAACACCCGTAACACAAATTCAAATCAATATATTTAATAGAAGCTTAATCACAACACCATGTAAACAATTAATCTTGCACTGATAAGCCCTGCATTTTTCTTTAATGACCTACATTATTATTTCATCTCATTTAACAATTCTCATTTAGTTTGAATGTTCTTTATCATACTCTATAGTTCTGGTGCACATAGATAAATCAAAAGGCTAAATATAGTAAGAAGGATTATAGTATAAAGTTACATGTAATTGAACTTTTTGTATTCTAATTAACAAAATTTAAAAACAAATTTGAAAAACCAATGCAACCAAAATAATTGTCCTTTATAACCTACATATCTTGAAAGCATAACATGGTATCATTCATTAAAATAAATTAAAATATTAGAAAGATTATCATTGAATTAAGTTATGAGTTTTACTTAAAATCTCATGGAACATATTTCATCGTACAGTTTGGTCATTCTACAACCAACTCCCAATTCAAGGACTAATATCACGTATAATCATATTTTAACTCTAAATATAAAGGGGATGTAGCTCAAATGGTAGAGCGCTCGCTTTGCATGCGAGAGGCACGGGATTTAATCCCCCGCATCTCCATTTTCGTTCGAACTAAATAATTGTCCTTTATAACCTACATATCTTGAAAGCATAACATGGTATAACCCCGCATCTCCATTGAATTAAGTTATGAGTTTTACTTAAAATCTCATGGGACATATTTCATCGTACAGTTTGGTCATTCTACAAACAACTCCCAATTCAAGGACTAATACCACGTATAATCATATTTTAACTCTAAATATAAAAGGGATGTAGCTCAAATGGTAGAGCGCTCGCTTTGCATGCTGAGGCACGGGGTTCGATCCCATTTTACAATTCTCATTTCGTTTGAATTTTCTTTATCATACTCAATAGTTCTGATACATAGAGGTGACTTCATAAGCTAAATGTAGTGGGGGCTCATAGGCAGAGGTGACTTCAGAAGCCAAATATATGGTATTATAGTTTAAAGTTGCAAGTTGAACTTTTGATATTTAATTAACAAAAATTTTAAAATCAATTTGAAAAATCAATTCAGTTAAAATAATTGTCCTTGATAACCTACTTATCTAGAAAGCATTACATGGTATCACCCATAAAGAATTTTTTTTTAAAAAAAAATTGAAAGATCATCATCAAAGTAAGTTACGAGTTTTATTTAGAATCACATGGGACATATTTTATTGCATAATTTGGTCATTCTACAAGCAATTAAGTAACCCTAATTCAAGTACTAATACCACATATGATCCTAATTTTCTTAATATTTAAACTCTAAGAAACTATAAAAATAAAAATAAAAAACTATTCCTAGGCATCAATGTAGACAATATTATCTATGTTTACGAATGATAATAACTGTAAATAATAAACAACAAGTGCAGTAAAAGTTCATAGACATTACTAAACAATATTCTTTTTCTCTTTTACTTCAAACAATCATATTAACATGACTTGAATAAAAGCTTAAGAATGCTATGAAATGTGGCAAAAGATTACTAAATATCATAATTGTATTCAGAACTATATATGTAACAACAATTGATTAAAACAATTAGATTTTTTGAAGGCTTAGCTAATAGCACAAAAAATAAAGGTTCAAAAACAAGACAAAGAAAACAACAAAAACTTTGCAATATTGAATGACATTACCAATCCTCAAACATGCAACTACAATGAAAAGTTGATGTGTCTAAAGTTGATGCATAATGGAGTTATGAGCACACTATTGCCAAGTAGTCTATATTAGTTTTAAATGATACTTGAAATTTCTTTTTCTTTTTTTAAGCATGGTCACTTGACCTCCCCCCCATACACACACATACGTGAGCTCACCTTGACTCTGCCCATTTTGGTACCTTATTGCACACGAACGATTTTAAAAACCTATAAGGCTACCTACATCAACCCGCTCAAGGATTAATTATTTGAAACTTTCAAAGATGTCCAAGGTTTAATTTGCATTGTCTTCCTTGTTTCTAACTGTTGTTCTTTTGGTCGAAAACAAAAAATTTGAATGGTGTTGTGGTTGTATATGAAAATTAAAATAGTGAATTGGCCCCTAAAAATAAAAATAAAAAAATAATACACAACAAAATTAAACATGCTTCAAAATTGGTGTGAAAATAAGTATCACAAGGTAAAAGAATCTGTCACGCCTCGAACCAAAGGGTAACAGACTTCGCACACCTGTAAGACAAAGCCCCACAAGCATGTAAGGCTCAAGAGATAGAAACAAACCAAAGGGTCGAAAATAGACTTATCTTAGGAAAAGGAATACTTGATTGAAAAGTACGTAAACTAGACATGACCTAACTATACATCGAAAGCTATAACTAATCATAGCAAAGGCATACAACTTTAACGAGCTATCGGATAGAAAAGTAGAATCACAAGTCCTACTCAAAATCTCATCCCACTATGCTTCCCTGCTACTCTGAGGTCATTGGGAACTTTGATACTATCAAGAAATCAAGGATCATAACCTGGAAAAAAAAAATGGAAGATGAAAGGAAGAGCTCAAGAGCCCAGTAAGTAGTGTAACACTCCTTTAGTTGGATCAGACATGCAAGTAAAACATAGGCTAGGTCAGAATTAATAAATAATTTAATAACGAAACATGACAAGGTTTTACAAACAATTTACTTAGTTCAAAACTTCAAAATATACAATAATAATCACAAGGGATTTACTGATAAAATGACACAATATATCAAAACTTAGTAATCAAAGATCACAAAACACAGTTGGGACTAAGACCACTACTAGCCCAATCGCATGGGCAACAAAGACTTACAGACAGAACCGGACCCAACGGAGTACAGATTCACATATTAGAATACACAATAGTACACGTACACGTTGATCGACAGATCCAGTGTGGCAGAAGACATAACCCAAAAGCAAAACCAATAACTTGAATATTAAAACCTTCAAACGGTACCCGGTTAGGTAATTTCAAATAACAGTAAATCGGACCAATAAAGTCACTTGTACAGACGAAAGGTTCAAATAATTCGAATACCAAAACTATTATTTGAAATAGATACTTTATAAATACAATGTCAAATTGTCATAAAACCTCACTTGGTGTATAAAGGACAAAATATAAATACAACTTATAAAGCTAATATTAACGGGAGGTATTTTGTAAACACATGAATCAATACGAAATTAAATCGTCCTTTCAAACATAACTATAACCAAATATAAGATACCTAACAATAGCATGTCACTCCGATTTAATAAAATTATTTTATGGAAAAGGACTATACAAAATAATATTTTTGGACACGAAGGAGGACTAAAGAAGTATCACACCACTTAGAACGTTACTCGGTTAGGTCTAATTCCAACCCTTAAGTATAATCCATATGAGCTATAGATGTCAGAATATAAATATCTTAATTAAACAAGATTGACCTTTGATGTCTGAAAAATAAACACCATATATAATTCTTATAAATTTCACAAACTGATGTTTGGATTAATTCTATCATGCTTAGAGAATCCTAAAATAATTTAAAAATAAATCAAAATGCACTAATTTATAGAAGCAACAACTTATTAGATGCAATACGAAAAATCTGTGCTTGGAAAATATACGAATTAACAAGAGTAATAAAAGAATAAGTTATTTTATTTGATAAAGACAATAATCAATGCATAACAATGTGGTGTAGAGTATTAAAATACAGTAGATATACATATACTTATGTTCTGAACACACCATATACAAATGGAATGTCAGCTAGGAACATTAGTATCTAAAAAATCATGAAAAATCAAGGATTTAATGAAATTCAAAGTAGGTAGAAAATATAATTGAAAAGTAATTATATAGGTAATTATAAACGCACGATGGCTACTGATCCAAATCAAGCCGTAGATATAGCGAAATATAGTTTAGCCAGTGCATTGATTGTTGGAAAATTTTAATATCATTGAGCATAAAAATGGATGACTACGGCGATATACTCTCAGTTTTTTAAACCAACCAACCAATTACAGTTTGGGGGAAAACGCCAGTAAAGACAATTGAAACTATTAGCACGACTGCAGGGAATTTACATAAAAGTTACTCATGATCGATGGATCGATAAATGAGAATGAAATAGATGGTAAAACCCAGAATTACATATTATAATTTACGGTATAAAATAATTATCACAGTTAATTAAATGATACTAATCTTTAGAGTTTTTCACTAAAAATCCTTCAATCGTCAATCCTCTCCTCCTTTATGGCCAACGGTGGGAGGCGTTCTATTATTTTCTAACGAGATAGGTATAAATAGAGGGTTTAGGTTGATTATGATTTGACTGTCATAAAATTATAAAGGGACAAATAAATAAATAAAGAAATATATAAATAATAGAATTTTTAGATGATAATATACCAAATTTTACTATTGGATAACGATATCCCTCATCTTTATATCTGGGTGACATTATTATACCAACAGTAACTAAGGGGGTGGTGAATCGGTCTCTATGCTGACGTGGTTGGTGGAGGGAAAAAAAACATTGGTTCAAGCCAGTAACCTCGTTAACCCCTCCATTTTTCTCACTAACCCACATCACAAGATATTGGTTGGTTGTCTGCCATGTCAGTACGAAGATTGGTTCACTACCCCCTTAGTCACTGTGTTAGGGGCTAGGGCCGAATTTTTTTTAATGTGTGTTAGTGAGAAAAACGGAGAGGTTAACGGGGTTACCGGCCAATGGTCGGTTATTTTCCTCCGTTGTTTCGTCAAAACAGAGACCAGTTAACCAATCACCGCCCCATTAGTCACTGTTGGTATAATAATATCACCTGAGTATAAAGGTTAGGGATATTGTTGTCCAATAATAAAAGTCGGTATATTATAATCCAATACCCTCAAAGGTTGGTATATTGTGATCCGATAACCCTAAATAATAACACTAATAGAACTTTTTTCCTCCTTTTGTTTGGAACGAGCTATTCAGAATCCTTCCTTTAATTTTTACGCTATATTCCTTTAATTTTTAAGTGTCTTGCTCCTTATAAAATTAATAGTTATTATCACTTTTAACCCTAATTATTTTTACAGATACTATTAATTATCAATTATAAGAAGCTTGGAATGTGTTGGCTACGCCAACAATTAAAATTGACACTCAAACGAATAAACCTCATTCGTTGGACGTATTTTATACGCCCTTTTTGTAAATTTTAAAATATATAGATAAAAGTGTGATTTACACTATTTATATATATTATTATAGTTATAAAAGTCAATCATGTACGTGTAATTTTTTTTCAATTTAATTTATAAATATATAAGTTTTATCTTGCCCAAGACATTTATCATTTTCATATTCCATAACCCCTCAACTGTTACAACATTTATGTGCGGACAACAATTAATTTTTTTACAATGTAGGCGTATTGAACGTTACCAATCCTAGTTTAGGAAATAAGTCAATATTTCAATTTTTTTCATTCTTGACTCAAGTATAGTAATATAGATTGGTTTAATTACGATTAAATGTGACTTGTAATAACTTGTTTGAAGAAATAGTGTTGAAAATTGAAGAAAATATATTCTTTTATCAGGATAAATATGTTACAAAATATTTTTCAATCAAAAAATGAGTATATGTGACGTGTTTTCGAAAACCGAAATTGATCACGATATTATAATATATTATAACATATTTTACAAACGGGATATATTGATCTTAGGTTTTACGTAACATAAAGCACGTGAAATGGCTTGTAGGAGACATAATCAAAATTTCATGCTATTGCCGTCATCCGACATCCCATCTTTTGCATACATGATTGTTGATATTTCCTTCGACCATATAGAAGATAAAAGTTAGCTCTATTGCATAGCTACTTTTATCTACTATTCACATGTACATTTTTTTTGCACTCCTATATTTTCTTTTCTTTTTTTAGGCTATTTCGATTTGTATATTTTGTACGTCCCTCTAGTGTATATTTTTTTAGAAATTGCCTTCCATATTTTGTTCGCAACCTACATACTTACCTTTGTGGATGATCACAATGTTAATGAATGAGGCCATTAGATATATCATGAAATACATGATTTAGGGGATTTGTCTTGTAGAAGATTTCACAGCTTGAAAGTTGCAATGAATATAGTTCCAAGCAAGCTGCATAACAATTGTCTTACCGTTAATTAACAGCAATTACTGTCAATATCTATCTAACAATTATGATTGTCGGGTCAGCAGTGCAAACCACACGCTGACCACACTAGTACTGATAGATGTATAGAAATATCAATGCAAATAAAGTTGGAAATATATAATAACAAAATTAAACACTAAATATTAAGGGGATGTAGCTCAAATGGTAGAGCGCTCGCTTTGCATGCGAGAGGCACGGGGTTCGATCCCCCGCATCTCCATTTTCGTTCGAACTAATAGTTATATTGGTAAATAAGCACAAACACATATCCAAAGTTAAAACATGCAATTGAAATTTTTACTATACCTTTCAGTAATATATAACACCCGCAACACGAATATAAATCAGTATTTAATAGAAGCTTAATCACAATACCATGTAAAACAATTAATCTTGCGCCGATGAGCCTTGTATTTTTCTTTAAAGACATGCATTATTATTTCATCTCATTTAACGATTCTCATTTCGTTTGAACGTTCTTTGTCATACTCTATAGTTCTAGTACACAAAGGTGAATCCAAAAGCGAATATAGTGGTATTATAGTTTAAAGTAACAAGTAATTAAACTTTTTAAATTTAATTAATAAAAAATTTTGAAATAAATTTGAAAATCAATGCAACCAAAATCATTGTCCTTGATAACCTGTGTATCTTGAAAGTATTACATGGTATCATCCATAAAAAAAATTAAAAAAATTTGAAAGATTATCATTGAAGTAAGTTATGAGTTTTTTTTTTTTTTTTGAGGAAAAGTTATGAGTTTTATTTAGGATTTCATGGGACATATTTTATTGCAAAATCTAGTCATTCTACAAGCAACCAAGTAACTCTAATTCAAGTATTAATACCACGTATGATCATAATTTTCTTAATACTTCTACCCTAAGAAACTATTAGGAAAAAAAAAACTATTCATAGGAATCAATGTAAAAAATTATTATCTATGTGTAAGAATGATAATAACTGCAAATAAAAAAAAACAACAAATGCAGTAAAATTTCATAGACATTAGTGAAACACTATTTTTTTTTTTCTTTTGATTCAAACAATCATATTAAGCCAACTTGAGTAAAAGCTCAAGAATGCTATAAAATTTGGCAAACGATAATTTATAAATGTATTTTAAATTATATATGTAACAATAATTGAGTATAACAAATAGATAATCTAGAATTGTATCTAAAATGATATAAGAGAGGAGACGTCACACGACGACGGTAGCATGAAACTTTGATTTTAAATACATTATATATTAAGGGGATGTAGCTCAAATGGTAGAGCGCTCGCTTTGCATGCGAGAGGCACGGGGTTTGATCCCCCGCATTTCCATTTTTTTCAATCAATAGTTATATTGATTAATAGGCACAAATTATAATACCTAAAGTTAAAACATGAAACTGAAGTTTTTACTATACCTTGCAGTAATTTATATTGCATGCGAGAGGCACGGAGTTCGATCCCCTGCATCTCCATTGCCGAAATCATCCCGTGATCTTATAGCTTGAGGAGTACCCATATGAGAGGCTAAATCTGAATCATCACTTAAACAATCACCATATGGGGGGAACCACTAACGAGAGATCCAGGGCGTGCTTCATTCCTTCCTGGAACATTGACTTGCAAATTGACCATGTGAGCTACCATGTCTTCCACTTGTTCGCTCAAACCACGTTGACCTTCTTGGAGTTTGAGGATAGCTCTCTCTGGTCTTCTTTGATGTTCCGTATCTATTTGGAACAAAGGGTAAGTAGGGGAGTTATTCCAATCATTTGAAGATTTATTCCAACGACATGTCATTTATGGAGTTTGGGTTTTGTAGGTTTAAAGATGATTGGATGGAGGCTTAGCGTTATTTGTGTTTATGGTTTTTGGAAGAGTTGTGAGAGGCATTTTTTGTGGAGGGAAGATGGCGTGAAACTGGCAAAAAAGTAATACGTACACCATTGTTAAAACTTAAATGGAGCTTATAACCATCAAACGAGACAGCCACAAGTGCACATGCAAAATCCAACAATTCAATGATTAAAACTCAACAAAACTCATTCAAATCAACCATAAATCCTCATCAATCATCCATGTATTGATCAAAAAACTTATAACACCGAAAAGAAACCAAAATCACCAAATAACCAAATACTCAAAAAATTTAGATATCCTTGACTCAAATTCCTCCATGTGTTCAGTTCAACTCCAAACGACATCAAACCATGTCAACAAATTCATAACTCATCTGGGCATGTTCTAAGATTACTTAAGAACGAAAATCGCATTAAACTCAAGCATAAACATGCCAAAAATTAGAAGCACAACTCAACAAAATCAAACAAATGATTCCAAAACCCTATCAATCATTAACCAATGATTTCACACTCTAAAACACACATTCGGATACCAAATTACCCAAAAAACACTAATAGAGCCATCAAAAGAAATTAAACATCAAGCATAAAATTGCACAGAACTTCGATCAAGGAAATCAACATACTCAACCAATCTAGCTCTCTTAAGCTCTGATACCAAATTATTCGATTTCCATATGTAAAGATTGAGATTTATAATGGATAATGAACTGAGGATAAAAAATGGAAATAACTTGATCAAATTCCAACCACAACCCAACACAAACCTCCAACATATGATCACAATATGATATCTACTAATTTCAACACCAAAAGGCTCCCAGTCACTAGGGGTGGAAACGGTGCGGTGCGGTGCGGTTTCGGTGCGTCGAAGCGGTGCACCGGATGAAACGGTGCGCGAAAACCATAAACCGGAACCGGAACCGAATCACCCGGTTTTTAAAAACCGGTGCACCGGCTTTAACGGTGCGGTTTCACCGGTGAACCGGAACCGCATAAATTTCTATCAAACATCAAAAAATCTTTATTTAATCAAAAAAAAATCTCTATTTAATAAAAAAAAAAAGCCCAACCCAATAACACATTAACACCTAATTTTCTTTTTTTTTAACTAGTTAATTTATATTATTTTTGTATTAATTTTTGGGTAGAATTTTTTTTTTAACCAAAATTTATATATATATATATGTATTTAATTATATTAACGGTGCGGTGCCGGTTCCCCATCGGTGTGAATATCCCAAACCGGAACCGCTCCGTTTAGTATCCGGTTTTTCCGGTGCGGTGCACCGGATTTTTAAACCGGTTCGGTGTTGCCCGTTCCCGGTTTTTTTTATCCGGTTTCCGGTTCGGTGTGCCGGTTCCGGATTTTTCTTCCACCCCTACCAGTCACACAACAACAAAGAAAATAGAAAAAACTACTATGAAAATAAAATAGATATGATCAACTACAAAGAAAGCTCACTAAGTTGATCTAGATCCTCCAAGGAAGGAACACAATTGAAAATGCACTAGGTCCACACCTCAAAGAACCAAGATATCTCCACCAAGCCTCAACTCTAACGAAGAAATTCCAAAATCACCACCATTAGCAATGGATAAAGCAAGTTTAGAGGTTTTTGTGAGGGGTTTCAAAATTCCCAATTTCATTTATCATCATAAGTTGGTTGCCTTCCTTCTCAAATGTCTTTGATTATATAGGCCCAAGAAATGAGCCAAGATCAAGGGCCTTTATTAAGGGCCTTTATTAACCCAAGAAATGAGCCAAGATCAAGGGCCTTTATTAAGGGCCTTTATTAACCCAAGAAATGAGCCAAGATCAAGGGCCTTTATTAACCCATTACAAACCAATGGCTAAGATTAAACATATATAATTATCATATATGAAGAGGGGGTAAAAACAAAAAAATTACATAGGGTGGGAAAATCCCACAAAAGATAGAAGAAAATGTTGGAAATATTTCAAGAGTATAAGTTAATTATATAGCCTAAGGAATTTTATGTAACAAGTATAAGGATCATATATAAATTAAACATCAAGAATATGATCAACACGGGTGAATATGAGATCAACATGAGTCGTGTTGGTCTCCAGAGAGTAAAGGAAATTGTTCTGGGCTCAACACGGGTCGTGTTGAGACAACACGGGTCGTGTTACACCCAACATGGACCGTGTTGATCCAACACGGACCGTGTTGATCCAACACGGACCGTGTTGGAACCCAGAATCAGTTTTAATGACTAACGGCTATATAATCTTATGTATTAAGTGTATGATATCAATATTAAGTCTGATATTATATGTATTCCAACAACTATATTAGTTGACCAAGTCAAGGTCATAATCCATCATTAAGGACCTTAATTATATCTTTGACTAAGGGGTGTAATTAGAGTTGGATTAGGTGGGAAGTCTCCTAGAAATAGGAGATATTCCCAAGCCATTTGAGATGGAACACAAGCATCTATTCTATTCTATAATCATATCCTCTCAAATATAGACTGCAGCTATACTTGAGAGAATCAAGTGAGAAACCTATGTCTTGAGTGCAACAAGAGCTAAGTTTTATCCCTTTGAACATTTACGGTACAGTAAATAATTCTTAAGGAAAATGAGTACGAGGCCATGACTCTTAGCGTTATCCAAGCAAGTCAAGTTAACCATTTGGTTATTAAGTTCAATCTCCGTCTTGTCACATGTACCGCTAGAAGATCAAGATACCAAGAGAAGATGATGAAGATTCAAACCGTTGTCAAACATCATTTTCCAACAGAAAAAATTACAGCTCAAACAAATTAACAAAATTGAAATTGTAGGCATGGCAGGACTGTGTCAGTCTATGACACGACCGTATCCTATGTTCTAGACATGAGGACATGGGCGTGTCATATGACGACACAGTCGTGTCCTGCATCTTGGAGAAGATGACATTCGAGCATCCAAAGGGTCACAGACATGTCATTAGATGACACAGATGTGACCACCTTCCTGGAAAAGAGGTCACAGTCGTATTGTTTCATTACACGACCATGTCCCCTTTTCTTCATTTTCTTCGAACTCTTCTTAAGGACATGGGCGTGTAGTGACACAGTGGTGTCCCCAATCCTTCTTGTTCATGATCTCCTCCATTGAAGAATCTTCTATCTTTCTCCCATATATGAAATGATGATTTCGCTCCTCATAAACATTGCCCTATACTTGGTCATTTCTTTGTTATCTGATCTGAGTTCAAGTCTAGCTATATAGGGGAAAATTACTTGGACCGAAGGAAAATATCCTAACCGATGTTAATTAACTTCTTGGGACCCTCCCAAGTCGTAAGAGGAACCCATGGTATAAGACCCAAGGGTCAGATACAGATCATTTAATTACTTTGTGGCCTCTAATTATTAGTATTAGTTGCTAAATTTACTAGTTTGTGATCTTAAGAAGTTATACTACTAATTTATAAGATTACAAGGTTGTATCTTTCGGATTAGACAAGGTTATTAGAGTCTAATAAGCTACAAGCTAGTTTTAAGTAAAAAGTTTATTACATTCATCATATTAATATCATTACTAAGCTTTAAATCTTTTACCTTGAGTTTGTATTATTATTATGATTATTATAGTAGTAAATGTGAGATCTTTGAATTTTTATTATCTTATAAAGTTAAAGTTTGAGTCTTTTATAAAAAGTTATTATTTTCAGACCTATCAATTTGGTCGGGCGGGCGGGTTTTGGGTCGACCGTTATTGGGTTTGGGTAAATATGGGTTGGGTGTAATTCGGGTAAATACGGGCGGTGTATTTCAGTTTTTTGTCAACCCAACGGGTTATGATTGCGGGAGTGTGTTTGAACACACTCGTCATCGCCTATCGGCGAAAAAGTTGGACCCGCCAACGCTCGTGAAAACCCGGGTCGGACCATCTGCTCTATCCGTTCGAGTTTCGCAGGTTTTGGAGCAGCAGGAAGAGAGAGAAATCCAACCTTTTTCCGTTTTTTCTTTTTAAAAAATGGTCCTTAAATACTACTTTTTGTACAATATACATAATAAAATATGATTAATTGATTATCTTCTAGTAACGATAGATTATTGTAACTATTTAAACTTAAATTAGAAAAATAACAAATAAATAAGTTGCGCTTATAGTTTAACGTTAAAAATTACAAAGAAAAATCACAAATTCTAATAAAGTTAAGCTTAAAAAATTAATTTTCGGGTCAAACAGGCGGGTCGGGTTTGACCCGCTAATTTTTGGGTTCGGTATACTTCGGCTTTAGTTGAGAAAATCATGATCAAAACCCAAAAATTTCGGGCAGATTCGGGTTCGGGTCAAAAACTGTCAGGTCTAATTATTTTCATTATGTTAAAGTAGGGCCCTTTATTATGTGTTCTAACCCTAAGGTTTACTTATTAGTGTTAGTTAAGTTTTTTTTTTATGTCATGGTGAGCATATTATGACTAGCAATTGCATTTAAGAGTCAAAATTGAAGGCTTGTGGTAAATTGATTAGAGTTGCTTTACTTTTAAGATAAAAAAAATGAATAGGTTGTTTTGGCTGATTATTAGGGTAACTTTAGAATTCGCCATAACTAATAAAATTTGAACTAAATCGAAATATTTGGACAGTAGATGCCTAAAGGTGTTAATTTTAACAGGAACTTGGAATTTCAAGTGTTCTTTGAACATAGAGAGAGTTATAGTTGTTTTACCAAAAAAGTGAAAATATGGACGAATGGTCAGTTTTATTACTTTTGAACTCCTTAGCTTGGATGTTTTAGGTTTTATAGTCAAAACAAAGGTTATGTAGGACTCTCTGAGCTTTCATGAAAGGTATAGCACACCCTCATATGTTTTCGGGGACCAAGCTTTGGCATCTGAAAATTTGAGTTAAGAATATGTCCAATTCAAGTAATTCAAATTAAAAGAAGTAGTAAGGTGGTGTTATGAAAATAATGTTTTAACTATTAGATTGGTCTACCTTTTGGAAGTTAGGTTAGTAAGGGTCCTTTTGGGACGGGTAAGGTTAGGAGTGGCGATACTAACTTTCTGAGGTGGGTTTTAATTAAAATGTATTCGATGATATGTTTGGGTTTAGACCGTGGTGTTAGTCAAGCTCAAGTTAGGAATCAAGCAAGGAATCAAGTTAGACCGTGGGTTTAGACTGTGGTGTATTGGATGCTTTGAACCTTTTTTTGTGTATTTGAACTATTTTTTGAAGCATCCATCGCGCAAGAGACTTTATGTGAACTGAACTATTCTTGTTTTGCAAGTGTGTATTGAGTTGAGTTACAGAACACAGTTGTGTTAAGTGTGGTTTCATTTAGTTTTGAAAATTGGGTTGGATTTCATTTATAACGTTGATGGATGAATCTCCTCAGACATTAAATCTCAAGGTGAAGGTTTAAAACGGTTTACGAGGGATAACTCAGTGACCAGGATTTGGTTCCTATAGGGTTATGGACCCAGAGATCAGGGGATGTCCTGATATAATTTTTGAATAGTAACATCCCTAGCATAATATGTGCACATAGGTCTCCATTGGACCAAGGAATCTGAAATCCCGAGTCAACTCTTTATTAGCCTCTAGTATGCGAGAGATCTAGAACCCCAATTCAAATAGTGATAGACCTCCGGTCGGTCACCCATTTAGTAATGAATGATTCTATTAATGACATTTTTTGTTTACTTCACCAACATCATACTCACAATTCTTAATCTCTAACATTTCATACTCACAATTCTTAAGTCTCCTTCCAACATTTCACAAATACGATTTGAAGTTAATTGAAAGATGGACTTTTTGAAGATCATGTTCTTTTGGATAATTGGAATTACCGAGTCACCTTTAACTTCTTCACTACAATTTTCATCATCTGTAATAAACTCATCTCCTTGTAAGTGTCCAATACCTAATGAATTGGCTTTCATCATATGACTAGTATCTTCATAGTTAGAATCATATTTATTGTCTATGATGATTTCAACAATTCTTTTATTATTACAAAGTCCGAGTTTAAAGGTTTCTTCTTCAGTTATCTCATCATACTCAAGACTTTCGAAGCTTTCTATGAACTAATGATTTTTCTTGTTTTACACTCACTAGCATAATGACTAACTTTGTCATAAGTCCAACATTTGCAGTTACTTTTGCCAGTATCATAATAAGTACTTTTTCTAAAAATCTTCTCTTCTTTGGGGATGGTGATTGCTTTCTCTCGAGTTTTTTACTTGTTTGTTTATTAAAAGCTTTTTTCTTATAACATCTTTCCTGTTCAGGAGCTTCCCATTTTATTGAGTATCACAACAAAATAAGAATTGCTTCTTTATGGTTTGACTTTTTCATATTTAGACATTGACCAATTACCTATCTTTAAATAAAAGCACATCTCATACCAAGGGGCAAGAGTATTGATATGTTTAGGACTCTTTTGTAGTCATTCTTTAAAGTTTTGTTAGATAATGGAATTTATAAGATAAAATAATTTATCATAAAACATAGTCAAATTCATAGTTTTATGACCAATTTTATAGCAAAAGTAATTAAATTCACTAATATAATGCTCTAGATATCTCATATCTAGAATCTTTATACTAATTAACGAGTTTTCATTGATATTCTCTTATCTTTTCTTCCATTTCAAGATTAACACTGATAAATTCCATAAAAAATTCTTTATACAAAACTTTAAACATTTCAGTAAAGTTTTCTATGGCTTTCAATAATTTTTTTTTTTTTTGGAAAATTGGAGGCATTAGCCTAAAGTACAAAAATGATAAACATCTTGACACAAGATGACTCTTAACCATCTTACATTTCTTCTAAATCACTAATAAAGTAAAATGTAAGTGTATTTAAATCATTCTAAAGGTATGTTTCATTATTTTAAGAGTTACTACAACTTATAAACAATTTAAAAATAATTATTTATTTATATTTATTTCATAAATATAAAACTATGTATAAAATGTGGATTTTCTACTACGATTGATAAAATTAGGCTATTATTATATTTTTTCACCTAGCTAATAAATATTATATTATTATAATTGATAAATATATAAAATTATTAAAGAAAATATTAATAAAAGCTACAAAAATGAAAAATATGAACAATTTAAGATGGTTAAGAACTATCTTAAATTAAGATGGTTATCATGGTCCAATACTGAATCCCCAAAGATACCAAAATAGCATCAAAGTCCAACGAGACTCAATCACACACACATCCCATTTGATACGCAGGCCCAATTAAAGTCATGTCTGGCCATATCAAACTATAGAACCGAAAATCTGGAGAGAGGAACTACAATTGCATCGAATACTACTCTCCTCATGACCTCATCCAAATCCAGCTTTTTCTTCTTGGCCCCATAAATTATCATCGTCTTGTTTCACCTTCTCAAGTCCCAGTCTCAGTTGAATGTGATGGTATCATCTTTAAATTTGAAGCCTCTTCAGAACTAGAATCATACCAATCTCTCATTATTTCTTAAAACTGTGTTTTAAATAATTTAGAAAATTTTCATAAATCCAATTGGTATTTAGAGTAAGAACACTACACATTTCCCTTTTTTAATGATCAAATATTTCTTATCTATTGCATGCGTCATCTTGATTTAGCATATAACCAATTTGACTTAAGCTTCGTTTGTTTATATGGTAGGTTGCGGTGCGGTACTGCACCGTATCCTTTAATTTCTATCACACTTTTCCACAATCATTACCAATATATCTTTTTATTTTTCTCTCTCCTTACTTTTCTCCTCTACTTTTCACGTTATCTCTCATCACACACTCCACCTTCAACAACTCACCACACTTTTTCAAATTTCATTGCACCGCACCATTACCATACCACATCAACCGTATTAAAGAACAGAGCCTTATTAGCATAGTTATTAAAATCCTGATCCTAATCTACGATCCTCTGATTTTATGATCCAAAATTTTCGACGCGATTTCACTATCTATATTCCGATCCACGATCCACGATCCACGATCCTACGTGGGTTAATTTCAATTCTTAGGATTCCGATTTTAACAACTTTATTTATTAGAGGGAGAACTACTTCTTTTTAGGTCTTGAAATGTAGGGAAATATTGCAATTGCACCATATGTGTTCCTATAAATATAATTTTATATGTTGATAAGAATCAGTCTCTCTGAGTCTCTGCAGATAGTAATGACTATTGAGGTGACTTTTCTGCATTTAAATCTCCCTAAATTTCAAGACCTATACTAAAAAAAATATTGTTTGTAAATAAAATTTCAGAAATAAAGAAGGCTGAATGTTGGGCAGGTGAAGGTTGAAAGGAAATGGAGAAACCAGAGTGTAAAGGACAGAGGGAATTAAAGAGAACAACTACAGCTGAGATGATGAAAAGTGAATGTGATTAGTTTCCCCAACCAACACCAACACCCCAATAATTTGTTGATAACATTCTTCAATTATACATACAGACACACCATTTCATTGGCCTATCATTAAGGTAACATGACTTACCCACCCTATCCCACATGCATTTTCCTATTTATTCATTATTTCATTCTACCAATCCTTTAACATTCTTATTTATTTAATCACATTTTCTCCTGTGTGGGAATATTAAGAAAATTAAATTTATTGGGCTATTTTTTATTTGATCACCTCTTTTTGGACTATTTTAATTGGCAGAATAAATTATCCAAAATAAGTGGAAAATAAATGGATATTGATGGAAAGGAATCAAAGTTATTTATCTATTAAATTGATACTCGCATAATGTGTATGGATGTATTTATAGTGGTTGTCAACCATAACAACCACGTAACTAAAATAAATCTTATTCGTACACGTGTGAAGTTTTTTACCTTAACCATTAGCTTTCTTATTTAATATAAATTATAAAATATATTTTTTAAGGTTTTAATTTATTTTAAAAAAATTTAAAATAAATATTTTTCAAAATATGCTTATTTACTAGGCAAAAATTTAGAATTAAGATATTTAAATTTTAAAAAATTTCAGAAAATTTATTTTAATTAAGAAAATATATTTTATAATATTGTACTAAATAAAAAAAATGAATGACGAAGATAAAAGTTGACACATGTACGGATAAATACCGTTTTGATTGTGGTGGTTGTCATGGTTGACAACCACTATAAGTTTTTCCTAATGTGTATATATTATGTCAACCATTCATAATAACTTACTATAAGATTATCTAAATTAGGAGTTTAGATATTCCTACATAATTCTCCAGGTTTTTACAAGATAAAAGTATTTAAATCCGTTATTTAGAGACTATCAAATATCAAGCACATATGATGTGGGTGATAAAGGCATCACATAGTCCAAACATTTATGTTTAGATGAAAAAGTAATTGTTTAAATTTGATAATATTCCCACATGATATAAATTTGACAATAAATGTCATTTTGAAGAAGAAAAAAGAAAATTTCCATAAAATGAAGGACATGATTTTCTACATCTCAACCGACCAAGACAAAAAAAGACGAACCCCAAAGTCATGAAAAGGAGTGAACTACTACGAATGTCATTGGCATTCGGCAAGTAAAAGTCTCTATCAAACTTAACTCAACTCTCTTGGGGGAACGGAACATTCACTATTTTTCTTTGAATTTCTTAAATATTTATCACTAACTTAGAAAGCTTTTTCTTCCTAAAAAAACAACCAAAATTGTCATATTCCACTAGGACCGCACTTATTTTGTCCTTTAGCACAACCAAAATTGTCTTTGGGCAATAACAATTTTAAGTTCAAAAATGTATTCCAATTGTATAATATTATTGTGCAGCAGCAGTACAATCAAATAGAGATATTTTGATTTACTAATTTAATAATTTACTGAGGTGTAGGAAAAGTCCAGCATAAATTCACCTTCATGATTCAATATTATAATTTAAATCCAACAATGGAAGAGCATAATAGAAACAAACAGCCCCAAGGGAATGTGTATATATATATATTATATAAAAAATAAACTGATAAATAAACAATAATAAAAGGCAAAAAAAGTACAGGAAAACAATTAAATATATTGAACTTGAACAATAGTAATAGTAATAGTTGTACATGATCATAATTCCAAATTACAAAAATATCACAAACTCCATAAACTTGGACCACATTTTGACATTGCATAATATAATAATGATATTATTTTTCAGAAAAGATAGGGACCAAAGCAAATTTTCTCCCATCTTCCCTCCTTCCTAGATCAAAATCAAGCATAGAAATAAAAAAATTAAGAATTCCTCCCACTTGGTATGGTACTCCTTGGTGTATTTCTTTGGCATAAAAAAAAAAGGAAATTAGTCCTAAATTTCATATACTCTCATACGGGCCTCCTTCATCTTGTTGGGGTAGTAAACCAGTAACAAAATACTAAAATGAAAGAAAAAAAACAATATACTTGATCAATGATCAATCCTCTTTTTTTTTTTTCTTTTTTACTGCA
Organism: Portulaca oleracea; assembly: GCA_029582165.1. Lineage (NCBI taxonomy): Eukaryota > Viridiplantae > Streptophyta > Magnoliopsida > Caryophyllales > Portulacaceae > Portulaca > Portulaca oleracea. Next base: position 10,676,050 of record CM055887.1, read on the forward strand.
AGACTGTCGACCTGAAATTGAATTTTTAGCTATTGCAGCAGAGGGCGAAAATTCCTCCAAAAAATTATATACTACACTAATCCTTTCTACTTTGAAATTGAAGAAAGAATGTGATGGTATCTTACTGGGGCAGGGGCTGATCCAGCTGCATTTGCTCGAGCCATGCACTGATGACAGAGTGATCGACTGAATCCATTGATGCTTTTGTCGCCAGTCCTTCATTAGCACCGTAAACAGGACCACCACCGGAGAGCTTCTCCTTCATCTTCTCGGGAGGGGACTCCTTCACCAGAGACTGTACCCATGAGAGATCCGGTTCTTCTTCCCCGTTGTTTGCAAACTCAAATGGAGATGGTGTTCTGAGTCTGCCTCGACCCACTTCATCTCCTCCGTTCACTGACCAGTCAGCTTTTGCATCCGGTGATCCCCAGTTTGTCCATGAGTTTACCGGGGAACCCACCATGGAGGATGCGTGTTTGGCTGCTCCGAGACTCCTTGAGCTAAGACTACGCATCTGCAGCTGCTGCTGTTTTTCGCGAAGGGCTAAGGCTGAGAGGCGAGCGCTCATTGGTGAGATTGGCTCGACACTTCTTGGTGAGGAGGAAACGCCGAAGGAAGAAGCATGCAGCAGAGGATTGGAAGTATTGATAGGTGCTAGCAAGCTCTGCTGTTGCTGGAACTGGTTCATGAGTGCAGATTTGTGGGTTGGGGAGAACACGGCTCCAGCTTGGTCAGAGTAACGAGGTGACGATGCGATTTCTGTGCAAAACAGCTCTTCCAGGTTAGCAGGTGCCAGGGTCCTTGACCGAGCAGCACGGAGCAAGGAGGGTGGGTTGGACCGAGACTGTGAAAAACTAGCCAGGTCGTCCAGCAACTGCTGCTGCTGCTGGGCTTCGAAATCGGACAGCATGTTTAGGTCTTCCGGTGGGATGTCTCTGGCACTAAGAGAGGATCTCAGACGGCTTGACTGAAGGTTGCTTCCCGGAGGAAGGTGGAGGGTTGGGACGTTTTGCTGGGACCAGGATGCCGTTGGGGACTGCGGCGAAAATGGGGAAGGAGACATGGCTGAGATGGATGAGGGCGAGCCCGGGTAGAGATTCATGGCTGCTGCCATGTCCATCACTGCACGAGGTGAAGGCATGGCTGAGCCTGTGGACATGTACAACGGCCTCAGCTCTTCGGGAGTGTGGGCGAAAAAGCATACCCTCCTGTTGCAGGCAACCCCATCCTTGCAGAGCCTGGTTCTGTACTGAGCAGGATGTAGCCAGCACTCAAACACCCCGTGTGCGTACTCACACATGTCACCTCTCCTACAAGCGCCCTTGCGAAAATCAGGGCACGGGACGCAGCTGTAGTGATACTTCCTTGGGTCTCTCCTGCGCGCGTTTTCTCCTGGGTGGACGAAGGGGCACTCGGTCCAATCGTGAGAGTATGCACGAGAACAAGGCCGGATCTTGAAGGAGAACATCCGGAACTCGTCAGTCGCGTATATGCTGTTGTTGATGTCTGGCAGAGAAGGGTCTATCGGGTATTCCTTCTTTTCTGGGAGCTGGTTCGCTGGGAGGCCATTGGAACTTGTGGTCTTTGGTGATGAGGCCGAGTCTGAGGGCGAAGATGGAGAACCATTGTCCGGGGACGACGAAAGAGGAGGCGAGCTGGAGCCTGAACTTGTAACTGATACAGACAGCTTTGCCCCGAAAAGGGAGTTGTTGTCAGAGGAGCTGCTGTTTGCAAGAAGGAATTCTAGCAGAGCCCTCTTGCTAGGAAGCTTGGGAGGGGCAACAATAACATCAAACGGGCGAAGACCATTTACATCCACAGCATTCGGGTCAGCACCCGCTTCCAAGAGAAGCTTGACAGCCTCATCAGCGTCGACGGATCCTCCGGAAGCTGCACAATGAAGGGCCGTGCTCTTGTCAGGAACATCAGAAAAGTTGACATCAAGCCCAGGATGGGCAAGCATCAGCTTCAGAACATCCAGGCTGCCGTACGTGGCAGCAATCATAAGCGGAGTGCGCTGCTCGAGAACCATCTGTCTCGAGCCCTTTTGGCGGCCATACCACAAACCCGCCTCAAAAACAGCAGAGTCATCGACGTCCAAGGCCTTTGTGAATCCCTCGAGATCATTATTGGCAGCAAGTTCAAGCAAACTGGGGAGCTGATTCGCCTCCTTCATCGTGTTGGTAGAGTTGCTTTCAACAGGAGATTGTTTAGAATTCGATGTTGTATTTGATTGCTCAGGGCCACCACACATACTCCAAATTTAAGACAGAACTGCACAAACAAGATAACAATATTCGATCCGATAAGATGCCCAGATGGGAAATCAGATGCCCATAACAACAACATATTCCACAACCCACTTAAGTTAACATCACACAGGCAAAGTAGAGTGTAGAATAAAGGGCCAAAATCCAAAAATAACAAGATTCCTTAATCCTACTAACTGCTAATTATTCCTTCACAAGTCATGGTCATGATCATGATCTTCTGTACAAATTTGAGCAGAATATTACTAACATAACCACATTGATAGCCTGCAACATGTTGACATATTCAAAGCCTTCCTCCTCTACAACCCAGTAGCAGGAAATCAAATTAAAACCCCAAAAATCGCAAACCCTAGTCCCAGAAAATAACATAGTTTAGGCTCACATTTTGCTCAGTATACTCCCTGTTCAAACTTTGTTTCACAGCAACAAAAGTGAAAAATTCACCCAATAATCAAACAGATACTACTCATTTGTTCAAACGAACAAGAGATCGAGCCAAACCCTAGCTTACTAAACCGGAACTACAGCAATCAATGGCGGCTCAAAACCTCAAAAGTAAACCCAACTTTACAGACCCTATACCAAGTTAATGCAACAAACAAACACACAAATCTTCACCTTCATCTTCATCTTCAAAAACCCATCAAAGAATCGATGTTAAAAAGGGGTAAAAAGGGCAAAAATGGCTGAATAACGTACCTATGAGGACCCGATCCAGCACAAGCAGCGGTTGTAGAGAGAGGTTATGGAAGTTGGTTTTAGGAAACAAAATGGGTAAAGATTAAAAGGGTTGGATAGATCGGAAGCAAGGAGCTCCCATCGCCATTGAAGGATGAAATTGATGTCTGATCAGGAGGAGGTCACTCAATCAGAGGAAGAGAGAGAGAGAGAGAGAAAGAGGGAAAGAGTCACTGCACCTGTTTGCTTGAGATTGAAATTAAATGGAATGAATTAATGAAGTGGGTTGAAGAATTTGAGATGAATTTATTTTTCAAGTGAGAGCAAAAATCTTTCAAGTTTGAAGGGAGAGGGGGAGGAGAGGCGAGGGTTCAACAAGAGGGGGAAAATGGCATTGAAATTTGGAAGAAATTAAATTCAAATGAAATGAAATTAAGTCTTCAGGGGATGGAGGGAGAGTGAGTCAATGTGAACTTAACTTTTTTGTGTGAAATGACTGGATAGTGCAATCAGAGTGGGATTTATTTATTTATTTATTTATTTATTTATTTATTCATTTAGTTATTTAAGCTACTCTCTGGACCCCACAAATGTGTACTAAACATGGGCTATTTTAATTTGGACCATGTTTCAGTGGATTGATTTTTTGGTTTTGTATTTGAGTTGGATTATTATTTTATTTGACTTAATTTTATATTTTAACTTTTCTGTCAGTTATACTAATCTTATCAAGAGAATTTTCTAATTATAATTATCATTAATAGAGAATGATAAGATAAAGTTTTAGGATATTTCTCATTCCAAGCGATGCCACCCCAGACCTCCTCAAGCTTATCGTCGGTCGTTGTCCCAATCGCCTAAGGGTGGTTTCGAGGTTGGCAGCGGTCGTCCACCGGAGGATAAGGGCCACATTGTACTCCATGGAAATAGTCGATCTGAAAATGCAACCATGTTGGACGTCTCGGGAGGATAAAGTGAGGCTAATCTGAAAGTTAATATAGCTGACATTTGGGGGTTGGGGCCCAATAAATCCAGGTAACATCTAAGACTCAAACGTTGTGTGTACCAATAATCCACATCTGAATTATTTTGTTAGCAATAATGTTATGTGGAATGTGTCGGAAGATGAAGTACTATCTGATGATGATGTCGAACCTAAAATAAATGATCCACTATGTCCTCTCATAATCTTAACAATGGTCGAAAAGAGACCAATTAGAGCCCCATGGAAAAATGATTTGATTGTTAGACTCTTTAGCAAGGGGGTAGGATATGGCCACCCGAAAAATATTCTCCAAACCAAGTGGAACCTTAGGGGGGACTTTTCGTTTATAAACATTGGAAATGACTATTATGTTGCTAGGTTCTCTTGTCTAGAAGACTATGAGCATGTCCTCGTTGTGGGCCTGGATGATACGGGACAACAATTTGGTAATCCGCAGATGGTTCCTCAACTTCTCTCAGAAGGGGATTGCATTTCCACACTTACAGTGTGGGTGAGAGTCCCGAACCTGAGTGTGGAATACTTCCACAAAGATTTCTTAATGCAAAAAATAGAAGCAAGAATTGGCAAAGTGGTCAGGCTAGATGAAACCACGGAAATGGGGAAATGGGGAAATTCACTAGACTTTGTGTAGAGGTGGACTTAACCAAATTGCTCCTATTAAAGTTCCGCTTGAATGGGTGCACCTATCGAATACAACATGAGGGGCTAAAGATGATATGCTTCCATTGTGGGAAGCAAGGACACAAAGTGGAAACATGCTCTAAAAAGAACCCTCCTACAGTAGAGGACGGGCAGCCAGAAAAATATAAGGCAAAACCTCCAGAGGAGGCTGAGCTGTATAGAGGGCGGATGAGAGTCAAGAAATTTACTAAAAAGAAGAACAACACACATGGTGGCCCAACCAGTGCGCAAGAGAACAATAGACTCATACAGGGCGGGGAGGGAACTCTAGAAAAGAACGCCCTAGATCGAGAAGAAGGCCCTCGAGAGCAGAATGGGGAACAAAGGAAGTTTGTCCTTCAAAAATCCTCAAGTAACAAGTAAAACCAGTCAGGGTCACGATTTAACATCCTGGGAGATCTGGAAAAAGAACATTTGGATGATCAGGGATTGGAAGAAGTTCAAATGGATAACCGAGAGTTGACCGAGGAGTGTCCTCAAGGGAAGAATAGCCAAGGAGACGCGACGGTTGAAATGATAGAGAAAAGTCAGTTCGAGCTGCAGGAAAATACAACAAGTTCGTACGAGGCCCCCACACCCAACAAAGCTCCTATACCATATGGGTTTCATGCCCTCTTTTTCCAAAAATTATGGGCTGAAGTTGGAGCCTCGATAATTCAATTGGTTATCAATGCCCTAAAAAAGGGGAAATACTGCATTAGCTCAACCACACCCACCTCTCTCTAACCGCTATGGTGCCAAATCCTCAAATGGTGAAACAACTTAGGCCTATTTGGTTGTGCAATGTAGCAAACAAAATCTTTACCAAATGCATTCTTAACACACTAAAACCTATTATGTCAAAGCTTATCTCTCCAACGCAGTCTAGCTTTGTTCTTGGGAGGAAAATTGGAGACAATATTGTGGTTATGTTGGAGATCATTCATTCCATGCAAGGAAAAAATGGAAAAATAGGATGGATGGCTATTAAGCTCGATGTTCAAAAGGCCTATGACAGAGGCAACTGGAGGTTTCTTAGGGATACCCTCATTGAAATGAAACTCCTGAGATCGATGATGGAAATCATCATGGCTTGTGTTCGAACATGCGATATGAGTATTCTTTCGAATGGTGAAGCTACTGAGAGTTTTCGTCCCACTAGAGGAATAAGACAAGGGGACCCACTATCCCCCTACTTGTTTTGTGGCCTAGAGTCTTGAGGTCCGAAACGGAACATGGATAGACTTCCCAACCAGCAAAAGAGGCCCTAGAGTCTCAAATCTCCTTTTCATTGATGACCGTGCTTTTTGTTGAGGCATTCCAGGACAAGCAGAGGTCATAAAAATTTCTTGGATCCATTTTGTGCGATGTCAAGGCAAAAAATAAGCCTCAACAAGTCAAATGTTTATTTCTCTCCAAACACGCAACCAGATATGCAAGGGATTGTTTGCAATATCCTTAACAATAGAGAAACGAAGGATTTTGGGAGATATCTTGGGGTCCCTACCTTTCACAAGGGAGTCACTTGGGTGACTCATCAAGGTGTATTGCAAAGAGTTGGTGCTAGACTTGCAGGGTGGAAAGCCCGATGTCTTTCATTGGCAGGCCGAATTACCCTGATTAAATCAATAATTAATGTCATCCTGGCTTATGCGATGCAAACGGCAAAAATCCTAAGATCAATATGTGATGACATTGATGGAAAAAGTAAGGAAATTCCTTTAGGGAGGATTTGGTTTATATTCTATGCATGATCTCAATTTGGCCTTCCTACAAAGCTTAGTTGGAGATTCTTAACAAATGAGGAGGCTCTTTGGTCGAAAGTCTTGGCAGGAAAGTATTGTAAAAATCACTCTCCTTTGCCAATAAATGAAATCACACCCTACTATAAATCTTCAAATGCATGTAGAAGGATAACAAAAACACAAGATTTAATTCTAAAAGGCACGATGGTCTCTTTGGGGATAGCCAAACAACCCAGTTTTGGCTTGATAGGTAGATAGATTCTCAACCACTTATCGATGCCACCTTGCCAATGATCATCGAAAGTGAGAGCATGAAGATGATGGTTTTGGGGTCTTACTAAAACTAGCGTCGAAAGTGAGAGAATGAAGTCTGGAAGGATATGGAAGAAGCTGGGGTAGGGGGTCGAAAGTTACGCCAACTTTTCCATGGATGGTTTTGGGGTCTACTAAAACTAGCGTCGAGAGATGACAAGCAACCAGTGGCTTTTGTGGTGACCTTGTGGAACATTTGGTTATGGAGAAACCAAGAGACATTCGGGCGGCGCAATGACATCCCAATCAGCTTGGGCCAATGCCTGTTGGAAGATATAGCTCGGGTCCAAGAAGCCTTTATGGTTGGAGAAGGCAAAAACATGGCCTGGAGTTACTATCTTGGAGAGCCTAGAGATCACATATTGCATTGGGTTGGGCTTGGGTTGGGTTGGTACTAACTGTACGCTGATAGTTCAGCGAGGGGTGATCCAAAGCTTGGAGAAGCGAGCACCGTGATTTGTGGGGCAGCTAGAAATTGGATCCGAGGCTTCACTAAATTATTGGGTGCAACAGCGACCCTAATAGCGAAGCTTCATGTATGTCATAGAGGGCCTCAAACTTGCAAGGGGTATGGACATACAAAGCCTTGACCTGAATGTGGATTCAATGGTGGCCCATCAAATAATAACTAAGCCAGGACATTACCACCACGCAAGTCTCAACAACTTAGTGGCCTAATGTAAATTTTGGCTCAACATGGAAGGATGGGACGTAGATATGATTCTTTGCTACCGAGAAGCGAACTAAGTTGCCAACAAGCTTGCTAAATCAGCGTTCGAAAATGAGAATGTTAATGTAAGCTATCTGGAAGAACCTCCTATAGAAGTGCAATATCTCCTCCATGTGTATTGAATGCGAGCATGTGGAATCTATACTATGTAATTCAGTTTCTTAAGTTTTGAAAAAATTTTGGGGCCTTGCCCCAACCTTTACCACCAACAAAAAAAAAATCAAGACCATTTCCTCAGGAAAATTTTGTGTTGAGTTTAATTCAGTTCGTATCAGTTAGAAGTTTAATTTCAGTTTCAATTGGGAGTAATCAATAAATTTTGTGCCCTTGCCCCAACCTTTACTTCCATTTATATGTATTATTATAGTTATAGAAATCAATCATGTAATTTTTTTCAATTTAATTTACAAATATATAGATTTTATACAATGGCAAGACACTTACGACTCGTTTGACATGCAACGGGAATGAGAATGAGAATTCATAATGGAACTGAGAATGAAAATTCAGAATGGGAATGAGAATTAAATGTCTTTATGAATTATCAACCTTCTTGTTTGTTATGTAGTAATTCAAATTGGGAATAAGATTGGGAGTAGACACACATTGATTAAAATATTATTTATTAATTTATGAATGTTTTAATAAATTGAAATGGATGGAAGGTCATAATTGACACACATTTACTTCTAGAAAATCAATTACCATATGAAAAAAAAAAAATTGAACCCATATAATTATATCTATAAAGAATTATATATACAAGCACACATATAATTATATCTACAAAGAATTATATATACAAAGAATATATTGTCTAACTAATTTATAAAGGATTATATTTATACAACCGTGATTCAATCAAATTGAAGGAAGAAGATGACTTATATGATAGACCAATTGTTGACGGTTGTCGTAAAATTCAATAATTCAACTTGCGGCTACATGTGTGTATGTAGGTATGTGTGTGTATGTGTGTGTGTGTGTGTCTATACACACACACACACACACACACACATGAAGATTTACTATTATATTAATTATAATTAATATTTAATTAATACAAGGAAAAGGCCTAAATCCTAAACTGCATTAGTAATATCTCAATTGAAGGAAACATAATAACAATAATATTTAATTAATATAAGCAAAAGTAATACATGTTGGTAACGGTAGGCAACAAGCTTGAGATAACTAAAAGAAAAGGAATGAATAAACGTGAGTTTTTATTTTTTAAAATAGGGGTAGTTTTGGTATTTAATAGTGACTAACGAATTCTCAATGTCAATTACCACCTCCCTTATGATAATATATTATTGGGAATAAATCCCTTCTATTCTTATTCACATCGCCCTTTTTTAAATTATCATAAAACAAACATGAGAAGTCTACTCCCTATCCCTCTATTTCCATTCCCGGCCAACCCTCTATTCCCTCTTACCAAACGACCCGTTAAGATGTGTCTTTCCCTAAGGGTGCGTTTGGTTGGTCAATCAACCCGGGGAAATGGTCAATTTTCCCGGGTTGACTCATTTTCCCATGTTTGAATGCGGGTTGACTTCAGGAAAGTTTTCACGATGAGCCTACCATTTTCTCCATTTTCTAGGGAAAATTTCCCTTAGGGGGGCTAAGGGAAATTTTTCTCTGGGAAATGTTTTCCATGAAAAACTTCCCATGAGAAATTTTCCCCGGAAAAAATTTTCCGGGGGTCCTACCAAACACTCTCCAAGAGAATTATCATCTTCGTTTAGTTTTTTTCCCCTATGGTCTAGTTGTTTTTCACGTTTTCCACATTTCATTGGTGCAACCTCATAGTGACTACAAAATTAGAATGAGTTAGAAATCTGCCAGTGTATATGATTTGTTAATTAAAATTAAATGACAAAAACAAAGTTGTTCAAATATATAAACTTTATTGCAATTTGTGCTTTCCAATCGTAAAGATACATTTTAAATCAACTGATTACTAAAAAGTGACTTTTTAGGGAAGTTTTGTGCATATATTAGCTGGAGTTAGTTGTAAACATAGAATTATGTACAATCATTTTCTTTTGCCATGTCCACATAAAGTTTCATAATTTTCTTTAATCATATTTCTAATTTTGTATAACATATAACACGACATTCAAAATAGATAATGATGTTGTTATTGTGCTATCAAATGCAGTAAACTAGTTATGTAAACACAATGTAGTGCTATAAGAATTGTTTTGAGTATGAGCTCTAATTTGTAAGGTTTAAGAAAATTTGGATATATGCAACTTTACTCATTATTATTTATGGAGACACTAACTTTATATGACCCACTAAAAATAATTTGAAAAGACATATTAGAGTTGAAAACTTTTACAAAAAACGAAAAATTATATGAGATAACAACTAAATTTTTGGCTCAGAGTATGCCAAACTTTTAACATATTTACTTTGACTAACGACAGTAGCGTATGAAGTAGCGTTTTGCATCTTGACTGTATTAAAACTCTATTTTGTAAATTTTAGCTTTAGGTGAATTAGCGTTTTAAACTAGCGGATAGAGTTTGTACTAGCATTTTATACAAATTATGAAACGTTAAGAATTGTAACGTCTAAGAATGCAAAATAGCGTTTGAGGCTGCAATTACCGAAAATGCCCTCAACCTCTATTGCATATTACACGTCCTGGCATTGCTATAAAAATCATTGCTTCCACTAATTGCCTAGCCTCTGCTACTCATCTCCAATCTCTCACCCTATTTCTAAAGCATAGAACAACAGTGAAACAATCTCCTTTTTCAGAATCATTGAACAAGAAATTACATATCATCCTTTTCGAACATGGCACTGCCTTTTGGGAAAATTCTTTCCCAATTTCAAATCAAATTAATATGCAAATTTGAAGATTGGGATTGTATGTTGTTTGACTTGGCTCTGGGAATTGGGCAAATTAATTTGAACCAAAAAGAAAATATTAATTTGAAGCTTCAAATGACATTGTTGGGTTAGTGGCCCAAATTCTCTTGACTCATTATTTGGCAAGTTTCCTAAACCTGCTTAAACACTCCAAGTTAGGAAATTATTTTATTTCCTAATTATATTTAGATTAGTTTCCTAATTGTATTCTAAAACCTAATTGTATTTGGAGTAGGAGTCTAGCCAGATTTATAGGAAGTTTACCCCTATAAATAGAGGTCTTTATTCACCTTGTAATTATGCGCTAAACAACCAATGTAGTCGATGTGAGAGCCTTCAAAACTCCCCACAAGGGAGATACAGTGTTATTTCTACATCTTCACCCTACTCATCCCTAGGTTATGAGAGTCTACTAGAGTTCACACATATATTTTACCTCTTGTAATATCTCCTGTTTTTACTAGTGGATATTGGTTGTCGCCCATGGGTTTTTCTCCGAGTTCTTCGGTTTCCCACGTAAAATTACTGTCTCATCCTATTTATCCTTGCCATTCTCTATTACTATCCTCGATTACATAATCATCGTGTATTTCCTTCCGCTGCATATATTACTCTATTTTACACCCTACCAACTGACTAACAACTAGCAATCAGATCTGAATCCGATCCCTAACAAGTGGTATTAGAGCTAGGTTCAATGAGATTCAGATCCTACCGGAGTCAGGATAAATTCCTTCAAGAGCCGGATCATACCGGAGTCAGGATAAATTCCTTCATGAGCCGGATCCTACCGGAGTTAGGTTAAAATCCTTCAAGAGGCGGATCATACCGGAGTCAGGATAAATTCCTTCAAGAGTCGGATTCTACCGGAGTCAGGATAAATTCCTTCAAGAGCCGGATCCTACCCGAGTCAGGTTAAAATCCTTCAAGAGCCGGATACAGCCAGATTCAGTCAAATTTCTAATCCTACCGAAGTCAGGTGAAATTCCTTCAGAGCCGGATACAACCAGATTTAGTAAACTTCTAATCCTGCCGGAGTCAGGTCAAATTCCTTCAGAGCCGGATTCAATCAAATTCAGGATGAAGTCAGAATTTGGTTATTAGATACGGGGTGATAGAGTGTTGTTAACAGGATGACGTCGAGAAGTTCATGGGCAAGATAAATTTCAGGGTTCTTTGACGGTAATCGAAGAATTTGTTCCAAGGTGGAGATTGTTGGGTTAGTGGCCCAAATTCTCTTGACTCATTATTTGACAAGTTTCCCAAACCTGCTTAAACACTCCAAGTTATTGGTTGCTATTAGGAAATTATTTTATTTCCTCATTATATTTAGGTTAGTTTCCTAATTGTATTCTAAAACCTAATTGTATTTGGAGTAGGAGTCTAGCCACATTTATAGGAAGTTTACCCCTATAAATAGAGATCTTTATTCACCTTGTAATTATGCGCTAAGCAACCAATGTAGTCGATGTGAGAGCCTTCAAAACTCCCCATGAGGGAGATACGGTGTTATTTCCACATCTTCACCCTACTCATCCCTAGGATATGAGAGTCTACTAGATTTCATACATATATTTTACCTCTTGTAATATCTCCTTTTTTTACTAGTGGATATTGGTTGTCGCCCGTGGGTTTTTCTCCGAGTTCTTCGGTTTCCCACGTAAAATTACTGTCTCACCCTATTTATCCTTGCCTTTCTCTATTACTATCCTCGATTACATAATCATATTGTATTTCCTTCCGCTGCATATATTACTCTATTTTACACCCTACCAACTGACTAACAACTGACAATCAGATCTAAATCCGATCCCTAACAGACATGTTTGATTTTTTATGCAAAAAATTACTCGGAGGTACCCTAATTTTTGGTGAAATATTTTTCAGGTACCCCAACTTTTCAAAACTCATTTTGGGGTACCCTTTGGGTTAGTAATTATTAGGTGCTTTTCCGGTCATTAATTTAGTTAATTGACCAAAATACCCTTATTCTTCCATTTTTGAAGAAATGCCCTTGAAGAAGAAAATAAGGGTATTTTGGTCACTTAATAAAATTGATGGTCGGAAAAACACCAAATAATTACTAATCTAAAAATTAAGGGTACCTCAAAATAAGTTTTGAAAAGTAGGGGTACCGAAAAATAGTTTCCCCAAATATTGGGGTACCTCCGAGTAATTTTTTATTTTTTTATGTGACAGAGGGAAATCGATTACTATTCTTGTGCATGTGTGTGCTTGGGTTTTTCTGGTTGATGGTAATAGTAGTTGGTCAATATTATATTACTTAATCTTTGCATAATAATAATAATAATAATAATAATAATGTCTTTTTTGGTCATTTTTTATTAATCAGCTACTCCAACCGCTAATTTTATCGAACACAATCTTTATAAATAGTTATTTAAACAGTTATCAGCTATCTGCTAATTTCCAACAGCTATCTGCTATCTCAAAAGCTATACGCTACCCCAATAGCTATCCGCTACTTGATCCGCTCTTTTTGCCGAACACGGCCTAAACTAGAACTGAATTCCGACGTCGCAAAACTGACTTGGCACCCTTAAAAAGTTTGGACTTGACTGAAAATAATATAAACAGAATGAACCAGATATTAACCCACTGCATCTTTGAAATTTTAAAGAGTGTCAAGTTATATTAGCTTTATGATGTAGGAATTCACTTATGGTTTAGTCAAAGTAAAATAGTAAATATGTTAAAAGTTTGGCACACTCTCAGCTAAAAAGTTAGTTTGAATTATTTTCAACCACTCAACTCTGACTTTGGATTATTTTAAGCCAAAAACTCAATTAATTATCATGAAACCATACAAAACAAATTACTCACCAATAAGTGAGTAGTTCATTTGATATTTTGGTGACCTTCCATCTCGAACGTTATGAAAATTCCACATAATTACATATCGATAAATAGGGTCATAAATCAACCTTTGAATTTGGGTTTAGACATCTCCTCCCTTGAGTTACTAAATCTAATTTGTATACCTCTAATATAAAGAACTTCAATTCAAATGATCCAAACTTACCTCGTAAAAAAGAATGCAAAACAAAATTATTCCAAGGTAAAGTAAAGACAACCAACTAGAGTAATAACTTATTATGGTCTGCCACTCTAATTCTAAACATCCCCAGGAACTTCCATTTTGTTATGTTAAAAAAAAAATGATAAATAATTCCCCACTAGGAGAGCAAGGGAGACAAAAGAAAAGGTGGGTCAATACTCAATTGCCATTAAACCGTCCTATAACAATCCTCCACTAACCACTTACTCCTATCATAAATATTAAATCATACCATCCAAAAGTCTTAGCTCTTTTATCCATAAAAAAAAATCTTAAGTATTTTAAGATACGCCTAATTACTTCCTTCAAATATTTCGTAAGGGTGAAGTTCATTGTTTTTCACATATCATCTTATGCCTCATTTTTTTTACTATGGTACCATATCATATTTACTGTAATTTGCCATACTATCTTCAACTACTACATTTTACAATATCATATCACACTTTACCACAATATTAACCTATACACTAATAGGTTGTTAAAATTGTTAGCTTAGTTGTCGATAGGTTTGTTAGAAAATATTTTATGGTATGGGCTGACCTGTTATCTATCTCTTGTACATATGTATATGCTGTGGTATCACTTGCATCAATATTAATGAGAAAACTTTTCTCACTACTTTATCTTTTCACTGCTTCTCTCTCTACCTTTTTGTATACTGTTTACATGGTATCAGAGCTATGGGCATTTTTTTTTCTTTATGAAGATTTCTGTTCTTCACTTTTCTTGATTCTTGAGAGATCGATTTCCTTTCTCTTCGATTCTTTCTTGAGATCTCTTAACTGAGATAGATCTTCTTCTTCTGAGATTGTTTTGCTCTCACTTTCTCTGATTTTGATCGAAAATTATAGTGATTTCGATCACAGAGAAGTCAATTACTGAGATTTATAACTCAGATTTGCTTTACTTACATCCTTCTGATCATCCTGGCACGAGCTTAATGAATGTCAAGCTCGTTGGATCCAATTATCAACAATGGCTGAGAGCCGCGACGATTAGCCTTCATACAAAAGTGAAACTTGGATTTGTTACTACAAAATGTACGAGGCCTACAGCTACCGATCCTCTTTTGGAGCAATGGCTGAGATGTGATGGAATGGTTATCAGTTGGATCCTGAATTCAATTGATCTGAATTTGTCTGAAGCTTTCATTTACAGAAATTCTACTAAAGAGCTTTGGGACGATTTGGCCAGAGTAATGGTCCTCTGTTGTTCAAGATTGAGGAACAGATAAGTCACATTTATTAGAATATTGATTCAGTGATTGTGTATTACACGAAGTTGAAGAAGCTGTGGTATGAATTGGCATACCTGAGCGAAGTTCTTGAGTGCGATTGTAAACCGGCACATCCTAATTGTAAGGCCATTAAGAAGAGTGTGGAGTTAACTCAGCGACAAAGGCTGATAGAATTTCTGATGCATCTCAATGAGGAATATGAGGCTATCAAGGGCCAAATACTGTTGTTAGATCCCTTACCTAATCTAAGCAAGGCTTGCTCCATGGTTGAGCGAATTGAGCAGCAACGTAGAGTTACTGGTGGCATATATTGCACTGGATCAAGGGAAATAGTAGCAACTGTTAGTAGACATCCCTACAGTAAAGGAAAATTTCTTGCTGGAGGCACAAAGAATAGAAGAGAATACAAGGACTCTAAGAAGGTTAAGGCCAACAAATATCGCAGTAACTTTCAACACATAGGATACACAATAGACCAATGTTTCTTGCTACATGGTTTCCCAGAGTGGTAACTCAATTGAAGGACAAAGGAAAAGGCAAATCCAAGGTTGCTGCACATGTTCTTGCAGAATCTGACTCGACACATCAAGAGAGATCCCTGGATGAAGTTAGAGGAGGCAAGAGTACTGGCAACACTGTTAATAATGCCATGTTGCAGGCTATTGCTCAGGAAGTCATGAGGATGATGAAGGGAGATCAGATGGATTGTCAGGGAAATACCTTTGCTCATTTTGCAGGTATTGGCTCTCATTCTAATGTTTGTTGTCTTGTTGGTAATAGTTGTGCTGGTTCTTAAATAATTGATATGGGATCAACTGATCATAAGACTCATGAGAAAGCCTTCTCTAAATCCTTGAAACCTCTTCTTAGACCTATCAATATTACCTGACCTGATTGAACATCAAGATGTGTCACCAAGTGTGGCCAGATTATGTTCTCTGCCTCTATTACTTTCAACGATGTGTTTTATGTGCCTGATATCCAATATAGTTTGCTATCTGTTTCTAAGCTTTTGACTAACCATCAACTCTTTGCTATCTTTTATCTTGACCAATGCATTATCCAGGACCCTTCCAGTAGAAGGGTTGTGAAGATTGCTTCTAAGATTGATGTCTTATACAAGATACCTTTGTTCAAGGATGGAGGTGATAAGTCTGATGAGACAAATAAGTCAGTAGTAGCATCTACTTCTCCTATTCCTCAATTTTCTCTCCTTGTAATTCCCTTACCAGTTCTGTCATTCATGCTAGGTTAGGACATACATCTAATTCTAGTATGAAGCATATTATTTGGTGTAAACATCAAATACATGATGACACTACTTGTGATGTTTGTAGTCTCGCAAAGATGCATAGAATGCCTTCAATAAAAGTACTATTCAGACTTCTCATGCTTTTCAGCTCATTCACATGGATTTATGGGGTCCTTATAATATTGCAAATATCACTAGGGCTCATTATTTCCTCACTATAGTTGAAGATTTTACTCGTACTACTTGGACACAACTTTTACAAAACAAAACCCAAGTTAAACATGCTATTATTCAGTTTTACCACATGCATGGTAGAAACTCAATTTAACACAAAGATTAAGTTGATAAGAAGTGACAATGGCATTGAATTTGTTAACTGGCCCACCGATGATTGAAAAAAGTCCTAGGTGAAGACTTCGAGATATTATATAAGATGTTTAAAAGAAATTTTGCATCAAAGGTCTGTGGTAGGCACCCCCCCCCCCCAACAAAATGGGGTAGCTGAAAGGAAGCACATACATTTTCTTGAAATTGCTCAAGCCTTACGTTTTCAAGTTGGTTTACCTAAGTGTTTTTAGGGAGAATGTATTTTGGCGGCTACACACATTATCCATTATCTTCCCATGAAAAATCTCAATTGGATTTCTCCCTTTGAAAGGCTTTTCAATAAACCACATGCTTACCAGGATTTAAGGACCATAGGATGTCTTTGTTATGTTATCAATTTGAAACCTAAGGTCAAATTTGAACCAAGAGCCATACAGTATATTTTTGCTTGGTTACACTTATGGTTTTAAAGGTTACAAACTCATTGATTTACAACGGAAAAGAATTTTTCATAGTCGTGATGTCAAATTTTCTGAAACTATTTTTTCCTTTCAAACAAAACCCCAGTGAATCTTTGCAAGATAATTTTTCTCCCACTGTCTTGTTTTACCCACTCATCACAAGCCCTCTATCTCTCCTAGTTTAGATACATATTTGTTTGCATCTAGCTCAGATTTTATTCCTCACGACCATCTTTCCACTCTCAGTTCTTCTGCCCATCCTACTCCATTTATTTTTGTCCCTTCACATTGTACTACACCTTCCATTTCATCCACTCACATTTCCTCTCCTTCTTCTGATTTTCCTTCTTCTTCTTATTCTATGGATTAATCATCATCATCTCCCAATATTCTCTCATCTTCTATTCCTTCCTTAGATGCTACTACTCATCCTCGTATATCTCATAGACTAAGACAACCACCTCCTTGGTTACAAGATTTTATTTGTCCATCTAAACGATCTACACAACCCTCTACCAATTCTTCTGACCTATCCCACACTTTCACCACCATTTCTCCAACACCTCACCCTTTATTTTCCTATTCCAATTTGGCTCACCTTTCTCATGATTATATTGTATCTCTGGCTTTTGTGTTGAATACTCCAGAACCTACAACCTATGCACAGGCACAACGATCATTTAAACGGGTAATGGCTATGGATAAAGAGCTTGTGGCTCTTGAGATCAATAACACTTGGATTCTTACTCAACTACCCCAGGACAAAAGGCTTTGTCTAGTAAGTAGGTCTATAAGACCAAATACCGTCCATATGGTTCTATTGAGCGACATAAGGCTTGGCTGGTCATTAGAGGTTTTGAACAAGTGAAAGAGAAAGATTACTGTAGACGCTGAAATTTTGTCATTTAATTCAGCTTTATAAATATTGTAATTTATTTTGAGTTTCTTTTATTTTAGAATAATTTAGAAAAATGTCAAGAATTTTGAAATGCACACATTCTTCACATGTTAAAATCCCCAAAATCAAATTAAGTCAAATCAAATCCCTCTTTATTTTATTTCATTTTTCCTCCATTCTCCAAATCAAATAAAATCATCCTTTATTTGATTTTATCCTCTCAATATTTTCTAATCCACAACCATAAATAAACCTACCTGCACCACTATAAATACACCCTCATTTCCACTCTTTTTCACACCTCAAAGATCATCCTAGGAGTATTGACACTAGGTGATTTTACTTTTCTTCTCCTCCCTCCTTTTTCTTTTTCTTCTTCTTCTCATCATCATCATCATCATCTTGCATTCATAATCTTGGCATTAACTTGAGGTTAGTATTGTTTTTTCTTATTTTATTCTCACTTTGCTATGATGTAAAATTTTACTTAAATAATAATATTGATACTCTAATTAATTTGATTAAATGTAAACTTGTAAATGTTTATGCTTTTGTTCTTTTACTTCATTTTATTATTTGCACTTATTATTTTTATCTTATTTTTGCATTTAATCATTTCATTTGTATGCGCTAAATAATATTGATTAATCTAATTAATTCTCCTCTTCTACTCTTTTCTTTAAATTAACCAATTTAGTAGAGTCCGTTCTTTGAACGGGCGAATTCGAGGGTTTTTACTTTCGAATTCGTAACCTTACCCCCGGATCTGAATCTCATCGTTCGTGGTTTATGAAGTTTAAATTTGAGTTTATTAATTCTCATTAAAAATTAGTTGGCGACTCCTTTTATTTTATTATTTTGATTCACTTGAACATCATAATAAAATACATTTAAATCCTTTAAAGATTAAGACACCTCATTCGGCTCGCCATTCACCGCGCGGGACACCATGGGGATTTTCCCGGGTCCCGCAAATGGCGACTCCACTGGGGACTTACTTTAAGAGGGTAAAACTTGAAAAATCAGTTTTTTAAATTTTTGAGTAGAAAAGGAGAAATTAATTCTTGTAATTTTTATTATTTAGTTAGGCATCAAGCATAGGACCTCCATCTTGATTTGTTATAAATCGGGATGAACCCAAAGGTACCGTTTAGGATTTTAACCCAAATTTTCCTCTCGGGCAAAGTATGCTTCCGACTTCATAAAGGAATGAACACCACATTTCAAGAAGATCGCAAGTTACTTTCCCACTCACGAAGCACTCCAAAATTCTCGGGATTATGAATTCACATTTTCACTTTAATTTTGCGAGAAACGCACGGGTCACATGACTATGAACTCCATAGAATTTGTAGCATTCATCAAAGGGCTCCTAATTCCTTTGCTAGAAATGTTGAACCGCGACAACCCATGTCTTTCACTTCGATCTCCACTACCTATGTGGAGGCTCTCGATTGTCTCCTTAAGGAAGGAAAGATCAAGCTTCCCCCTATTTAAGCTGAACCTGAAGTCAAAAGCAGAACTTGGGATGCTAGCAAGTTCTGTAAATATCATAGAATGCGAGGTCATGACACCGAGAAGTGCAACATTCTCAAGAACAAGATAGAAGAAATGCTCTAATCCGGGAAGCTGTCACCGCCAATCACAGCATAGAAACCCAATTTGAATGTGGTTAAACGGGGTCTTTCCAAAACCCGGAGCTGCAAAGATCAATTAGGCGATCCCCTCATGTTGCGTCTTTTCTTTTCATGGCAATCGTCTTCATTTTCAGAGTCAGTAGGGATATATTCCAAGCAGTTTTTTTATTTTTTATGTATTCATCTTAGCTGCATCAATAAAGATGAAAACTTTCATTATTATGACTCTTGTCTTACCCGCCCCTTCATTTGCTTCTAAACAACTAAGGAAAGAATCTTGTGTTTGCATTCCTGATCTGAATTGAAGAGCTCATTCACCATATGACCATCCAAGTCTGACACATCCATCTGCTCGTTTCCTCCATCTCACATCCCTATCATTTTTTTTCTCTATGTTTTTTTGCCCTAACCTGAGTCCAAGGTTAATAGAGAGAAGAAAGGCTAACTTCACCGCCAAGTGAAGTTAGGCAAAAGGAGAGGGAAAAAAAAAGAAAGGTCAACTTGAACGCTCATCTAACAAGTTGGGCAAAAGGAGAGGTGAATGAGTGAAAATTAAGAGTGAAGCTAACCTGAACACCCACTCAACAGGTTAGGCAAAAGGACAAAACTCAATGTGACCAATAATCTCTACAAGTGAGTCTCCCCATCTAACAAATCATGCAGCTTAAAAAGACATGCCTATGTTAGAAGGCTTCCACCCTTACCACCTACATCATAACCACCTTCATTTTCACTTACCGCTTTACCTACCTTATTACCTTCTCACACCATCTTCTTAACCACCACCACGAACCCGGTCATTCATTTTATGACCATCTCTTTCCTAAATCCATTTAAGCCAACTAATGTGTTGCGAGTGACAAATATCATGGATAAGAGAAATATAGCTTGGGGTTGTCGAGTTCAAAAAAAGAAAAAAAGAAAAAAAATACAAAAAAAGAGAAAGAAGAAAGCAAGAAGAGGCAATTATCGGTTTACATTGGTCACTCGCACACATCCCAAAAAACTTCCCGTCAAACCTTCACACCTATCCTTCCCATTAAACTTTCGACCCGTCTCAAAACTTTTCTTGAGGCATCAGTCGTTTAAAGTTGCACTTGCTAAACTACGAATGGCCTGATTCCACATTAGATACGTAGGAGAACCTCTTTAAGACCCGACCGCTGCAATTCACTTTAGAGAAAATCCATCATCAAATCTTTTCGTCTTTGAGAGATAGAATAAAGAGTGGCTAGCTCGAAAACCTCACCAGGCGAGCTAGGCAAAAGGAGAGGGAACCTTGGTCTCTAAGGACAATGAAAACTCTTTTCACTAAGCACACCCACCTTTTCCCGTGAGACTTGGATCACCCTTCATACCTAAATTCATCAAACCATAACCATTTGACCATCTCTTCCCTTATGAGTTAAACCCACGCGACATGGTACTCCATCTATAGACCATTTCATCCACTTCCATCAGTTCGAACCTTTGTCCATCAAACTACCCATCCATTCACCACTTTGTCTAATACATCTAATCGCTACCCTCACCGAACCACTCACAACCTTATCTCACCCTCTATTTGGGCATGAGCTTTCACTATCTTTTCTATCATTCCCATTTTCACCCCATCACCTTGTGAACTCTTCTGATTCGGTCACTAGCGCATGTATGAGACTCGTCAGTTAATCCCTACTTTCAGAACACCTGAGTAAGGGATAACTCCTTTAGCAGAACAAGATGCCAGCTGCATCAAAAATAGGGCGTTACTTGAAGGTGACACCCACCTAGGTCAATCATTCTGACTCACCTAAAGACGCTTGTTCACTGGTACTGGGGGCTTGGTGCTTACATGTTCCTACCTGTAGACACCCAAAAAATGTCTCATAATTATTGTAATTATTTTTATTTTTATTTTATTTTAGGAAAATGCCAAAGAAAGTGAAATGCAAAAGGAAGAAAAACCCAAAACAAAAAAAATCAATCCAATCCCTTTTTGCACGCAGCCCGAGGCGACAAAAGGTTGGGTTGGGCAGGATTCGGCCCACATACCGCTAGGTATCGTGGGCGGGTTCTGCCCGACCCAGGGCGCCTCCATCCACCTCGGGAAGCGTGCCATGACCTATTTTTTCGCGCAGCGGGCCCGATACTTGGCGGTAGGGGTGTCCAAAAGCGGTTAACTGCTATTACGGTTAATCGCTTTGGCGGTTAACCGCTTTTGCGATTTTAAGTTTTTCCAAACCTAAACCGTAACCGCCTAAAGCGGTTAACCGCTTTTGAAAATCGGAAACCTAAACCAAACCTAAACCGGCGGTTAACCACATTGACAATGCGGTTAACCGTGGTTAACCACGGTTTGCTCCAATTTCTGAATTTTTTTAGGTTAGGGTTTAGGTTTTTTTAGGTTTTTTTGGGTTTTTTTTTTAAAAAATTATATATAATCGGTTAACCGCGGGTAACCGATTTTCCAAAATTCAAAACCGAAACCTAAACCACATATACCGGTTTGGTTAACCGAAACCATAAAAATATAAAATGCCAACCGGTTTCGTTTTACCGGTTTATGGTTTCGGTTTGTGGTTTAGGTTAACCATGGACACCCCTACTTGGCGGTATCACGGCCATTTCCCCCCCCCCCCCATTTTTTTGACCTAAAATCCCAACCCTAATTTCTCCTATAAAAACCCCTCTCATCCCCCATTTCATTCTACACCGAAATCACCCTGGCGTATTGACACTTGGTGATTTCATCTTCTATTCTCCCTCTTTATTTCTCTCATTTTGCATACACTTAATTGGCATCGTTATTTTCTTTTTCTATTCCTTCTCCATTCATATTATGTTGTAACTTGAGTTAATTCTAAACTCGACCTAAATAACATGGATTGCTTGTAAATAAAGATACGTTCTTATTCAATTCTTTTTTATTTCTTGTATTTATTTTTGTCTTATTATCGCATTTGTATGAAACTAAATAACACTAATTACACTAATTAATACTCCATTCTTCTCTTCTCTCCTCTTCTTCTTTCGTTTATTTAATTGGTTTAGTAAAGTCCGTTCGTTGAACGGGCAGATTCGGGAATTTATATTCTCGAATCCGTAACCTTACCCCCGGATCTGAATCTCGTGGTTCGTGGTTTGTGAAGTCTTAATTTTTGAGTTTATTAATTCTAGTTCAAAAAAATTAATTGGCGACTCTTCTTCCTTTTTTCCTTTTTATTTCTTCTCGCTTTTATTTCTTTTTCTCTTCGTATTTTCTGTTTCGGAAAGCTCTTAAAAAAAATTTTATTTTCATTTTTTTTGTCTCGGAAACAGATCCCGAGGTCGGGACAAGCGCAATACCTGGCGGTATTCCGGCCAGTCCCGCACCTCGGATCTGATTTCCAGGTCCGGGATCATTTTTTTTTTCGGGGTCACGGACTCACAATACCTGCAGGTATTGCTACAATAAATCACCTCGGGCCCAGTCCCAGGGTGCTTTATTTGTCCTTTTTTCGTTTCTTTCTCTTTCTCTTTTTTTTTAATTTTTTATATTCACTTTCTGAATAAATAAAATTCTCAAACTTCAATAAAATCTAAAAAAAAGGGAGTTTATTTGAGTTTTAGTTTTAATTTATTTAAACGGAAATACAATCGAATCTTCTAAAAGAAAAGACACCCTTTCGACTCGCTGTTTACCGTGAGGGACACCAACGGGGATTTTCCCGGGTCCCACACTACCTAAAAGAATCAAGAAGAATAGAGAAAAGGCAAGAGAAATCAAGACGACTTGCCGCTTGATCCTTCTTAGTGCTTGGGGTTCTTAACCATGACATCAAGGTCGAGCATCCTGACTATCCCATCATGCAGCTTAAGCAGGCCGAGTCTTCCATTAATATCGTCTTCTGCAGCATTCCAACTGGGGGCTTGCTCATCACTCAATATCCGCACCATGACAACTTATGAGGCAGTTTGACAAGAGAACTGATCATTTTCACTATTTTTGCCTTGTCCTAAAACTCACTTCGAAATCACTCTTGACATTTAGAGTTTTTGATTTACTTTTCCTTATTCTTTTTTTCCTCGAGAAAGTGGGGGCTGTTCATATCACATACATGCTGCAAATCAATGTGCATTTTTTAGTTTTTTGTTTTTAGATCATGTGCATCTTTCATTTTAAGTTGCATTAGTTTGCATTTCGAGTCATATCATTTGTTGTTTTATTTTCATTTTGAGTCATGTTAGTTTTTTTAAGTTTTTATTTAATTTTTTTCCCCTTCTTTCTTCTTGAGTCAAATAAAAAAAAATAGTCATATCATGCTTTAAGATTAAGGTTGCATAAAGAGTCTTCTAGTATAAAATGCGTAATAGTGTTGTTTATTGTACACAACAGAGTCTTGTACATATTTGTTTCCACGTAATTCATGTAGCATAGCATGTATAAGACCACATTTGTGATGGAGATCTACCTAGCCTTGGTCTCACCTTTGGGGACCCTAGGTTCATGGAAGGAGATGAAGATCCACATAGCCTTGGGCTCACCTTTGGAGACCCAAGATTCATGGAGAATGATGAAAATCTGTCCACCCCAAGCCCAGCAAAGGAAATCCAATTCATCTACAAGGAGGTAGAGAGGGCCATAGAAGAAGGATCTATTGTGGAGGCCCAAAGGCCAACCCATATGGTGTGCTCAATATTTCAGGAGGACGTCCAAATGTCCTAAAAGGAGGCCCAAGTACAAGTCCAAGATGAATTTCACAGTTTTGGCATTTCCAAGATGAATTTCACAGTTTTGGCATTTTCAAGTTGAAGTTCACATTTTTTGTGTTTTCTTTATTAGTAGCAAGTGTATTATTGTAATTTTATTATTTTTAGTCGTGTGTAATGCCAAGTAATATCTAATAGCTTAGGCATCAAGTTAGAAGAGTCTAGAAGAGTCTAGAGGAGTCTAGAAGAGTCTGGAAGGAGATAATCCTAGTCTTGGATGGCTAATTTTGTAACTAATCCAATTAGGATTAGGAAAGCCAAATCCTAGAAGGATTCGTTGTAACTAATCCAAATAGGATTAGGAAAGAGGAGTCCTAGTAGGAGTATGGATTGCTTTGGCGCCAAGTTAAGAGTCCTAGTAGGATTAGGACTTAGTCTAGTATAAATAGGGAGGTTTGTAATCAATCTAGACACACAAATTTCGATTATGATGATATACAAAATGAGCTTTGCTCACGTGAGAGTCTTCTCTTTCTTTTCTACTATTGTATCTTGAATTGGCTATTCAAGTGGTGAGGTAGAGCTTGTTCCAATACTTAGAAGGTGTTTCTGTAACTAAGTAGAAGAACAAGAAGCCCTAGGGATTTAACTTGTGGTGTCTCTGTATCAAGTTCAATTCCCTTGAACTATCCCAAATTATCCATCTCTTTTGAGTTTTTCCATTAACAAACCCTAGCCTTTTCGTGAACTACCCTATACCCTAGGCTTGTTCACGTCCCCCCACTTTGATGTGTAATTGATCAAAACCCTAGCTTGATCAATAATACATCAATTTGCATTCCTCAGTCTCCCGCCCGAGCCTCAAAAGAAATGCAGTTATGGCTGCTAGAACTCAAGCAAGCAAACTCGCTTGGAATCTTAATCACCGTCGGACGTATCACCAGAAGCTCCAAGGACGCTATCAATAAAGAAATTATTGGAGTTTTACGAGAATTAATTTGAAAAATGAATCATTTTTCGGGTTAAACTCTAAAACGGATCGCAAACTTTTATGAGAAATAATTTAGAAAATAATTCATTTTCTGAGTTAAACTCTAAAAATTCAATTCACAATGTTCACGAGAATTAGTTTGGAAATAACTCATTCTTAATTAAACTGAGAAGACTCGAGCATACGGACAAACTCGACCTATACTGCCAAGAACAAGCCGGGTCTGGATCTTGCAACCAGGCACCATACCACCAGGTGTGGCTCGGACCCATACCCAGGGTTCCAAACAGGAGAAGACCCAGAAAACCCGGTACCATATCGCCAGGCATGGTCTGGACCCGAGTTCCACATACAGCACCACCAAGAAAAAAAATGGACCCGATGCGAAAACAAAATGCAAGATTTGACAGAGCAATACCTGGCGGTATGCTCGGCGGAGGGGACTCATGGTTGGGCCATACGAAGACAAAAAAAAAACATCGGGCAGAGCGCCATGCCTGCAGGGATGGCAGCCTGCCTAGGGTTCCGAGCAACAAGTGAAATCCGGCTGACCGACCCCGTGCTGGATAGAGCTGCATGCCTGGAGGCATGACAGCCTGACTAGACCCAAATCTAACAGGACTGTGCAGAAAAACAAAGAAAGTTGGACAGAGTTGCAAGCCTGGAGGCATGACAGCCTGATTAGGCCCGAATCCTGTAAGACTGTGCAAAAACAAAGAAAACTGGACAAAGCATCATGCTTGCAGGCATGGCAACTTGGTCAATATTCCGAACAAAAAAAAAAATCGTACCTGAAGAAATTAATTATTTTCAAGAGAAAATACGGGAATATAATTTCCGTATAACTCAGAAAATAATTTAGTTATAATCCAACCTACATCATCTTTAATAAACTACAACGACATCGGGAAATACTGAATGACATTGGGAAAGACTGAAAGACATCGGGAAAGACTGAACGACATTGGGAAAGACTGAAAGACATCGGGAAAGACTAAACGACATCGGGAAAGACTGAACGACATCGGGAAAGACTGGGCGACACCGGGAAAGACTGGACGACACCGGGAAAGACTGGGAGACACCAGGAAAGACCGGGTGACACCGGGAAAGACTGGAAGATCAATATTGACGTCGGAAAAGACTGAAAAACACCATGTTATACTATGATTAGCATTCTACTCTGATTCGATTAAAGTGGGAGCTAACTGTAGACGCTGAAATTTTGTCATTTAATTCAGCTTTATAAATATTATAATTTATTTTGAGTTTCTTTTATTTTAGAATAATTTAGAAAAATGACAAGAATTTTGAAATGCACACATTCTTCACATGTTAAAATCCCCAAATCAAATTAAACCAAATCAAATCCCTCTTTATCTTATTTCATTCTTCCTCCATTCTCCAAATCAAATAAAATCATCCTTTATTTGATTTTATCCTCTCAATATTTTCTAATCCACCACCATAAATAAACATACCTCCACCACTATAAATACACCCTCATTTCCACTCTTTTTCGCACCTCAAAATCATCCTAGGAGTATTGACACTTAGTAATTTTACTTTTCTTCTCCTCCCTCCTTCTTCTTCTTCTTCTCATCATCATCATTATCTTGCATTCATAATCTTGACATTAACTTGAGGTTAGTATTGTTTTTTCTTATTTTATTCTCACTTTGCTATGATGTAAAATTTGACTTGAATAATAATATTGATGCTCTAATTAATTTGATTAAATGTAAACTTGTAAATGTTTATGCTTTTGTTCTTTTACTTCATTTTATTATTTACATTTATTATTTTTATCTTATTTTTACATTTAATCATTTCATTTGTATGCGCTAAATAATATTGATTAATTTAATTAATTCTCCTCTTCTACTCTTTTCTTTAAATTAACCGATTTAATAGAGTCCGTTCTTTGAACGAGCGAATTTGAGGGTTTTTACTTTCGAATTCGTAACCTTACTCTCGGATCCGAATCTCATGGTTCGTGGTTTATGGAGTTTAAATTTGAGTTTATTAATTCTCATTAAAAATTAATTGGCGACTCCTTTTATTTTTATTATTTTGATTCACTTGAACATCATAATAAAATACTTTTAAATCCTTTAAAGATTAAGACACTTCATTCGGCTCGTCATTCACCGCGTGGGACACCATGGGGATTTTTCCGGGTCCCACAATTATAAACACACATTTTCACATGTGGCCAAACTTACTACAGTTAGAGTTTTTATGGCTCTTGCCACTGCTCAACAATGGTCTCTCCACCAACTTGACATCAACAATGCATTTTTTTTCATGGGTTTATTGAGGTGGATGTTTATATGAAGCCTCTCGAGGGTTATCACAAGGCTTTTCCTGGCCAAGTTTGCTAGCTCCAACACTCCTTGTATGGTCTTAAGCAAGCTTTACACCAGTGGAACATTAAACTTACAAAATTTCTCACTCATCATGGGTTTGTTCAATCTAAGAAGGACTATTTGTTTTCTAAGCACGACAATGACAAATGTGTGTTCGTCCTTGTTTAGCGTTGATTACTTACTAATTACCGAGGATGATGCAGTAGGTATATATTCAGTCCATCAAACAACAGTTGCACAATGCGTTTACTATCAAGGACTTGGGTATGGCTCGCTATTTTTCGAGCATAGAAGTTGCAAGGAATGATTCGGGGATATTTCTCAATCAAAGAAAGTATATTCTTGATATACTTTATGACGCAAGTCTTACTGTAGCCCAGCCTGCTAAATTCCCTCTTCAAAAGGGTCTCAAACTCTCTTGTTTGGATGGTGACATGTTGGAAGATCCTGAGATTTATCGTCGACTCATTGGTCAGTTGCTTTACTTGACTCTAACTTGTCCGGACATCTCTTACTCGGTCCAACATTTAAGTCAGTTTTTTCAGCAACCTTGCACTCCTCATCTTCAGGCTGCTTTACATGTCCTTCCATACTTAAAAGGGACGGTTGAGTGGTCTCTTTTATTCTAGCACCAATTGTATGCATCTTCATGCCTATTGTGATGCGGATTGGGGGGGGGGGGCTTGTCAAGACCCTGCACGCTCCCTCACGGGTTATTGTGTCTTTCTCGGGCAGGCCCTTGTTTCTTGGAAGACAAAGAAACAAAAAACTGTGGTGAAATCCTCGACGGAAGCTGAATACCGCAATATGTCAGCCACCACTTCTGAGTTACGGTTGATACATTCCTTCAAGATTTTCATATTTCTTTACATTGCAATAATAACGCTGCAATGCACATTGCCAGCAACTTGGTATTCCACGAACGCACTAAACACGTCAAGATTGATTGCCACTATATAAGATATAAAGTCCAAGAGGGTTTCCTTCAACCCTAGCTATTATGTATCTTTAACTGAACAACTCGTTGACATTTTGATAAAGCCTTTAGGGGCTACGCAACATAAGTATCTTTCATCAAGATGGGGTTTGGTGGCTTCTCCCCCAATTCCATCTTGTAGGGGGGATGTTAACCTATTCACTAATAGGTTGTTAAAGTTGTTAACTTAGCTGTCAAGAGGTTGTCAGAAGATAATTTATGGTATGGATTGAGTTGTTATCTATCTTTTGTACATATTTATATATGTTGTGGTGTTACTTGCATCATTATTAATGAGAAAACAACTTCTCTTACTACTTTATCTTTTCACTACTTCTCTCTCTACCTTTCTGCATATTGTTTACACACAACAATCATAATTTTTTCTCTTCCCACTTTTATCTCTCTTCACTTTTATCTCTACTTTTCAATTTTCTCTCTCCTCACCTACTACACTGTTGTCGTACTTTTGGGAGTACGGTTGTCGATCTCAGAGAGTTGTGTTCCAAGCATTGAGAGCGGACTCAAGTGTTTCAAGTTAGGTAGATTAATCAAGGATGGTGATGATTAGACCTGGCAATTTTCGACCCGACCCGGAAACCCGACCCATTCCGACCTGCAAAAAACGGGTTTTGAACACGAAATTCTGACCCGGGACCCGAAATTGACCCAACCCGAAAAACCCGGCAAAAAACGGGTCGGGTCGGGTCGGGTCCGGGTCGACCCAACGGGTCAGACGTTTCAATTTCATGTGTTTTATTTTCTGCGGTCCAGTGCAAAAAGAATGGGCCCAGGCCCAAAACAAAAAAAAAAAGAGAGGCTTTGTGGGTAGGAGGGGCCAGGAGTAAAAAAACCCTAATAGCTTGTTTAGTTGTTCAGAATTTCAGATCCCTCTCGTCTCTCTCCTTAGCTCAGCACGCACACTCCCTCTCGCCTCTCTCCCTCTCTTCAGATCCAGTGAGCTCAAGCTCTTTCGTGGTTGTCTCTTCTTCTCAGGCAAGCTCTTCGTGGTTGCTGTGTTTTTGAGGTAGATTTGTGGTTGTTTTTGTGGCCATGTCCTCACGTGGATTTCCGGTTGGTGGTGGTGGTCGTCGGGGCTTTCCGCCGCAATCCCCTTCTAGCCGTCGGGGCAGATGTTATCTTTCACCTTCTCCTTCCCCTTCACCTTCACCTCCTCCTATGCAAGGTATATGAACTTAATAGCTTGTTCTTGTTCTTTAAATTCTGTTATTAGCCTTCTGAACTTGAATTTGGTTGTTCTTTTCTCTTTAAATTCTGCCTCTAGTTTCTCTAATTTGGTTTCTCTGTCTTCTAATTTGGTTGTTCTTTTCTCTTTTCTCTTTAAGTTGGTGGTGGTCGTTCCTCTGTCTTCCTCTAGTTTCTCTAATTTCTGAAGAGTTTCTGTCTTCCTCTGTTTTCAACTCTTCATCTAGTTCTGATTATGCAAGAATTAGGAGGTTGTTTCTCTAATTTCTAATTTCTGATTATGCAAGAATTATGCAATAAGGGTGCAAAGAATTATGTCTTCATCTAGTTCTGATTATGAAAGAATTATGCGAGAATTAGGAGTTTCTCTAATTTCTAATTTCTGAAGAGTTTCTGAAATAAGGATGCAAAGAATTAGGAGGTTGTTTAATTTCCAAGATATGATTATGCAAGGAAACTACATAAAAAGATCCTTAGTTCTGATTATGCAAGAATACCATTACAATTTACAATACTTACAGAGAAGTGCCCAATTTATATTTTACCAAAACCACTCATCAAATCCACCAGTTAAATTTGCTTAGTTACGAAGGAATGCTTTCGTGATAAATTTGAAAGTTCACATTGACCAAATCACTAAAAGGATGCTTCATTCAACACTATAAAAAGTTGGACTTAAATAAATTTGGTGTAGAGTGTGGTTCTTATATTGTTCTTAAATAATTTGTGCAGTTCACCCTCATTGTTGGATGATGAAATTACTCCAAAGAAAAGAAAGTGGAATTCTCCAAAGATGGAACCATTATAATATTAAGGAAGGACATGAATTTCGATGGTATTCCTCGTGCTTTCTGTAAGTATTGTAATGGTGGCCCTACAATTGCTGATTCTAATCAGGGTACATCTAATTTTAAACGTCACACTGAAACTTGTAGTGCTCGTGGAAGTAGTGATTTGGGTCAATTGATGATGGCTAAAGATGGAACGTTGAAGAGAAAATATGATCGATCTATGTATAAGGAGTTGGTCGCATTAGCAATCATTAGACATGGGTATACTTATACATTTGCACAACATGAGGGAAATCGAGATATTCATGTTTATTTGAATGAGGATTGTGTTCCAATATCTAGAAATACGGCCAAGAATC
Source organism: Portulaca oleracea (assembly GCA_029582165.1). Lineage (NCBI taxonomy): Eukaryota > Viridiplantae > Streptophyta > Magnoliopsida > Caryophyllales > Portulacaceae > Portulaca > Portulaca oleracea. Next base: position 10,706,600 of record CM055887.1, read on the forward strand.
ATACTTTAAAGATCCATAAACGTGAAAAAAAGAGACTTATGACAAAAATGGGTGAACTTTCGAGTAGAATTTGTTTGACTAGTGATTTGTGGACTTCATGTGTAGGCCATGGTTTTTTATCCTTGACGGCTCACTATATTGATGATGATTGGAAGTTGCACGCTGGTTCTAAACTTTTGTCATTTGCCCCCTCCTCATACTTCAATTGCTTTGCACGATAAGATTCATGATCTTTTAAAGGAGTGGAAAATTCATAAGAAAATTTTCACCATCACCCTTGATAATGCTAGAGCTAATGATAACATGCAAGACTTATTGCAAGACACTCTCAATGTGCATGCTAGATTGCCTTGTGGTGGTGAATTTTTCCATGTTCGTTGTGGTGCTCATGTATTGAACTTGATTGTTAAGGAAGGGTTGAAATTAGTTGATAGTGGGATTAGTAAGGTTAAGGAGTTGGTAAAGTTTGTCACTAGTTCTGAAGGAAGGAGGTTGCGATTTGCTGAAATCTCTTCTAGTCTTGAGATTGATTGTTCTAGGAGCTTATGGTTGGATTGTCCCACTAGGTGGAATTCTACCTACAAAATGTTGTTGAGAGCATTGCCCTATAAAGGTGCCTTCTCAAGTATGAGGTGGATGGAAAGAACTACTTCCACCTTTCCTGATCCTCCTACCGATGAGGAGTGGTCTAGAATTGAGAAAATTTGTGATCTCCTTCAACCTTTTGATGAGATGACCACTCTTATTTCTGGCACTAAGTACCCAACAGCAAATTTGTACTTGAAAAATGTGTGGAAGATTGAATTGTTGTTATCATCATATGTTCAATGTGACGATGTGTTTCTCAAGAGTATGGCTTTGAGAATGAAGGGAAAGTTCAAGGATTATTGGGAATCTTACAGTGTGATACTCTCTCTTGCCGCCATCTTGGATCCTAGATATAAGTTTCAATTTGTCAAATATTGTTTCTCACAACTTGATGCTGAAACTGCTGAGTTTAAGTGTAAGATTGTTAGAGATCAATTATACAAGTTGTTTGGTGAATATACTCCAGAAAACTCACAATCAAATGTGGGTAATTCAAGGAAGAAGGACGATGCTTTGGCGGTATGTTTTAAGATATAAGCTTCTAGTTTAATATTTAAAGTTACTAGTTATTTTGATTTGTTTTGTGTACTAAGCCATCTTTTGATGTTTCATAGGGATTTGCTATTTTTGATCAAATTGGTGATCCCACTTCCAAGACTATAGAGTTGGATAAGTATTTGGATGAAACTAGACTTGATCATACAATGGATTTGGACATCTTGACTTGGTGGAGAGACAATGCAAAGCGCTTTCCCTTTGTGAGTAAGATGGCAAGAGATATATTGAGCATTCCCATTACTACGGTAGCTTCTGAGTCCTGTTTTAGCATGGGTGGAAGAATATTGACCAAGTGGAGGGCTTCGCTTAGGCCCGACAATGCTGAGGCGTTGGTTACTACTCGTACTTGGGTATATGGATTTGGAGTTGATATAGGTAATATTTATATGCTCTCCTTGAGTATTTTAATGTTTATATTTATATGTATTTATATCTATTTATAAACATTTATTTTTGTAGATGATGATGACCAAGAAGTGAACGGGCTTGCTGCTAATTTTGCTACAATACAATTAAATGTTGATGAAGAGGAAGATGATGACGATGAGGTGACAGAGTTCCAACCAGCGGACGTTGAAGTGGCTGGTTGTTCTAATGTTGTGTAGCTAGTTAATAATTTAGTATGAATGGCGTGTTATTTGATTTATTATGAGAACTTTGCATTTCGTTCAAGAATTGTACTAATGTTGCACTTGAGACTTTTTCATGGTATGTTATGTGTTAAATTGTTCTAGCCTATGTGGTGGAAATACTTGATGTTTGAGACTCAATCAAGTCTTTAGTGGGTTTATTTCATGGTTTTCTAATGAATTTGTATGGTATTAATGTGTATATGCGACTATTGATGTTTTGTTGGTTGTGTAATTGTGTCTAATTGTGCAAGATTTTTATTTTTTTTTATGGAAGGATAAATATTCAGGTTGTTGACATAAACTGCATAATACTTGTAGACTTGGAGATTGCCAAATTTAGTGTATAATAATATGTCTATACAACTATGAGTCTTTGACATATCGTGGTGGTCGAACTTGGAATGGAATGATACATTACACAGGTGTCTTTGACTAATTATAATCAATTTTATTAGTTGTAAGTGACTGAGAAAAAGGGCGGTCATGACCCGTAAACCCGACCCAAACCGCCCGAGACCGGAATACACCCGACCGTTTACGAACCCGAAATACACCACCCAGATTTACGAACCCGATATCGACCGACCAGAACTCCGCCCGCCCCGCTTTGGATGGTCTAGTGATGATAATGATCAAACAACAAACTATGAAAGCAATAAAAGATGTTCGGGAAGCAAAATTAGTATTCAACAACTAACCAATCCGAACGACCTAATCTACCAATTCTATACAAGCAATTAAGAGTGATTGGTTGCACCATTAAAGCTCACCAAAGCCCTCTCTCGAGGGTCAAGGGCTAGTCTAACTATTCTAACTACCTATTCTCATGGAGTTAGTCTAATTAAACTACAAGAATAGCAACCCTAGACCTAGTTAGAATTCGACTATTCTCATGTCCAAAATCCTAACTATTTTCTCTACCACACTAGCAAATTAATCTCACCTCTCGGCATACATCAATTTCCTAAAGCAATATAGATGAACACTCTCTCGAGCATTTCATCGAACACATGGTGGGCATGAGAAAACCTCTAATTACGAGCATGAATTTTGATAGACTAGGCCTAAACAAGATCAATTAACCATCAAATAATTCAATCACAACCCAAACAACACAAAACTAACAAGAAATTAACATAGGAGAAAATAGAGAGAAAGGGATAGAAGAACTTAGTCTTGAGTTGAAGGCGAAGAACGAAATTGTTGAATTCTTGAACAAAGACAATCTAATCTCCTTCTTCAATGGAAATCTAACCCTAGAACTAGAGAGGCTTGGGAGGAAACCTCCCTTCAAGCCTAGAAAGAAACTGAAAACTGAAATAACGTAGAATGAAAAGTTGTCTGTCTTTCTAATTAATAAATAAAACTACTAAAAACTAAATACTGCAAACTGGCACGGGTGCCTGTGCCGATTGGCACACCTAGGTGTGTCGAACTGGAAATCCCAACTTCGCTTCTAATTTTCTGGCGCGAGTGTGTTGTCTTCCTTTGCTCCTTAATTCCAATCTTTTACCTCATGTGTCATCATCACTTATCTCAAAATTACCTAAAAATAAGACAATTAAACAGATTAGTCTCACTTAGTGAAGATGACAAAAAATACTATTAAACTTAAACTAAATAACTTAGATAAGTTCAATAAGGCAATAAAAATCGAGGTAAAAAGTGGTAAGACCGAGGCTCAACATACACCAACCATTCTTACCACAAATTTTAGCACAATCTACCACACTGTACCGCAACATACCACACTTTTCACAATTTACCGTACCATACATTTATGTACTTTACATACCACAGAAAAGAATAAGG